>CM022949.1:50621896-50953499 GCA_012931725.1 Litsea cubeba | reverse complement strand
ACCCAAAAAATCCTTTAAGACTTGTAAAAAGCCAAAAGCACCATCAAATTTTTATAAAGACCACATTAGTCTCAAAGGCTCTGTTTGGTATTTTTTTTAACTTTTAGCGCTGAGCGGGGATATCGCAGTTCATTCTAAGTAAATGAGCGGGGATATCCCCGTTCATCGTTCATTACAACTTAAAGACTGTCGAACTCCCTTTTCCCCCTTGCCTTTTCTGGGATATGGACGATTCTCTCTGCAACCACTCTTCCACATTACCTTGCTTTATGGGAGAATCCTATTATTAAATCTTTTAAGTAGAAAGGTTTGGGCTCCATTAAAGAGATTGGTAGTCTAGATTTATCTTTTTTTTTTACATTTGATTAAACCTAGAAGCACAATCTCCACATGTGTTTTTCTTTTGCCCAAAAAGTTGATGTTTGGAAGTACTCATTATAGCTTCCATCTCCTTGATGGATAATTAATATTTACTCTATGGGTAGTCCACATTAACTTTCTTATGATAAAAAGACCATATTTCAACAAGACAAATGGGCATTGGCTTTGAATGTAATAGAAGATGATAGAATTGGGCATCATCAGCTTTTGCTTACATAGAAATGGTTGGATATGGGTATCATTGGCTGACATAGAAGTGGTGATGCTTTGATGTTCTTGAGAAACTTGAGATTTGTATACACAATTGTTAATGCTACTTAACATATATTTTGGTGTTGATGGATGTTTCGGAGAATATCAAATGTGGTGTTGATGGATGTTTCTTATATATATTTTTGAGATTAATGGATATTTCTGATAAGTAACATTGATGTAGTACCTAATGTGTTTGTTGAAGCTCCGTTTGGAGTAGTAATATCTCAGCCACTAGTATCAGGTGGGCGGGGATATATATCCCCGCTCACAGCACTAAGAGAGGCAATGATATCCACGTTCACAACACTAATTTGGGCGGGGATATCCTAGTCCCAACTGAAACCACCTTAAGAGACAGTACTCTGGTGGGCGGGGATATCCCAGTCCCAACTGAAACCACTTTGGGAGACAGTACTCCGGTGGGCAGGGATATCCCCGCTTACAGCACTAAGAGAGGCAGGGATATCCCCGTTCACAGCACTAATTTGGGCGGGGATATCCCAGTCCCAACTAAAACCACCTTGAGAGACAGTACTCTGGTGGGCGGTGATATCCCGGCTCACAGCACTAAGAAAGGCAGGGATATCCCCGTTTACAGTACTAATTTGGGCGGGGATATCCCAGTTCTAACTGAAACCACCTTGAAACAGCACCCACAGTATTCTAGTGGACGAGGATATTCCCGCTCACAGCACTAACAGAAGCAGGGACATCCCCGCCCAAAACACTGTCATTGGCCGGGATATCCCCGCCCACAAGACATCCCTTTCGTGGATATCCCTGTCTGATTCATAAGAGAAAATGCATCTCTACAGCTTATGAAGACATAAAGATAACCTGTATCAAAGGTAGACATGCACCTTCACATTCACATCAATCAACAAATTCCCTCAAAATCACACATTCATACATCAAAGAAAGACATGCGCATTCACATTCACATCCGTCAATTAACATTTAACAGCAAGTTCCCTACCAATTACATGCATATTCTGTCAAAATAGTATAGGTAAATCAAATTAACAACTGTCTATACACATAATATTTGTCTCGGACTAGAAACCTAATGCACATTTAATTTTCCACAAACTGACCATACAAAAAAAAAGTGGTCGATTACACACAAAGTTAAAGGTCCGTTTCTTAGTCTAAAGCGCTTAAATCCAATCTATAGGAGTTTAGCACCAAGGCCCTTTTGAATATCTCCATAACTATTTTGCTTCAATAAAATGGAATATCAGCTTGTGTGAACTTGAGCGGTTTTCGGAAAATGCAGTGTTCGGCGAAAGCACATACGAAGACCCCACAGTCGTTCCCATTGTCTTGGTGGGGGATGTCCATCTTTTCTTTGAAGGTTCAGACGAAAGGATCATTCCAACCATAAACCGCAAATTTTTGGGTTAGCCAACCAACCTGGGGAGTATCAAAGTAGAATATTAGTTGCAAGTAGTCAGAGAATAAATTGTATAAAGATAGTACAATGCATACTTACAAATTCCTTGCAAGTAGTTAGAGAATAATGATCACTTGTTTAGATATTGTAAAATTCCCACATTGCCTCATCTGTGTAACCTACCAGCAAACTGAAGTGATCAATGTGATGCAGCAAAAAGACTAATGTTTTACTTTCCTTCATATCCATCACATTTGTACCATTCAGACCAAAGGCAAGGGGCTCCGTTTGATGGTGTCCTTCTTTCCACATACTCTGCATAATTTGGTAAGATATATTACAACAAAATTAACTCATTCGTAGTTCATAAATCGCTACCATATATAGTGCATGATAATGAACCAAGTCTCCTAAAAGCAGTTCATCACTGTGTTGCAAATGGCACAACATACAGATATTGCACTATGTACTTTAGAAGAGTTTCTGATGTTTTGAACACAGAAGTTGACTCTGCACATCAAAGACTAGAAAACAAATACTAGATAGGTAGTGGTTAGTATCACTTCCCACCAAAAACACAGTTTGAAGTTTGTTGTGGTGGTCATATTTTCCCACCCAAACCCAGAACGTTTTCATTGAAAAACACTCAGTCACATAGGTATAAATACAACCAACAACCCCCAACCCAACAAAACCCTCCTTACAAACATGACCCTGCTTCATTCTCTCTTTTTTCCATTCAGAAACTCCCCAAACAGACCACGTTAGAAACTTTGAAGAAGAAGAAGAAGTAGTAGTAGTAGTTTATGAGGAGGAGAAATACTTAAAGAGAGATACCTGAAGAGGAGACAATTGACGAAGAGGATCACTCAAGAGTGTACAGAAAATCAACATGGTTTCTAGGGGAGAATGATCTTCTGTCATTACCTCTGAACAATTTCCATAGATTTAATTTTATACGAGGTTAAAGGCTTAAAGCATTTTTGTAATTTCTGTGGAAAGCAGATTGATACCCAAAAGGTAGAAAACCATTTGTTGTAGTCTCCAGTAGGGGGTAGAAACACATTCAACTTGAGAAAATGTTCTGCTGCACCAAAAATACAAAATGCACGTAAATAAATGCACCAGGAATCTACTTGCCATGGAAGGCATTTTTTTCACAGCATTTGCTTTCTACATCAATTTCATTTATGTAGGAGGAAATAAAAAACTCATTTTCAAACCGTTTCTGTTTGTACCATATGGTAGGCGAGATACTTTATGCTGCAAATTCTGTTCTAACTGCTCGTCTAAGACTAGGGAAAACAATTCTCTACCTCTTGGATCAGAATCTACTTGCTCAAAAAAACACATCTTTTCACCCCATTGAAAAAAAGAAGAAGAAAAGAACACTGCCGAAAAATGTTAACCCAGAACAACAGAAAAAAAAGAAAGCAACATTCTCTCTAGGAAACCAATTCCATTTTCTGCAAAACATACACCGAAGATACTTCCTAAAAGTAAACCACAAATACCAACACCACCACCACTTCAAACTTCACATATCTAACTGCAAAAATCAATAAAACCCTAGAATCTCCACCAAAATGGGGCAGCACAAACACAGACCTGAACCTCCATGCGTTTCCTGACCTTCGGAGTGAGAGATGAGAGGAAGAACCACAGAACGCCGCTGCCGGTATGGACCGATTGGGAGAGAAAGGGAGAAAGACAAGGAAGAGAGAAGAAGTCGAATAGGAAAAGGAGGAAAAGGGGTTTTGGGTTTTGGGTTTTGTTTAAGGGAAAGGAGCAGGGATATCCCTGTTTAAAGAAAAAGTTAAAAAAAATACCAAACAGAACCTTTGAGACTACTATAGTCATTATAAAAATTTGATGGTGCTTTTGGCTTTTTACAAGTCTTAAAGGATTTTTCGGGTAAAATCCTCTATAACAAAAGGTGAAGACTACTTGGTATATGGGCATTGGCAAGGCTAAACCCCAATCCGCTCTAATAAAAATCTAATATATAGAGACTTATTTTGGAATAATTTGAGCATAAGATACCAAACAATATCAAGAGGATATTAGGCCCCAAGAAGAGCAAGTAAGGGGATATCAAGGCCCACAAAACTCGAGTATGCATTTCACTTAAGAAATCACTACCTTATGTGCATCAGAAGAGAGACTTGATACATGCATGTAACCATAACTCCATGAAAAAACTCATCAACTCCTTGTAAATAATTTATATATCATGTTTCATTCTTCTGTGGGTAGCTTATTTGGATATTGTCGGTTTGTTTCACACTCATTATTTTGGTGGGTAGAGAGCATCAATGATTCATCATGTGACCCACAATGACTTAATCATTAAGGTGATCCTACATATATTAAATCATTGTGTGGGTTGGCTTGACTTTGACTCCAATTAGAAAAAAAGGAAGAAAAAACCCATCAGTACTGCAACAGAAAAATGGGTTATTTGAACAGTATCAGGCCCCATTTATCTTGTAATTTGAAAAACCTATAAAGGCAGGAATAGGTTACATATCACTTTAGACTCTAAGTCGTAGTCAATCCATTACACCTGAAATTTCTCTGAAATTGCTCAAAGGACTTCACCTAATCCCATTTACATCCCGCAGCTTAGGGCTCCACAAGCTTGACCTAAAGTCAACCAACCCTGGTTGACTATTATCTCATGAACGAGCCAAGAATTCGGAGTTTGAGTTGATATTTTAAATTGATTAATTAATGAGTTGGTTTTCATCGGGCTATTTCTCATTAGACCGAGATCCAATTCATTTCCTTTCCATGATGGATCTTTTCGTAAGAAATATGATCTTTTGTGGTGTTATTTTGTTATTTTCCTTCTGTGAGAGGGGTGTGGTGTAAGGCTCTTGTACATTTCCTCTTTCTCATTACTTTTTCATATTTTTCTTGTATTTCCTTTGTAACAATCTTCATATTTTTAATATATATTCGGTTACCAATAAAAAAACGAAAATAAAATAATTTCCTTTCCAATAATTAGGATGAATCCTACTAATGGAGTTGGAAGATCAGATGAGAAATTTCTATGCTTAAATTAGGAATGCACAAAATGCTACCTGATCATCAGAATTCTTGATTGAGAGCTTTCTAATACAATTTTTTAGGTAAAAAACATTTATGTTTCTTATTTCATGCTCAATAGAAGTATGCTGAATGATGGAATTTCTGGATGAGCTGGGAAGGGCTGAAGATTGCTGATGCCCAGGCTTTTTAGTTAGCGGCCTTATGTACAAGCCCTGGATCCAGTCCATGGGTCTAAAAGTCTAACCCAAAGCCAGCTAAATTGCAAAATATATATCCTCCTCTATGCTAATTATGTTGGGTCGGGCGGACCTTTGAGAATGCATAGGTCAGGCAAGGAAATTAGACCCTGGTGGACACCATGGTCCTAAAAACACAGTCCGAATCCAGCTCAATGCAGGCCACATCAGTCTGGTTCATTCTGGCCCAGCTCATGAGCACCCCATTAATCAACGGTGAAATGGGGTCAATGTTAATCCAAAATGGTGATAAATACGAGGAGTTCAGATGCATCATGGCTAAGAAATCCCAAACAGGGGCCTACGGCATGTGTTCATGCTTAAAACCCGGCAGACCACTCTGGATGGATGGAATGACTCTCTCTAACCAAAAGTCGTTCCTAGTTGCAAACCCAAACTTGCCATTCAAACCAGCCGACCTTGTTAAGGAGATAGAGAGAGAATACTAATGGTGCTGACGTGCTAGGGAGGAAGTCGTTTTCATTCAATCTCTCATTAGATTTCCTTTGCTGAAAGTTAGTTTGTCGGTGGAAGTGTACTTTAGATGTATCAAGAGTAGTGTTCAAGGCGTAGCTGGATGTAGCTTTTTCGTTTTTTAATGAAAAAAAGCAGCATGTTGGGTCCATAAACATTCAAATGCAGAATTCAACTTATTAGGGAACTGTTGAAGTTTTAATTAATTATATATTTCATTACCCAGCCATTGAACCATATGGGGTGACATGCCAGGAGAAGTACCATTTACCTCTTCCACACTTTGATGGATCATGATGTAGAAGCCTGAATTCTCATTCTTCACAGCCCATATTCTGACTTCAATTGTCACTTTTGCTTGAATCCCAAGTTCTTGATGCTCGATGATTTTGGAGCCCTTACTAAATACACTTTTCTTCTCTAAGCAAAACTCTTCATTCCAATTTGCTAAGACTTAAGGGTAGGGGTGAAAATCTGGGCGGGCGGCCCAAGCCCAGCACGGGCCCGACAAGAAAAAACTGTGCCTGGGTAGTGCCTGGGCCCGTTGACTTGGTCAACGGGCTGGCCCGGCTCGGCCTAGCAGTCCTACTGAGCCGTGCTGGGCCAAGGCTGCCAGGCCAGAGGCACGGCCCGACACGACACGGTTAAAATCTATGCTGTGCTGGGCCAGTGCCCCAAGCCCGAGGGCGGCCCGTCACGGCACGGCCCGCAGAGAGCCCCAACGACTCTTTTTTTAAAAAAATGCCCCACCCTCCCTCTCAAAAAATAGTCAAATGGGTTTTTTTTTTTTTTTTTTTTTTACATTTTTAACCTCCCCCAACAGCAATAAACGGTCGGGGGGGGTGGGAGGCCCGGGGGGGGGGGGGTGTGTATTAGTATCTTTTGATCATTTTTTACCATTGTACCCCCAACTGCTATAAAACGGTCATATGAGAGGGTATTTTATGTCATTTTATCACTTATGAATTCTATAAATAACCCTCATTCCTCTAATTTCTCTACACTCATCTATTCTCTCGTTTCTCACAGTCCCTCTAAAGTTCTAAGGCTCTATGCTCTCTTAAGTCTCATTCTAAAGTTTAAGCTCTCGATACAAAGTATTCTAAGAAGTAAAGAGTGAGGGTGACTTCTCTCAAGTGGATGACTCAACTAAGAAGAACTTCTCCATTAGCTCTCCCTCTTTCATAAAGGTATTTATTATATTTAATTTTGAGTTTTATTTAGTAGTAATATACATAGTGATATTATATATTAAGTCTCATCTTCTCCCATTTCTTATATAAATTATCACAAAAATACATTATATATAATTATTTATTTAAGTTTTTTTTTAAATCTTTTATTTAGAAAAATGGCTAGACCATCACAACCTTGACTTCTCTCTAAATGAGGAAAATCCTAGATTTATTCATTTAGATCAAAGTCAGGGCATAGAAGTAGATAGTAATAATCTCCAAGATCATACATGTTCGGTTTCTACAACTAAAAAGAAGAGAAGAACAAGATTGACTTCTCCTGTATGGTCTCATTTTGCTAAAGTTATTGTCCCCTGTCCCAAAGGAGGAACAGAGGAGAAGGCACGATGTAAATATTGCAAAGATCTCCTCAGTGGCAAATCATCAAGCGACACTGGCCACCTTAATAGACACATGAAAGCGTGTGCGCGCAAACACACGAATACCACTAACGATGGGGGCCATGGGGTAAGAGGTGGGATGATTCAAACATAACTTTCTCAAAAAGATTCATCTAATGGTTTAGGAGTTTTCAACTATGACCCTACTAATGATAGAAATCAACTTTTTAAGTTTATAATCTGTCGCCATTACCATTTATACTTTCTGAATACCGATGTTTTGAAAGATTTTTAGGTTTGCTTTTGTTCTTTCATGGCAGAAAATATCTAGAGTTACTGCTAGAAATGATGCAATAAAAACTTTTTTAAAAGAAAAAGAGAATTTAAAAAAATAAAAATACACCTGGAAAAGTGGCTTTAACTTCAGATTTATGGACCTCTAAACAAAATATGGGGTACATTGTAATCACATCACATTATATTGATAGTGATTGGGTGATGCAGAAAAGAATGATTTCGTTTTCTATGCTAGAATTCCTACACACTGGTGCTAGGATAGGGTCCACCATCCTTGAAAAACTTAGAGAATATAAAATTAAAAATAAAATAATTTTTATAACTTTAGATAATGCAAGCACTAACAATGTCGTGGCAGATTTACTAAAACATGCGATTCAACTTGATTTAAATGGAGATCTATTTCACAATAGATGTGCATGCCACATCATAAATCTTACCGTACAAGTAGGGGTGAAATTAATTAGAGATGATTTAGAGATTATTAAATGGGTTGTAGGATACAATTTTTTTTCTCCCTCGCATTAACAGTGGTGAAGGGACATATGTGTAAATTAGGGTCTAAGACCAAAGAAAATATCACAAGATGTAAAGCATAGATGAAATTTTACCTATAAAATGTTAAAAGAATCATGTACTTATAAAATGGCACTAAATCAATATTGTCAACTTTATTTGGAGCATGGAAATATTTTTATAACTAATGATAAATGGACACTTCTTGAGATAATAAGAGATTTTTTAGAAGTTTTTCATGATGCAACATTATTTTTTTCCGGGTATATTATCCCCCATCAAATCATGCTTTAGCCCATTTTTATAAAATAAGTCTTACTTTTAAATAGTATAGAGATTTTCTAATTTTTCAACTTATGTGTGTACAAATGGAGGAAAGGTTTCATCATATTGGAGAATAGCTCCTTTAACATTTTGTATAGCTGCTGCATTAGACCCTGGATTAAAGTTAAAAGGTGTAGAAACCTTTCTTGATGAAATAAACTCTAATATGAATACAACTAATATAAATGACATGTTTATAGTTAAGACACAATTAGAAACACTTTATTTGGATTATGCTACCCGATTAGGTAGTTCCATAGCACCCACGGTCCCAACAGACCCTCCCCAAGTACATAAAGGAAAAAAAAAGGCCATTTGGAGTATTATGAGGAAATCTCGGGGAAGTAACTCTTCTTCTGGAGGATCCTCTTACAACCTTTATCAACCTTAATGAATTAGCAATGTACTTGGGGAGCGATCATGTTACAATCTTGCATGATGAAGAAGATGATTTTGATCTTCTGGCATGGTGGAAATCATTCGAAACTAAGTTTCACGTGCTTTCCGTCATAGCCCGTGATATACTAACAATATCAGCGTCTACAGTTGCATCAGAGCAGGCATTTAATGCAAGTAGGCGCCTTATTGACCCCATGAGGATCATGCTTACAGAAGAAACCGTTGAGACTTGCATGTTCTTACGGGATTAGTATCAAGTAAAGGATAGGGAATACCTCGATGATGATGAGGTCAAGATAGAAGACGAGCTAGCGGCGTTACATATATCATAGTATGATTTTTCTTAGAATGTATAATAGGCTTTCAACTTGTAATTTATTTTTTAGAATGTATAATAGGCTTTCAACTTGTAATTTATTTTTTAGAATGTATCATAGGTTTTTAAAGTTGTAATTCTTTTTTCATTTATCAGAAGGTTTGAGTTTCATTATATATATATTGATCCAAGTTCAAACCTGTAATTTTTTTGAACTTTTGTAACTTAAATTTCAGGGAAATATAATTTATTTGATGTATTTTTGTAAAACATCATTAGTGTTATTCTACTTCTTTAATTCTCTTAATCTCTTTATTTTAATGAAATTGGTCCAAGACCAAGAGTGAAGAGTCTAAGTCTGTAAGACTTAAAAAACTTTAAAAAATTAAAAAAAGGGGAGCGGGATATGTGGGCCGCCACGGGCTGCACGGCCCAGGCCCGACTAGGGCCCGACCCAGCACGGCACGACCAGAGCCGTGCCCTGGGCCATGCTGGGCTGACCCTAGAGGCCTTGGGCCCGGCAAGGCACGGCCCGCATAATTATCATGGGCCGTGCCGGCCCAGCCCGGGCACGGCTAGGCCCTTCTTCGGTGGGCCGTGTCGTGCCAGATTTTCACCCCTACTTAAGGGTGATCTCCCCATCAAGTCTTAATCAGTGAGAGTTGGATTGCGATCGGACTTTTGGTAAAGAGTTTTGAATCGACATCTAACTCGAGTGTGGCTTAGGGCCTGTTTGGCATTATTGTGATGGAACGATCCCACGTTATCACAAGATGAAAACAAAGAGATTGCATTTGAATAATTTTCTTGAACCTCTTGGAAAAAAACATTTTGAAAAATAATTTTAAGAACACTGCTCCGCGGCAATGAATTTGCAAAATTACTTTTAATCATTTTTTTAAAAGGAACACATTGTGTTTGTCCTCATCTCTTTTCCTCACCCCACCCAATTCTGTCCACTCCTCTCTCTCTCTATCCTTTTCTTTCAAATCTCTCATCTCATTTTACCCCATCCCTATCACCTTTTCTTTCAAATCTCTCATCTCATTTTACCCCACCCTTATCATATCTCTGTTATCCCATCTCCATCCTTTCTGCCCTCTCCCTTCATCTTCTTCATATGCCTCTTCCCTACAATTTCTCAGACTATCTCTTTAATCCCTTTATTCACTCTCTCACACCAATGGTGATGACGGCCACTGTAAACAGTGGCGGACCCAAAACTTTTATTTGGGTGGGGTTAAACTTTTGGTGGACTTTACTAGACTTTGTGCCCGTTTGGCAAGTCATTTTACAACCTTTTATTGTCTTAAAACGACATTGAAAAAACCGGCCTTAACACAGGCTTAGGTCCCAATAAAAAGATCTCTATTAGATTTCAAGAACAAGAGATTAATCTAGTGATTAACCTAATCCAGTTTAGAAGCAAGCAACCACACAAAGAGAAGGACACACAATTTATATGTGGAAAACCCTAATCGGGAAAAAACCACGGGCCTTACTATCTAGGCCAACAGACAAACCAAGCACTATAAATCGAAAGTTACAAGAAAACTCACAACCCTTTTCCAGTTGCTAACTCAACCTATGGACTGCTTTGATCTCGCCGATTGCTCGCCGTACACCTTCACCGTGCTTGAACAAACCACCTTGAATGTATCTTCAAGATGAATCTACTTCATAAAAGTAGCAAATCGAAAGAACCTCCAAAGACTTGAACTTCAGCGCAACAACTTGAAGCTTTGGAGATGGGAACAATCTCTCAATAGATCTCTAGGTTTCTGGATGGGAGAGTGGTCCCCTAGAATTGAGAGAGGAAGACAATATATAGACTTTAATTCGTGCCTCAATCTTGTAAGGCAAGTATGACTCAAATTAGTGTTATGAGAGAAATTAGGAAACATAATCTTAAAAAATTCTAAATTTCCACGACCCAGGCGCTCTAGCGCAGGTATGCGTGCTCGAGCGCATGAAGCTACTGCCCTCGTTAAAAATTTCCTCAAAAGGAGCTTCGTTCCTCACTCTTGACACACGGATCCCGAGGCTTATCATTTTTTATGTTTTTGTAAAAACTTGTAGACATGGAGACAGGACCTGATTCTTTTACTTTCTTTTAACTCTTTTCTTTTCCAAAAGATGTCATCATGACAAAAGACCTTATGTGATGACACATGTGATGACAACAGTTCATCCTTTCTTGTTTACTATTTTCTTTCACTTGTGATGTCATCATGAAAGTAAAAATGTTCCCATGTGATGCTAAGTCAAACTCACAGTAGTGATGCACGGTGCACCCATGAATCCTTTGAGTTTTGATCAAATTAGTCTTTTAGTCATCTTTCTTAGGCAGTCCCACTAAAAATACAATTGTAAATAAATCCCAAATTTTGTCCAATACCCAATGAATTTGCCAATATTAATTATAATAGGATTATAATCCTTACAATCTCTCTCTTTGGCAATTTATGAACAAAACACCTAAATACAAGAAAAATTCTACCTAGACAATATAACCCGATCAACAAAATACAGGAAAACGTTTCTTCGGTTCAGCCCTGCAAATCCTGTTTACGAAAGCTTGACAAAAGATCAAGCTTGAAATCTTGAAAATTAAAAGTAATTTTAAAATTTAATCAGCAATATAATCAGCTTAATAAAACACTAATTAGCATGTGAAATCTCATGAGCTATCCCAGCTTCTCCCCCTTTTAGTTCAGAAATGACAAAGAGCTCGCTCCCCCTAAATCATATAATTTATATCCTCGAAAAAATTGCACAAATGCAAAATTCAATCAAGCCAACAATCGAAAACCCTCGATGATCAAACACGATAATTTGCAAGTCATGAGGCAACACAATTTTGGGGAATTTATCATGTGTGTAAATTGTGAGTGAGATGATCTAAAATGTAAACCACGAAGAAATCGCAGATTGACTAGAAATCAACAATCATCAGATACAAAGCAAATTTCACACCTTTAAAAAACATTCGATCTGACCAACAATGAGATGTGAGCTCCCCCTTAATGTCACACATTTTTTTATTAGCCAAAACTAGATATTCTTATGAACTTCTTCACATGTAAAAATGCTCAAGTTCTAGTGCTCATTTTTTTGTAGAAATTCTTGAACCCTATAGGATACAGTTCCATTGCGTTGGTCTACAGAAATCTCTACACACTTTGGGTCACATATATAGATATAGACATTAAGTAGAGAGCATATAGAGGTGGGAAAATCAAAATCGATGCTCCAAATAAGTACAAAACCACTAAGATCGTGATTCCTGTCAATCCTAGTGTGTCATTAACCCTAAGTGAGTGTCCAAGTGATTCATCGTGTACTTGTGGACATGATCAAATTCCTTAAATCATAAAATAAAATTCTGTTCGAAAATCCAACAAATCAAAGTGTATCACATGCCAGATAATCTCAAAATTAGCCCGAAAAAGTATGCATGTGCTATTCAAAAAGGTTTAGGCCACTACCTAGGGACTTACGGAGAGGGGGATCAACCTTAGCATTCTCAATTGATTTAGACAGTGTAGTGCAGACCATATTACAGTGCAGGTCAGTTTTACGAATCCAAACAACCTTAGACTTGACCTGTTGAGGAGAAGAAGGTTTCTTCCTCATCTGATTTCTGATATGATTTCTTCTTTTATTACAGTGTGGTCTAATGTGCCCTTTAATTCCACAAAAGTGACATGTGGTTGTGAATTTAGGCTTGGGCACATTTTTAGCATTCACAGATTTCAAGGGTGGATGAACAATAAGAGTCATAAAATAAACAATGGGTCCTTGAACAAATACAAATTTACCTTATTGTTTAAGGACGAAGCTCCATGAGTGTAACCAATTCCAAATTTAAACAAGTCAGTCTTTTGGCTTCCAAGTATTTCGGCAAGCTTTATAAACCCTTTGTTCAAGTGGTCCAAAGAGGCCTTTGCAGTTGACAATTCAGAGGTTGTCAACTTGAGCTTTCCAATTAAACCAACCTTTTCAGCTTTACAATGACTCAACTCTTTCTTCAAATTGTCCATCTCAAATTTTTCTTTCAGCTCTTGTTGTTTCAACAACTCACTTTCCTTACCTGCAGCAATCATATTATTAGACAATATTATATGCTGATCTTCTAACTGGCTTACCTTGGAATGTGATTCTCCCAGTGGTGCAGTTAGAGAAGAATTTTGAGATTCCATTTCTTTCAGCTTTAATGCTCTTTTCCTACTGATCTTTGACATACGTATGGAATCTTGCAATAATTTCTTGTATGCAGTTTACCAGTCCTTGTCATCATCAGAAAAGTTATAAGAATTTGAATTTTCATCGGACTTGGACTCCCTGTCAAATGAACCCTGCTTAGATGAGACAGTAGACAAAGCCATGAAAGCAACACAATTTTTTAAATCATTATCAGGAGATTCAGGCTCACTCTTTTCTTCATTTGTATCATCTTCCCAAGACACATTAAAAACCTTACCTTTGCTCGTTTCTATTTTGTTGGCACACTTAGCAGCAGTGTGACCATAACCTTGACATTCAAAGCATTGGATAGGCTTGGTGGATCATTTAGATGGGTTCTTTTTAGGCACATATTTGGTCTTGTAGGGTGCCTTGTTGTTACCATCCTTCTTAGCCTTTTTATTTTTCAACTTCTTTTTGAATTTTTTAATGAAATATTTTTCAAACTCAGCATCCTCCAAGTCACTCTCTGATTCAGAACTACTGTGCACAGATTTTAAAGACTTTAGTGCAACTTCCTTACCATTCTTACTAAGACAATGAATAGCTTCGTATGTTTGCAAGTCACCAACTAACTCTTCCACACTGAGGAAATTTAGATCTTCGTACTCCTCAATGGCAACTACCTTTGGACGAAACCTTTCTGGGAGAGACCTCAATATTTTCTTGACAGTTTTGGGTTGAGGTATAGGTTCTCCCGAATTAAAACTTGAGTTCACAATTTTACTCAATTTAGAATTGAACTCATCAAAAGTTTCAGAATCTTTCATCTGAATCATCTCAAAAGCAGTTGTCAAGTTTTAGAGTTTGGTTTGCTTGACATTGTCTATTCCCTCATGGACAGTCATTAACAGATCCCAAGCTGCCTTGGCATTAAGGCACGCAGAAATTCTATGAGATTCTGCTGGGGTCACTCTGTTGTAAATTACATTAATAGCTTGATTATTACAATTAGACTTGGTCTTCAGCAATGGTCCGTTGGGCTTTGGGTTTCAGGGTTGTCAGTTTAGTCTGCCCATCTACAACAACAGTGGGATCAGAGTATCCCTCCGTAACTATATCCCAGACTTGATCGTCTATAGCCCTAAGAAAAGCAAACATCCTTACCTTCCAGTAAGCATAATTGGTTCCATCAAAGAGAGGGGGACTTAGTGGTAGATGTTCCTTCTCTGTGGAAATCCATTAGAGACTACTTCTAAAGAGATCACACAATAACTTATTGTAACCCGCTCTGATATCAATTGAAAAAACAGGCCTTAACACAGGCTTAGGTCCCAATAACAAGATCTCTATTAGATTTCAAGAATAAGAGATTAATCTAGTAATTAACCTAATCCAGTTTAGAAGTAAGCAGCCACACAAAGAGAATGACACACAATTTATACATGGAAAACCCTACTCGAGAAACAACCTCGGGCCTTACCATCTAGGCCAACAGAAAACCAAGCACTATAAATCGAAAGTTACAAGAAAACTCACAGCCCTTTTCCAGTTGCTAACTCAACCTAAGGAATGCTTTGATCTCGCCGATTGCTCGCCGTACACCTTCACCGTGCTTGAACAAACCACCTTGAATGTATCTTCAAGATGAATCTACTTCATAAAAGTAGCAGATCGAAAGAACCTCCAAAGACTTGAACTTCAGCGCAACAACTTGAAGCTTTGGAGATGGGAACAATCTCTCAATAGATCTCTAGGTTTCTGGATGGGAGAGTGGTCCCCTAGAATTGAGAGAGGAAGACAATATATATAGGTTTTAATTCGTGCCTCAATCTTGTAGAGCAAGTAGGACTCAAATTAGTGTTATGAGAGAAATTATGAAATAGAATCTCAAAAAAATCTGAATTTCCGAGACCCAGGCGCTCGAGCGCATGAAGCTAACGCCCTCGTCAAAAATTTCCTCAAAAAGAACTTCGTTCCTCACGCTCGACGTACGTATCCCGAGGCTTATCACTATATGTATTTGAAAAACTTGTAGACATGGAGACAAGACCTGTTTCTTTGACTTTCTTTTCCAAAAGATGTCATCATGACAAAAGACCATATGTGATGACAATAGTTCCTCCTTTCTTGTTTACTATATTCTTTCACTTGTGATGTCATCATGAAAGTAAAAACGTTCCCATGTGATGCTAAGTGAACCTCACATCAGTGATGTACGGTGCACCCATGAACCCTTTGAATTTTGATCGAATTAGTCTTGTAGTCATCTTTCTTGAGAAGTCCCAGTAAAAATACAATTGTAAATAAATCCCATATTTTGTTCAATACCCAATGAATTTGCCAATACTAATTATAATAGGATTATAATCCTTACCGGCATCAAAACGCTTTTTGAGCATTTGGGAATGGAAATGACCAGAGCGTTTGGGAATGGAAATGATTACATTTGTTTCAATCAGAATAAAGAGGAAATGCCTCTTTTTCAAATTGGACCGAAAATGAATGGAATCAAAACAAACTCCGGGCTTTGATGCGCACAGACGTGCATGTGAATAGTAACTTGGACGTTAACTTTTCCTTACCATTTTTTTTTCATTATTTTTTTAATTTGGGACCCTCAATGATGATCCGAACCATTGGAAGTATTAAGAAGGCCCAACACGGTCGTGGGTCAAATTTCGACCGTTGATCTACCATGGACCGCGAGATATTTATGGAAAACCTCATAAGCATAGATCTATTTTATGGGCTTTTATGGGCCCCATAATCACGATCGGAACCGTTAATCTTCTATAAAACATTGAAAACAACTATGTGTTAAATTTCCATCCCCTAATGTGGTCCAAATCTCGAGAAAATGAAGAAAACTTGAGAACCATTGGATAACTAACGTGTAGTAGTAAAACGCAATATTGGACGGTCCGTTTTTATTTTTTTCCTTGGAGTTTGGGCCAGTAAACTACAATATGAACTGTTGGGTATCTGTAATGAACCAAACACGGCTACGAGCTCAAATTTGAGCTGTTGATCTATCACAGATTATGAGAAATTTGCATTAAAGGGGAACGATTTGATTTAAATTCTATGGGCTTTGTGGGGACGTTTTCAAGATCCAAACCGCTGATCATTTAGGAATACTAGAAACGACGATGAGTTCAAAATCAGTCTTTGACTCCTTCTAGACATGGAGAAACTTATGAAAAATTATGTACCATTGGATTTAAAAAGCCTATTTTAATTCAGTATGTTGTGTTGCCAAACAACCTATTTCAAAAACATCAATTTCAAACAGGGGACATGAAATATATCTGTTTCATGCAAATCTGTTTCAAATATATAAGATTTGCCAAACAAGGCCTTTCTTCACATTTACAATAACAAAAGAGAGAAAAGTAAAGGAAGAAGACGAAATAAGTAGTTAAAGATCCATTTCTATAACTTTGTTGCTATCTACTTTTCTTTACAAGAATATTACAGAATAAGATGTTTACAGATTTAAATATTGTAAGAATAATATAAAATAGAATAGAATAATGTAATATTATAATATTTTTTCTGTTTGGCGATTTCTGAAGAATATTATAAATTTTAAATTGAGTTGTTTGGAAGGTGTTAGATTACATTATTAGAATAATTTTTTATTAGATGTTTTAGTTTATATGTAATTTACCACGTCTGGATAAAAAAGTAGTGTGGTAAAGTAAAGTTCAACTGGCATGTTTTTATCATAAGTTAGTTTTCTTTTATAACATAAAATCATGTTAAGGTATAGTAAAGTAAAGTCAATACAAAAATAATTAGTTTACAACTCTCTCTCCCACTTTCCTTTACCACATTCTTCATCTCACCTTACACCTTTTACCATGATATGACATCAATCTTTATTTTACTTTACCACACCTGTAAACAAGTCATTTGTTATTTACCATATAAAACCATAATATATATATAAAATGTGATAAAGTAAAATCAAATAAAAAGAAACTACTTTACCATTCCTTCCCACTTTACTTCCCCATATATTTTATCCCACCTTTACTTTACCCCACCTTTACCGTGTTGTGACATTCACTTTTACTTTACTTTACCATATATGTAAACAAACAAATCATGATGAATTTGGTAAACAAACATATCATGATGGGTTTTCTCTCCCACTTTCCTTTACCACTTTGTAAACGTCATTTTTAAAGATTCTTATCTTGTAAAAAGTTTTCTACAGGGGGTAGCTATAGAGGAAAATATTGAGTTTTTTGAAAGAAAAAATAATATTTTCTTCAAGTTTTTCTTGGATTACCAAATGCACAAGATTTTCTTCTTTAGAAAATGAAAGATTATATTCTATAAAATATTATTTTCTTGTGTTTTCTTGTTCATCCAAACATGCCCTAAAGCTCCAACCTCCAAAGAGCTCTCTCACACAGGCAATCCACAAGGGTGCTTTATGGAAAATAGCTTGGATGCCCCTTTCTTGTTACATGGTTCTTAAATGAAAAAAATTCCATTACCTAGGCTGAACCCAGTGGGTTTTTAGCTATTGTGCTATATGGATTATATTTTTTTAATAAAGAATTTGGTTCTATGAAGTAACAACATCTACACGTTTTTTCTTTAGAAAATGTCCAACTCATGTGAAAACCAACTAGATGCATGACAGTTATTGGAGATAGACACCATATATTGGTCCAAAGAAAAGAAATTCCAAAGAAGAAGAAGAAGAACCAAATGGTTAAATGTTATGTCCTAATAGGTCCTCTCCCTTAGATTTTTTTCAATAATTTTGTTGCTATCTACTTTCCTTTACGAGAAAAATGATAAAGCTCCACAGAGCCACTCACAAAGACAATCCACAAGGGTGCTTCATGAAAAAGAAAATGGAAGGAAATGCTTCACTATGAAGAAAATTGTGCATGTGTATATATTAAAACTTAACCAATTTGGATTTCAATGCTTAATCGAGTCAGCAATTTAGGGGTTTGGGTTTCAATGCTTTTAATTTGGGTATTTAGGGTTTATGGATTTAGGGTCTTCTGAAATTAGGGCTTACGAATAAAGGGAATTTAGGAAATTAGGGCTTGTGGCTTTCATTTAGAATTTAGTGATTTAGGGCGTAGGGTTTAGATTAGGACTTGGGGATTTAGGGTTTGGAATTAGGATTTCAAAATTTAGGGTGTAAAATTAGATATAAAGTGATTAGGATTATACTAATTTTGGGAAGGGAGCTAGAGAGAACTAGGGACAGTTATGGTTTCTCCTGTCAATCCCTTATAATATTTCAATTTCTTAAAGAGAATTTAGAAATCCATCCTTGCAAATCCAAAAAGAAATACTCAAGATAGAAAAGGGTAAAGGGGGCATGGCCCAGGGCCCCATTCAACTCTTTGTCAATTTCTAGTCTTGATCTCGGGCGACTGCCCTAGATCCTTATAACCCGGGTCTGCCCCTGGCTGTGAATCCCCAAGATTCAAGGACCCCTATCCATTGATCTGATGATATAGCAAGTCCCACCTTTACCATGCCGTTGGGCCAAAAGCTTAGACTTTGTAGGACAATGGTTGATGGACTTCACTCCTTTAGCTTATATCGTGAATGGTTCCCAAATTGATGTTGCCCAATATGTTCTCTATAGCTCGATGTTAGCACAATATGATCTCGGTACAACCAATTCTTCGCAAAAAATTAGCAAAACGATGCCAAACAAGCTCTTATCTCCTCATTAGTCAAGTGATGACAAATTCTAGGAGGGGTAGACTTCCACAATAGTGTGACTTCCACAATAGTGTGACTTCTGGGACTGCTCTATTTAAGGGGGATGGGAGTCCTTTGGTTTTCCATCTAAAGGATAGAGCATTCGCAGCAAGTTTGCAGGATCTACCTAATAAAGAACATGGCTTAGACCATGCATGAACAAGGAATGCTAATGTGTACGTGGATCCTCTACCCAATCCATACTTGTTGTCAAAGCAATCCAAGCTAATCAATGCCTACAATCATGGAGTCTATCCAATCTATATTAGCTATCATTTGCTGTCTATGAAAGCATGCAACCCAATATTTTTTTTTCCAATCCCATAATTCACATGATGGGATTTAATGTTTCCACATATGTTTAACAACAATAGCCTATAACCCCATAATGAAGGGATTAGGTCGGTGTCACCCATTATGAAGCACCCTAATAGTTCCTACGGAAGCACTGGGAATTAGTTCTCACTTGAATATTTTTCATATATATATACAGCTTTTTCTAGGGGTGCACATGGGCGGTTCAGATCGATTTAGAAGGAGAACCATGAACCAAACCGAGCCCAACGGTTTTCTATTTTTCCAAACCGAACCGAACTACCCATGTGCTCAAACCGAACCGAAAGGAACCGGTTTGCTTCGGTTACTGTTTTTTTATTTTATTTTATTTTTCACAAAAAAATGGCAGTTCAATTGGTGAGAGACGTTGGACTTCAAGTAACGAAGTGAGGGTTTGAGTCTTCTTCAAGTAATTTTTCACATTCCTATATATATTTTATAAATATATATATATTTCTATAATTGGTTCAGTTCGGTTCGGTTTGAGCGGCTTAACCGCACATTCAAATCGAAAACCAAATCGAACGAAATGGTTTGAAGGAAACCCGAATTGTGACCGAATTGATTTACGGTTTTTTTGTACACCTCTAGTTTTTTCCCCACTTCCCACAATGCATCAAATTTGGAAAGGGAAAGAAAATCCCATTTCTGTTCCTCTCACAATAAAATGGGGCTTTGACCGGAGGTCCCTCAAAGTAAGACTTTGTTGCAAACAGTTCACAAAAAAAAAAAAAATCATGCAGCCAAAGGTCCCTCTCACACTTTTTCATACCTAAAATGACTATATTACCCTTTCTTTACATCCCTATGTACTCGTGCCTCCTCCTTCGGCGAGTTATTATTTGCTTGCGTTATTCTCATTGATGCATTAGGTGATGGACAAGAGGCATGCCTTGCTGGCAATCAGTTAATTAATGCCTTGCTTTTAAATAGATAGATGGATGGAGAAGTGCAAAAGCCAAGACCGTTGCTTGAATTGAACCTGAGGCACTACATCGTGTACATCTCCTCTGAGCTACGTGGGACCCACATACATATATTTTTCACATTTAAACATACAAATAAGGCTTTTAAATGGTATCCTATAATTAAAGCTAAGTAAGCTCTCTAATATTAATATGAGTCAATCTATATAGACCTATACAATAATTTCAAAATACACAATAAATTTATAAAAAATAATAAATTTCAAAAGAACTCAGATAAATTTAAAATGATGCAAATAAGTTTCAAAAATACCGAAATAAATTTCACAAAATGTAAATAAATTTCAAAAGACTCAAAAAAATCTCAAAAAAAGCAAATAAATTTCAAAAGACGAAAATAAAATTAAAAAATATAAAAAATTTTAAAAAAACAAAAATATATTTGTTCAAGAACTCAGTCAAAATTTTCAAAATGGATATAAATTTGTCAGAAACTCAGCTATATTTTTTAAAAATTCAAATAATTTACCAAAATCTCAAATAAATTTATTCAAAACTCAGATACATTTATTACAAAACTCAGATAAGTAGCCAAAAACTCAAATAGATTTTTCCAGAAATCGGATGAATTTGACAAAAACTCAGATAAATTTGATAAAAGCTCCGATAGATTTGTCCAGAACTCAGATAAATTTGATAAAAACTCAGATAAATTTGATAAAAATTAAGATAGATTTGTCAAGAACTCATATAAATTTGACAAAAACTCAGATAAATTTGATAAAGAATCAGATAAATTCCCCTTCCTGTTGTTCTTTCTTGATAATCGCCGGTGACGATCGGAGAAGAGGAAGAAAGAAGAAGGGCAACAGAGGAAGTCGCGGCAGTGTAATCGGAGCTCGCCCGCAGATCTAAATGTGGGCCACACCAATCGAAGAGCGCCGGGCTCCGTGCGCACCTATGATTTACGCTGTAATGGGGAGATTGAAGGAGATTGCCATTTGTCCCATTGTGGTTGTTTCGCTGCTACTATCTTCTATGGTTCAGAAAGTGGTTGATCCATCACTGGATCCCCTGGCCTATAGAAAATTGGTTTTCACTGCAACATTATTCGCGGGTATCTTCCAATTGACATGTGGATTGTTCAGGTGGGTTTTCTGTAACTAATGTGTTAGTTCTCTCATTTGATCAAAAGACGTCCTTTTCCTTCTGGTTTTGTATCAACCCAATTTCTAATTTTGTTCGTCACATTTGGCAGAATCCAGCAGCGAATGATGAGGAATAGAGGCTGAAGAAGACCGGCGTACTTCCATTGTTGGTTCTGGAAGAAGATGCCAGAGGATCTGGTTGGATCTGGAATCTTAAGGAGAGACCTTTCAGGCATTCTGTTTGCATCGGGTTCGACCGGAATAGAGGTTGAAAAAGACCGGCATACTTCCGTTGTTAGTTCTAGGAAAAGAAGCCAGAGGATCTGGTTGGATCTGGAATCTTAAGGAGAGACCCGAATCGATCTTAGATCTTGTGACGATCACCAGATCGGAAGTGGTTGACCGTTTCCAGAGAAGATCAGGCCTGGGTCTTGTTTTCTACAGAAAACAGGACAAGGGCAAGTTGTTATAGGGTTCTGATGCAGAAACTCGCTGGAGTCGAAGAAGAAGTCGCAGCAGGCGCTGCGTTTCTGTCACTGCGGAATCCCATTGTAGAAAGAGTTTCTAGTTCTCCCACCACTGTCGGAGAAGAGGGCAGTTAGCGGAGGAGCTTGTCGCCGCCGCTATAGCCTTGCGTGACGCTGCAGAAGGTGGATCGCCTCGCCGTCGTCCCGTCAACCGCTGCCATTGCTGATGCCAATTGTCAAAATGCAAAACAAAAACCCGGAACGTGCAATCTCCAGCGACTGAGCCTGTTCAGTCGTCTTCTTCGTGCAATCTCTGAGCATTGACCACCTGATTGATCAGAACACCTCTAATCTTCGATCACCTGATCTGTAACTCTCACGAGGATCAGATCCAACAAAAAACATGTTCCCTCATCGCAAAAGAAGAGGGAGGTTGAAAGGGCAATTTCATCCTGAAAATGAAAACGTATGGGTTCAGGGACCTCTCACTATAAACAGTCTAGCTGAGTGGACCATAGGCCTTAAAAAGTTTTTTCTTGGATTGGAAGCTGGAAACATTTAACTATAGGGACCTTTCGCTAATTTTGCCCAATAAAATCGGTATTGAGTAGCAATAGATATCCAAGTACTTGTTTCCTTCCTTTCCATTTTCCCTTTCTCTTAAAACCCAAGTACCCTAACTAAGTTAAAACTTGGGGAGTAGTTTAAGGTGTTCTATCCAGTATCACAAATTGTATTATGGTTTCGAATTTGAGGTCGCTTTCTCTAAAATCTATCTGAAAAATGCTACAGAAATATTATTCACACCCCCCTCACCACCACCACCACCGCCGTGGGTGCGTGTGTTGGTGCCATATCTTGAACCCATGACGTATTGACTTCAACCAAAAGTTTAAAGCATGCCCAGGTAGAGATCGGATACAAAAATAGATTTTACTTTCATATAAATGTTAAAGTATCACGTAAACACAAGAAAAAATTGGAACAGAGTAAACAACATCATTGAAGATCTTCCAAATAATTTTCTCATCTTTAACTGTTTTCTCACAATATTTTCATCCTTTCGTTGATAGTTTGAAAAGACCACAATATTATCAGGCAAACAAAGCTTCAGGTGAGTTATACGAGATGTCTTCAAATTATTGTCAAAACTTGTGATACTGGGTGCAGTAGCAGCATATTCTTATCTTTTGTTGTCACCAATGTGTTTACACAGAAGAATGCCAAATTGATTAAATATGGAATTTTGTATAGCCTGTTATTTAAATATTTATACTTCTTAAACTTGACAGTGGTCAAAAACTTTTTGGAGCGAATGACAATCCATACAAGAGGAACACAATTGTTACAGTTTTAATAAGTAGTGGGCCATAGCAGAGGCGGGATTTTTTGCAGGCAGATAAGTGATAATAGACTGATAACAACTTATATTTATTGATTCATTACAAATTATTTAAGACTTGACCTTCTTGCACCTTTTTTAAATAATATTTAAAGAAAATTTCCAAATTTCAAAGTATTCTTATATTTTTCAAGACATAATTTCTCAAAACTTTGTTATGCCAATTAAAGTACAAACATATTATGGCTTATTATAATGAGTTCAAATGAGAAAGAGACATAATTCATTTAGTTGACCAAACATAGTGGGGACAAGGCTTTAGAGATGATACAACTAAAATGAATCCAAACCGCACTTAAAATAAGAATTTCTCCTTTTAGCACTGCCAGTTGCATCTCACTCTAATCAAAATAGGACCCATGTTGAATTGATCGCATGCAAGCCAATTGACCCACTATTGATTAAAGTAAATCCATTGATTGGTTACTTGTTATCATTGATGAGCCATGATGTCTATGGCTGGAAGGGCAACACTTAAAGCAACTCAACAAGTCACAAAAAGCTAAGTTTAAAAGTAAAAATGATATGATAATGCAAAGTTAAGAGTCTGGTGTTAGAAAACAAGATCTAGATCTATGATCCAGAAAACTTTATTGTCAACCAAGATCCTCCATGTCAAATCATCGAGAGATGTAAAGCGGAAAACATACCTTGATCCATTGTGAAAGTTATTCGCAGGTTGTTGATCTTCCAATCCAATATGGCTGCCCAGAGAAACCTTCTTTCTGATGATGAGATGTCAGAGAGAATAGGAACTTACCATATGAATTGGGGACCATAACCCTAATATATATATAATAATGAGATTTGCTAATTCTAATTTGTCCCCTCATCAAATTAGAATTAGTATTCTGGTATCTACACATTAATCCCATGACAATTATACCCTTAAGCCTTAAATCTTTAAGTCTTAATTAGATCACTTCAATTAGGCTTAACCAAAGATAGCATAACACATTTAATGGTTACATGTGTGGCCCCACATGATGGAATTTTCCAACAATCTCCCACTGAGCCATATATGTAACTTAACAAATGTGTATGACTGTATGAGCTCTAAAATTATGCTATCATAATCTGAGGGTATATCCAAACAATCCCGTCCATTTATTATGCCGGTATAGGATCAAAGCGGTTTTCGTCATATTTAACATGACTAAACCCATCAATGGTCACGTACACCAACATAACCAAATGACATAGATCAATCATGGATACGTAGCATGGAAAATACATGTAATGTGATCTATACATGTCTATTTCTAACTGGTCCTACTTTATTCCTTAGTGAGATCGATATTGAACACAATGTAACAGAGTGAAATGAACTGAATACTTTATTTCTGATCAGAAAAATATCCAAATACATAAATGCATAAGTATGTCCAAAATTAAACATAAAGCAATAAAATATAAACTGATACAAACTCTCACTATAGTGTGATATCCTCACACAAATAACACCCATATGAGCAGTGTGCTCATGAAAGACCTTGGGTGGTAACCCCTTTATAAGCAGATCTGCTATCATGGAGTTTGTCCCAATGTGCTTTATGGATATCTGTCCATCCTATATTCTCTCCTTCACAACTAGGAACTTAATTGCAATATATTTTGACTTAAATGAGCTCCTGTTGTTGTTGGAATATAGCACTGCTGACTTATTGTCACAATATAGTGTGAGTGGTCTTTCAATACCCTCTAAACTCGCAGCCCAGTGACAAAATTCCGCAGCCATATACCATGGTTGGATGCCTCATAGCATGCTACAAACTCTGCTGCCATGGTGGAATCAGTAACGAGTGTCTGTTTGGCACTCCTCCAAGAAATAGCTCCACTAGCTAACAGGTAGAGGTAGCCTGATGTGGATTTCATACTGTCTTTGCATCCAGCAAAATCGGAATCAGAATACCCTATGATCTCTAACTGATCCGATCTTCTATATGTGAGCATGTGATCTTTTGTTCTCTATAAATATCTCATAACCCGCTTGGCTGCTTTCCAATGATCCATTCCAGGATTACTTAAATATCTGCCTAACATGCCAACAATGTACGCAATATCCGGACGCGTACACACCTGAGCATACATTAGACTACCTACAGCTGATGCATAGGGAATCTTTTGCATTTCCTTAATTTCAAGGTTAGTTTTTAGGGCACTGATTGAGACTGAACTTATCTCCCTTAGCGACAGGGGTGTCACCTGGTTTGCAGTCCTGCATGCCAAATCTTTTGAGTACTGTATCGATATAACGTCTTTGTGATAATCCAAGAATACCACGAGAACGATCACGTTGTATCAGGATCCCTAATACAAAGGAGGTGTCACCAAGATCTTTCATCTCAAAATTCTTTGATAGAAATTTCTTGGTTTCATGCAACATGTCTATATCATTTGTGGCAAGCAGTATGTCATCGACATACAAAACCAGGAATATGTGCTTACTCCCACTGAGTTTGTGATACACACAATTATCAACAGCGTTTGTCTCAAAACCAAACGAGATAATCACGTGATGAAACTTGTGATACCACTGACGAGAAGCTTGCTTGAGTCCATAGATGGACTTTGTCAATTTACAGACCATATTATGTGGGTCTCCCGATACAAAGTTTTCTGGCTGCACCATATAAATTGTTTCGTCAATGTCACCATTGAGAAAAGCTGTCTTAACGTCCATTTGATGAAGCTCAAGATCAAAATGTGCAACAAGTGCCATGATTGTCCTAAAAGAGTCTTTCGATGAAACCGGAGAGAAAGTCTTTTTAAAGTCAATCCCTTCCTTTTGGGTAAAGCCTTTAGCTACAAGACGAGCCTTATACCTCTCCACATTACCATTCGAATCCCTTTTGGTTTTAAAAATCCATTTGCAACCAATGGGCTTCGCACCTGCTGGTAATGGAACAAGTTCCCAAACCTTATTGTCTTGCACAGACTTATACTCCTCATTCATGGCATTAATCCACTTTTGAGAGTTGGAACCTTGCATGGCCTGGTGGAAGTTGATTGGATCATTTTCCACCATTCCAATTTCTTCCTCATGTTCTTGGAGAAATACGAAAAAATCGTCAGGAATAGCATTTCTCCTTTCTCTAGTGGATCGTCTTAATGGCACTGGTTCTTGAGGTTGTGGAGTTTGTTCCTCAGGAACGATCACCTCATCTTGAATAGGGGTTTGATCAACATTGTCTAGTTGAGGATCCGGACTCACTTCTTGATCAATGACAGGCATAGAAACCGGCACATTGTCAATAGCGATAGTGGGAATCGAAACCGATTCTTCCTCAAAGACAATGTCTCTAACCTTATTTCTCCCCCCAAACTCAACATCCTCAAAAAATGTTGCAGTTCCCATCTCAAAAATTGACTTAAGTGTGGGATCATAAAACTTATAGCCCCTAGATCGCTCAGAGTAGCCAATGAAGTAGCTGCTAACAGTTTTGGAGTCCAATTTCTTTTCATGTGGCCTGTAAGGCCTTGCCTCAGCTGGACATCCCCAAATGTGAAAATGCTTTAGACTAGGCTTTCTGCCTGTCCAAAGCTCATAAGGTGTTTTTGCAGCTGCTTTAGTTGGCACTCTATTCAGAATATAAGCTGCTGTTTTGATTGCTTCTCCCCAGAGTGACTCTGGTAAAGAAGAATGACTAATCATACTCCTTACCATATCCTTAAGAGTCCGATTTCGCCTTTCAGCAACACCATTCATGCTAGGTGACCCTGGCATGGTTACTGGGGGACGATTCCACATTCCTCTAGGAATTTAGCAAACGGTCCTGGACGTTGTTCACTTGATCCGTCATATCTACCGTAGTATTCACCACCACGGTCAGACCTGACACACTTTATTCTTTTGTTGAGTTGGTTCTCAACTTCAGCTTTAAATGTTTTGAACACGTCCAAAGACTGTGATTTCTCATGAATGAGAAATAGGTACCCATAGCGAGAGTAATCGTCTATGAATGATATAAAATACTGTTGGCCATTCCAAGAAGCCATAGGGAATGGGCCACAGATATCTGTGTGTATCAATTCTAAGACGTCTGTAGTTCTATTGGCACCTAATTTCTTCAGTTTGGTCTGTTTTCCCTTGATGCAAGCAATACAAACATCAAAGTCTGTAAAGTCAAGGGAATCTAAAATTCCATCAGACACAAGTCGCTCAACTCTAGGCTTAGAGATGTGACCTAAGCGTTTGTGCCATAATGTGGCTGAATTTTCTTTACTTAATTTTCGTTTAGTACCGCCTGATTCCACATTGAAGGATTCATTATAAGAAATAATTATATCAAGCAAATATAAGTTGTCATATACACATAGAGAACCAGTTCCAACAATATTTGAATTTATAGATAAGCTGACTTGATTGTTTCCAAATGAACAAAAATAACCAAACTTGTCCAATAAAGAAACTGAAACCAAATTCCGTCTAAAAGACGGTACAATAAAAGTATCTACTAAATCCAAATAATAACCAGTTTTCAATAACAACCTAAAATGCCCTATTGCCTCTACTTCTACTGAGTTTCCATCGCCCACAAAAATGTGTCTTTCAGCATCACTTGGCTTTCGGCAGCTCAGGCAACCCTGCATAGAAACACTGATGTGAGTAGTAGCACCAGAATCTAACCACCACGTGTTTCTAGGTACTGAAGCTAAATTTACCTCAGAAAAGACCGAAGCAAGAAATGTACCTTTCTTTGCACGCCAAGCGTGATATTTGGTATAGTCCTTCTTCACATGTCCAGGCTTGTTGCAAAAGAAACAACCCTCATTTGCTTGCTGTGGTTTCTTTTGAACCTCATTTGTTTGTTGTTGTTTCTTTTGGGCTGGACCCTTAGCAGCATCATTATTATTTCTCGTTTTGCCCTTATCTTAGAGGTGTGAGCCAAATGAGCACTTTCTGTCCTGTCTTGCTTCAATCTCTCTTCCTCTTGCACACAATGAGAAATGAGCTCATTAAGAGTCCATTTCTCCCTTTGACAGTTGTAACTGACTTTAAATTGACTATATTGAGCAGGAAGTGATATTAATACCAAATGCACGAGCAAGTCGTCAGACAGCTCGAGCTTCAGTGCCTTAAACTTAGAAGCAAGATGAGACATATCCATAATGTACTCCCGTATATTCCCCTTGCCATTATACTTCATAGAAATCAAGCTTTCCAAAAGCGTGCTTGATTCTGCCTTATCGTTTTTCACAAAACGCTTTTCAATCTCGGCGAGGAATTCTTTGGCTGTGGTTAACTTGTAAGATACCGCACCCCTAAAAGCCTCCGGAATGCCGCGCTTAATGATCATAAGACTCATGCGATTTGAGCGATCCCACTTCTCAAAATTCTTCTTTTCATCAGGAGAACTTTCAGCCGTAAGAGAAGCGGGTTGCTCAGTCCGTAGTGCAAGGTCTAGATCCATGCAGCCGAGAACAATTTCTATGTTCTCTTTCCAATCCTTAAAATTAGTCCCATTAAGCACAGGTATTGAGTTGATATTAGCAGATATAGTAGAAACACTTGCTGTAAAGAGAACAAAAAATAAACAGACAAACAAGCTCATATTAATAACCAAATACGATAATCAACATATTCAAATAATGGTAAGTCTTATCTCAAGATACCTAGCACAGCATTAATATCAAGTCTTTGGACAGTAATATTTATTGTAAATGGTACTCTTGTGGTAGTGAGCGAACATTGACAATAATTTATGTCAAATAATAAATCTATCTTTGGATCGATGTATTATTTACATGGAAAACCTGATAATCGTCACATGTTTATCACCACGGGTGTGTATGCAATTCGGCCAAGTATTAACCTTCCTTTGGGCCGACTAAGACCCGCATGAATTTACATACACACAAACATCCCATGACAATTATACCCTTAAGCCTTAAATATTTAAGTCTTAATTAGATCACTTCAATTAGGCTTAACCAAAGATAGCATAACACATTTAATGGTTACATGTGTGGCCCCACATGATGGAATTTTCCAACATCTGGATCCTTTGAGCGTCTCACTCACTCTTTCCATGAGGAATGTGGAACGCCATAGTTAGGGCCACCTCTTGAATATATGAGCCACTCAAGATAAATGATCTCCCCTTTAGTGGGCTTTTTCTAAATTTTACTTTAATAGGTGGTCCCACAATAATATTGAGCATATTATTATGAATGTCATATGCTAAATCTTACAGTAAAACCAAGTCTTATTGGCTTGAAACTTGAGGTCAACCCATCGAAGGAGGGTACCTTTATTTTCTAGCAATTTAGATTTAATAGATCAAAGGAGGGCCTGTTCACTTACTAGAATTCCTGACAGGAATTCAGGCAGGAATTCTGAATTCCCAGACAGCCTGAATTCTTGTCAGGAATTCTAGTAAGTGAAAACTCAAAGTTGAGAATCACCCCTCTCGTAAACCAACCCCCTCGCTTGTCCCATGATCTGATCTTCATAACAAAGAGTACATGCATGCAGGGGCAGACATTGGGATGGTGTTTTGGGGACACTCGCCATTGACAGATCTGGAAAAATGCCCGAAACATGGAAGCCAAATATATGGAGAAAAAACACATGCCTCCATTAGAAATAAGCCGTCACCCCACTCAGATGACAAAACAATGAAGAAATTAACATTGTGGCCATCGTTCACCCCCTAAAACAAAAACAAAAAAACCATGGGTCCACCACCGTATGCATGTAAGATAACCCAATGCATGTTTTGACTTTCCACCTAACCATTGTGCTAGTTTTTCTTGATGTGTTTTGATTTTGATGCAGTTTAACTAGCCAATATTTTGATTTCTTTGACTTAAAGTTGATTCAAACAAATGTTAGCCTATTTTGTTAGTCTATCATAAAATCAACTTAAGATATTTCTTGCCTCTTTTTAGAAAGTAGCAAAACAATAATATTTTTTTTAAGTAAATATTAATGTCTAAAGCAATATGATTAGTTTTTTTTTACAAGTTTGTTCATGTAACTTTTATGATATAAACAAGTTTGCATGTACTATCACTACTAGAAACTCTCCCTATGGCGCACCGAAAAGCGGACGGCCGCTTCTGGCGATCGCAAATAGTCTCATTAACGACCGCCAGAGGGCTCATTAGCGACCGCCAGAGGCAAGTGTAAGTCTATGCAGGTTTGGATTTAGCCCAACCTGTTGCAATCCCTAAATTATGGGTGTCATTTACATATTAATTGAACTCATGTTTCACTTAAGAAAAGAAAAAGAAAAAGAAATCTTTAAACTCATTGATCGAGGTGGTTGACTCAATGAGTAATTTCTAGGTTTTTTTCTAGCTCTGTACTTGCTGCTATGTTCATGTGAATATTGCTCCCTATAAATTATAGTTATATATAGAAAAAAGGTGCTTTTAGATGAACTTTATTTGCTTATTCCCCAAACAAAGTTGCTGCAATGTTTTTGTTGATGTTTCCTTGTACTTAGTTTTTTATTTTTTTTAATCTGACCACTAGTCTTATTCATTTGTATTTGATTAGTTGTCAATTGTGTCATCCAAGCTATACTTCAAAAATTCCTGAAGCAGTTTTTATAACGGTTGTGCAGATAGAGAAGTTACGTAAGGCTAGACTCATTCAAGGAGGTTCATTGGAAAATGCCATTGTTTGCAGGTTAGACAATCCATCTGCCTTTAAATTTAGCTACTATCTTTGTTAAAAATGGAAACACTATCTACTACAATTGGGTGTTGCAATCATGTTATAATGTTACAGTTTCCAACACTTAGGCTCCAAAACGGCTTGTCGGGGGTCCAGAATGGAAAACGGCCCCCGAAAAAATCAGAAAACGGGCAAGAACACTTCGCTCGAGGGTAGAGTGACTTGTAGGAACCGACGGCTCACAAATGGGACTCCTGGTTAGAGAATTATGAGAGAGAACATCGGATTTTCCAACACTTAGGCTCCAAAACCGCCCGCCAGGGGTCCGAAATGGGAAACGGCCCCTGAAAAAATCGAAAACCGGCACGAGCACTTCGCTCGAGGGTAGAGTGACTTGTAGGAACTAACGGCTCGCACATGGAACTCCCGATTAGAGAATTACGAGCGAAAACATTGGATTTTCCAACACTTACGCTCCAAAATGGCCCGCCGGCGGTCCGGAACGGAAAACGACTCCTGAAAAAATCAAAAATCGGCACGAGCACCTCGCTCGAGGGTAAAGTGACTTGCAGGAACTGACGGCTCGCAAATGGGACTCCCGGTTGGAGAATTACGACCGAAAATATCAGATTTTTCAACACTTAGGCTCCAAAACGGCCCGTCGGGGGTCCGGAACAGGAAATGGCCCTCGAAAAAATAAAAAACTAGCACGAGCACTTCGCTCGAGGGTTAGAGTGACTTGTAGGAACTGACAACTCGCAAATGGGACTCCCGGTTAGAGAATTACGAGCGAAAACATCGGATTTTCTAACACTTAGGCTCCAAAACGGCCCGCCGGGGGTCCGGAACGGGAAATGACCCCCAAAAAAATAAAAACCGGCACGAACACTTCGCTCGAGGGTAGAGTGACTTGTAGGAACTAATGGCTCGCAAATTAGACTCCCAGTTAGAGAGTTACAAGCGAAAACATAGGATTTTCCAACACTTAGGCTCCAAAACGGCCTGCCGGGGGTCCGACACGGGAAACGGCCCCCGGAAAAATTAGAAACCGGCACGAGCACTCCGCTCGGGGGTAGAGTGACTTGTAGGGACTGACGGCTCGCAAATAGGACTCCCGGTTAGAGAATTATGAGCGGAAACATATGATTTTCCAACACTTAGGCTTCAGAATGGCCTGCCGGGGTCCGGAATGGGAAACGGCGCCTGAAAAAATTGAAAACATGCACGAGCACTTCGCTTAAGGGTAGAGTGACTTGTAGGAATTGACGACTCGCAAATAGGACTCACGGTTAGAGAATTACGAGCAAAAACATAGATTTTTCAACACTTAGGCTCTAAAACCGTCCGCCGGGGGTCCGGAACGGGAAATAGCCCCCGAAAAAATCGAAAACCGGCGCGCGCACTTCGCTCGAGAGTAGAGCAACTTGTAGGGACTGATGACTCGAGATTCCGACTCCCGGATTGCTCGTATAGTTGAAACGTAGATTTAACTTAAAACGTTAACTTAAAATTTAGGAAATCAGCTTCCGAGCGCCTAAACCGAGAAAACAGGCTCCAGTACCCATGAAACTGGACGGGCACGAGCCCATAGTCATTCCTGACTTGCCGGAACTGACGGCTTGAGATTCCGACTCCCGGATTGATCGTATCATTGAAACGTAGGTTTAACTTTAAATATTTTAATTTTAATACTTAATTTTATTTATATTTACTATATATTGCCTATTTTTATAATTAACTATTAATATTTATTTTCTTTTTTGTCTTCAGGTTTGAGAGCATCGGATTGATCACGGCACCCCTCCCAGTAAATATATTTATTTTTATTTTTTTTACTGGAATTGTAATGATTATAATTTGTTCAAACTTTTGTAATGTCTTAAATGTTATTAATATAAGAGTTTGTTTTGTTATTAGTATTTTTAATTGATTGTTCTAGTTGTAGATAATATATACAGGTACAGATACAGGTATAAAAAGCAAGATAAAAATTGGAAAATTTGATAAGAATTTTAAAAAAATTATTATCATTGGCGGTCGCAAAAGGTAGTAATGGCGGTCGCAAAAAGAAAAAAAAAAATAAAAAAAAGTATTTAAAAAATAAAAAGAGTATCAGTGACCGCCATTTATATCTTTAGCGACGGCTAAAGGCAGTCACTAAAAGTGATTACAATATTTAAAAAATTAAAACAGCGACCTCCATTTATACCTTTAGCGACGGCCAATGGCGGCCGCTAAAAGTGTTTACAGTATTTCATCAACCGTCGCTACGCCGTCGCAAAAGAGTTTGCAACCGTCATAATACGTTGTTGCGGCGAAGTTATTGTGGCTGTCACTTGGCGGTTGCTAAAGAGTATTAGCGACCGCCAAGACACTTTTAGCGATTAGCGACCGCCAATGCACTTTTAGCGACGCCTATTGGAGGCCGCTAATGCCCAGTTTTCTAGTAGTGATATCTACTATATTACAAATTCTCTCATGTAATATATTACAAGGTTGCTTCTTTCGATTGAATCAGACATACAAAAGGGTCTATTTTGGTCCCTAGATCTAATTCAAGTAGCTCCTTTTGACATTAATCAATACAGTCAGCTCTACTTTAATCAATGATAAATGGTAATTTCCCACTCCCTTCGACTTTTCTCCATCAAAATCCAAAACCAATGAGATTTATGAGATTTATGAGAGTCAAATAGCTGCGGCTGCTATCTAGTCGACTACACAAAATTTTTTATTATTTTTTTGGTCATCCAGTCAGCTACACAATTGTAAGTTAATTTCATAGGGTTTCAGGATTGACATGCGGACTTAAGATTCAACTGTCCATCGAGGCATCATCCACTTGCAAGTTCGACCCATCATATCATTTCAATTCCTGAAGGGCCACAGCTCTTGCTGTGATCTGCGAGCTTTAAGGCCTTGCAGTTTGAATTTTCAAAACAAGCCAATCTGGCATGAGAAACGTCTCTAGAACAGTAGAACTTATCCTTGTGCACCTTTTTTCTGCCTGTCGTTTGGGGATGAGTGTCCAAGAGTTCCAAATTCACGTCAGCTACTTCCCTTGATTATCTGCAGTCATCGCTGCAAACGTCTATCAGCCCCTTGCAGACACCACACGCAGCATTTTGGTAGACGTTTTCCGTTTAATTAGTTGCATATTCAAAAGTTCACATTCAATGAACATTATCAAGCATCTCATCTCAGAGACTTTCTTTTCTTTTTTTTTTTAAAGACCGAAAGCATCTCATCTGTCTGAGAATTTTATTTTATTTTATTTTTTCTAGAATAGGGATAGTAATACAGGACTCGTGTGATCAGTGGTGGACCCAGGACTTTCGTTTGAGGGGTGCGGACCCTAATAGGTAGTTTCGTTTTGGATAGAAAATCGAGAATTCTCATGTGGATTCTAAATGTGGATCCATAATTTTTATTTGACTTTTTGAAGTGAACCCAGAACTTACATATTTGAAGTGAACCCAGAACTTACATATGGATTTTGGAAACACATTGCCGTTTGACGGATCTGACCGCACCCACGCACCCACCTCTACTTCTTTTCGCCCATGCGGGTGATAACCTAACCGCCTACTTCTAATGAAAATTGTTCCCTTAGCAGTTATGTGAGATGAGAGATCCTTACTATTGGGGTGTCTCAATTTTATGTGGGTAAGCGTTTGCAATCATTTCTTATGGAAATTCTATATATTACAAATCTTTGCTGCACGCGCTGAAATTCTCTCTAAATATGCTCTAATTGAGGAAAAGTTGCAGAGAATTCTTTGCTACGGAGGTTGTGTATGTAGGATTGTCACTAACGTTATTTTCTTAAAAGTCTCAAGAAATTAAAACAGATTTAATCTGCTGCCACATAATTTTATGATGGTACTTGAGATTGATGTATGAGCTCACTCATGAGTCACGAGTCACCACTAGGAAGAATATAACATACTAGAAACATCGTGGTTGTTAGATGTGGTAGGATATACTTAGGTATCTTTCAAAATTATAAATAGTGTAATTTGGAACAGAGAGTATTACATGTTGGAAAATTGTGTGGCCCGACTGCAATGGGGTCCACGTAAGATCGAACTTAGTGGTGTGTCATCGATGAACTCCCAACAAATATGTCTTGATTTTATTGAGTCAGATAAGGATCAAACTCTTAGTTGAAGAATTTGAATCAGGTTCAAACTCAAGGTTTTGTAGAATTTAAGGAAAGATAGAGTCCGGATAAGGTCGTGACTTTTAGGGATTGTTCTATTTTTTTTTTTTTTTGAAATCCAACCAAGGGACTGGGACCCAATTGAATGCGCGCACATAAGGACAGCCCACTCAAGTGGGAAAGAAACCCTTGTTTTGACACCCAACATCATTATGATTAGGTTAGATTATAGTTCGATAAAAGTCAAAGCAAAAACGTTATCTGCTAAAATTTCAACCACTATCCAAAACTTAACTTTACTTGCTGACAGAACGTGACCACTACTAAACACATAATGCTGTTGGTTAGGCCTCAGTTGTAAATTTTCAACTCATTCACATGATAGCAATGTAGGATCTTACTAGACGTATCTTTATAATCATATTGATATACTGTGTTGGATAAATTCCACGAAAGAAGTGCTACTCCCAAATTGTGTAGACTTTAATAAAGTTTTGGTATAGGGTCAACCTCCTAAATTAAAGGCACTTATTCAAATTTGTACAGCTCTTTTGTACGTATTTTTTTGAGTTTTTTTGCACATACCCCCATAAGGTTTATGATTTGCAAATAAGCCCCTGTGGTTTTTGTATTTGTAAATAGCCCCCTACTCTTTCATTTCAATACCTTTCATGTCCCCAAAATCAATATTCCTAGTGAGAAAGGATCACTATGAAATTTGTGTTGAACTTTTATGAAAATGACAGCTTTGCCCTTATATCCATTAAACATAAATGAGTATATTATTATTTATAAAAATAACATTATTTTATTTCAAGTCTCAATTATCTCTCTTAATAACTCTTTAATGCAAATGGAGCCTAATCATATATTTTGAAACTTTTATCAATCTAATGGTCGGTCATACATGGATTGAATCAATTATAACCAACTATAAGCACGTGCTTTCATTGTTATTATGATTTATTTGAATCTAATTAAATAGGCCCTATACCGGTAAAAATAGATTTATATGCGGTTATTCTCTCTCACTAAATATAATTATTAATGTTATAAGTTTTAGAGAAAAATAAGTCCAATCTTTTAAATTTATGTATATAGGGATAAAGAGATGGGCAAAAGTGTCATTTCACTCTAAAATCCTTTGATGGTTGGAATGCTACTGATTTTGAGAATACAAAAGGTATTAAATTGAAAAAGCAGGGGCCTATCTACAAAAACTAAAACCATAGTGGCCTATTTACAAATCCTACAAACCTTAGGGGGTATATGCAAAAAACTTTTTTTTTTTAATTATTGACTATATATTCTTTCACAGGGCAGTGATCCTAGAAGGTTAATAATAAGAGAATCTAGGCTCCATCATCAAAAGATTAGAGGCCCAACATTCATTGGTTGGTAGCTAGTGGATCGTACCATATTTGTTTTTACGGGCCATCGTCTATATCGGACGATAGCCCACTTGGAGAAACACTGAGCAGAAGGAGTGGAATCCACAGTGGGGCCCAGCTATGACCTCTGCGCCGCTCGATATGATCGTCATAGCCATATGGGATGTCCCCAATTTTATACTAATATTAAGAGTCATCCTATTATAAAAATCTTACGCGTTATTAATCATATTTATTGATCACATTTTAACTATTTGCTCACTGTTTTAGTGGGATCAACTCCTGTCAGAGTAGGGACACTCTTTATAGGCAATCATTTGGATTTTGGAGTAGTTTTAAATTTGTAATAAGCCAGTCCTACTATTTAGTTCTGCCTTTCCACTCCTTCGATTGATAGGAAGCCTCACAGAGACAGACCATTAAGACTCACGTTTGGTAAACTGGGAGGAATCCTCTATTCAAAGAATTCCTTTTAATAAAGATTTTTGATGTTATCCTCTTTGTGGATTTTTGATGGGAGGAATCACTGCATTCTAGGTTTGAGAAACACCTAGGAGGAGTCACTTTTAGAGCTTAGGTGCTTCTTTGCAACAATGGATTTGCAAAATTCGATGGGGGGAGGTGGAGACGGAGTTATCAATGAAATATAGGATTTTTGATTGGTTTGGATGATTTGGAAAATCCTCTCCCACTTTTCCTCTATTCACCCAAACCCGGATTTTCCTCTAAATCGAAAAAAACCATAGACGATTCCTCTCCGAAGACATTATCCAAACATGCCTAGAATTCATTTCCAAGGAAAATATTCTCTTCCCATCATTGCCGAGGAGCCCCCACCTTTTTTACCAACCTTAACATGGTTCCCATGCAACGGGATGAAAACTGGAAATACTTGAAAAATATTTAAAATCTTGTTATATTATAAAGAGTGATATTTATGGGCCTTCTCCTGTCTATCCGCGTGCACCTTTCTAAAAAAGTCTTTCATCCCCGTGGGCCCATCTGGGATGCATGCAATTCGTGAGGATAGGCCGCATGTGTAAGGGATAATGGGGTCAACCTATTATAATTTGAGAGCTGCTAATGCCATAACCAAAGCTTCTCATCTCACATGCTTTTTTTTTCATGACCAAAATATCCCTATAGGAAATTCCCAAACTACCCATCTCCTTCTCCTCCCCCCCCCTCTCTCCCTCCTTGCTCGCCGCCCACCTCCGCCCGCGCCCGACCCTCTCCTCACTCCATCTCCTTCTTTATCACCTTCTCCCTATCTCTCTCCCTCTCCCTCTTTCTCTCTCCCCTCTCCCCCTCTCCCTCTCCTTCTCCTTGTGTCTCTCCCTCTCCCTGCTCGCCACCCACCTCTGCCCGCCTCCTAACCCCCGCCCCTCCTCCCAGCCCTCCTTCCCAGCGCCTAGCCCCTTCTACCCATCCCTCCCTCCCTCTCTCTTCCTCTCCTTCTCCCTCCCTCTCTCCCTCTCCCTGTCGTTCGGCCACTCAGGGCAGGGCTGTTAGTTTTATGGACTCAATCCAGTAGATGATATAATAAATTGATTAAATTCTTTATTTATTCATATATTCATGCTTTCCTTTCATGAGATGAATGGTGATTTATTATATACTTGCACATAACCAATACGAATGACATGATGGTTCATGAGATGAACCGGGGTCCACAAGTATATTAGATGTAACACATGTGTATGGATGAGATCCATATACGGGAGACATGTGTGCCAAATCTTATACTTAAATATTATCACAACCAGTGATGAGACTGGACATCTCATACTGATAAGGTTGCAGTACTTTGATCACTATGAGATAGTGTGATTTGTCTCAATCATCATAATGGAAGATTCTGGATCATAGTGCTGGTACATTTGATGTATTGAAGGACCATGAGAAGCACCTTATAAACACTGTCTTTATTTTAAGGTCTGCTCTCATAATTCCCTAGCAATAGGCTCTCAATCCTGAGACATTAATGAACTCAAGTTTCTATCTATTCATTTGCTTTGAGTCACCAATGAGTGAGGCCAACTGTAGGTCAACACCTCGGTGATTTGGGTACATGGTAGTAGAGCTGTGAGAACATTCAATGGTCAAGATGGAATCTATCTTTAATATCCCCTTGTGCCAATTAATGGATTTATCATTGGTAAGTGTGCACCCATTCCGATTAAGAGTTAATTGGAAAGGTCCCTATTGATCATTATAATTAATTGGGGCTCAAGGATAATAAGATATGGATCTAGTTTGGAAGACAGGTCCAATTAATCCATGGATATTGATAGAGGGGTCTACTTGTGGTAATGTGGAAGTTTAGGGTCTTCTATGTAATATTCCTAAGACTGGAGTTCAATTGCATTTATATAGTGGAGTTATTTGCAATTAACTGTGGGCCCGGATTACACATGAGATGTGGGGTCGCGAGTCCCAGTTGGAGCCAGCTTTCTAAGGAATCCCTAGTGGTCCCCACGCTAGCCCAATTATTAGAAAGTATCTAATTCTAGTTGAACTCTAAAAGGAAAGTTACTATTTCTAGTAGAAATGAGACTTCTAATAGTGGTAATAGTAGACTTACTAATTTTAGTAGAAGTGAGACTTCTATTTTAATTAGAAAGGAATTAGAAAGATACTAATCATATTTGAAGTGAGACTTCTAATTATGATATGGTAAGTTACTAATTAATGGAAGTAAGACTTCTATTGTAATTAGTAAAGAAGAGACAACTTGCAAAAGCTATAAATAAGAGGAGAGGATGCCTTGGACGTCCATGCTTGCTCCTTCCATTGGGATTCACGCCCAAGGCTCTCTAAGTGCAAGTGTTGCACGAGCTCTTCTCCTCTTCCCTCTTCTAGTTTCTTTCTAGTTCCTCCCTAGAGTACCTAGTAGTTTTCTCTTGGAGATCCCACCATCTTCTTGAGAAAAGGAGAATCTAATACGGGTCATAGCGTGGAAGATCAAGAGGTCTTGGAGATCCCTATTTGATTAGTGAAAGCGTTTCATCATCAAAGAAAGACGCAACTCCTCCATTAGAGCACAACTGAGCTCCAAAGGTATAATCTACTTCCTTGCATGTTGTAGATTTATTTGTTGCTTATATGTTGCTGTTTCTATCTTCTCGATAGATTATATTTACTGATCATGATGGCTGAGATTGAGGACATAGATCTTGGATTGGGTTTTGTAGCCTTGTGGATAGTTGATCCCTGCGTCAAGTGGGTCAAAAGTTTCGAAACCTATCCTAGAGGCCCACCCTATTTCCAACAATTGGTATCAGAGCCTTACCTCATCTCTTATCATGTTAAATCAGTAAGCTTGATCTAATCTTTACATGAGATGCGAAGAGGATAGATCAAGGGCTATGTACGGATCAGTTTTGATGGTTTTGCTTGGATAATTAGTAAATCCATATTTGGATAGTCACATAAGGGTCTAACAATGATGGAATGATGGTAGGAAGCCATTGGAAATCTTCAGAAGAGTTTTGGAGATGGTTGGACACGAAATTGAAAAACCGAACTTGCAGATTTCCGTCAGGCAGGTCGACCGAGCCCTCTGGTCGGTCGACCGAAGACACTGAGGCCGGTCGACCGTACCCTCTAGTAGGTCGACCGAACATACTGACATATGAGATCGCAGTTTTTGTTTTTGTTTCGGGGGCGCTGCCCCCGCGAGCTGACCGGTCAGCTCGAACCCCGCCGGGGGACACCCCCGGACCCCCTCTGCGTAGGGGGCATCAATCATAGTAGTGGCAATATTTGGCATCCTATCTTTCCATTATTGTTTGGTAACCCGACTTTGTGAGTTGCTTTACTAGTATGAGATACTAACATGCAGGTTATCATGTCCTCTCCATATGGCCCACAAGTCTTTTACTTTCTTTTATGGTTGAATGTTTATTTTTGGCAAGTTGTAAAGGGCATCATGGTTTCCTTGGTTTCCCGGTTCAGGGCAAGGCATGGTGAAATTCCCTATGTGCCTTTTTTATTTCCATTAATAGATTATCATGTAAGTCTCATCGTAGAGACATAGGAATTTATGTAATTTTCTTAATTTGTAAATTCTGGCGATGTCCGAGACTAAGAAGGAAAGTGAAGTTGGACTCCTAATCAAAGAGTTTGAAGATTACCAAAGGTGTTTTGGAGTTTTCCAAAGTGTTTGAGGAATTCCAAAATTTTGGAAAGTCTAGAAGTCCAAGAAGTCTATTCCGCTTGGGCCATGTGGAGGAGAGGACTAGTTTCTAATTTTAGCGTTTTCTATTTATAGTTGAATGCTTTATTTAGAATGTTTCCAAATCTGATCCAAACATAGCAAGTTACTAATATTGGTCAAATCAAATTAATTTTTGGAAAGAGTTCTAATTAGTGTTGATGTCCCATGAGATGGACACATTGGTAACACTAATTTAAGAAACTGGACTTTCCTTAAAATAACTTGACTTGGAACCAATCTTAGATCATATGATGAGATGATTTGATGATTCATATGTTTATATATGTGGGCCCTAATACCTTAAAAGGAAATCCTCAATTCTAAAATATTAAGTGGGAGCGGGGCATTTAAATTGATAAATCCCCATGGTTTTCCACCATAGGTCCATTGTAAGGAAAGTATTAGCCTCGCGCCACCAAGAGTGTGGCCGTTCCTTCGGAGGGCTTTTACTTGTCTGGCTACTAGATATGGATCTCCTATGGATAGTGTTGGTGAGACGGGGTGGGGGCTTACTCCCCTAGGAGGAGCTGCTCACAACGGTTGTCATACAATGCTAGTTGGTGGGTCACACTTAACTAAAATAATGATGTAGTATCCCCTAGGATTTGCCTCATGTATTTTAGAAACCAAAGCAAATCGGGAGTCATACATTATTTGGTATGAGATACCTAGATGATAATGAATGATGGGGATCATGGATACTTAGTCTTAATTCCAATTTTGACGAACTTTGATCCGCACCAATCCAAGGACATTTGCACTCCCCAAGGAGGCATGCCCTAAGGGAATGGGATTCCGATGTATTCTAAATTCAGTGCTTATGAGGATTCCCATATGAATTTGGTAGAATACTAAACCCTGATGTCATTTATATTCTTTCATTGAATGTATGGTTATGTGCTTTAATTTATACAGCATGAATTCGAATACTTTCAATCCACTTGCGACCATCCTCAACCAGAACAAGTTGATGGGATCCAATTATGTAGACTGGAAAAGGAACCTGGATATTATCTTGACATCTTCAAGTTGCAAATATGTCCTTCTAATACCCCCCCTTCCTGAGCCTGAGCCTGATGCACCACAGATTGTGAAAAACTTTTACACCAAGTGGACCAAAAACAATGAGATAGCCAGATGTTTTATTCAGGCATCCATGTCTACTGTTTTGCAAGAACAACATCAATCCTATAAGTCAGCATACGATATTATATCGAACTTAAAGGAGATGTTTGCAGACCAGGTCAGGCCTGCTAGGCAGGCTGCTGTAAAAGTGCTGATGGAGACAAAGATGGCTGAGGGAACCCCAGTACAAAAACATTTGCTACAAATCAAGTTGGCATTGAATGAGTTAGATGTACTGGGGACTACGTTTGATACAGAAACGCAGATCCACATGATCATTCAATCACTACCAGACTCATTCAAACATTTCGAGATCAATTATAGTAAATTGGAAATGACCATAGCTGAGCTGTCTCGGCAGCTGGTAGTGTTTGAGGAAATCATGAAGAAAAGACCAACTGCCCTCACGACAGAAAAGTCATTTGCTAAGTCTAAACCGAAAGGCAAAGACCGGGATAGCAAGAAGAAATCAGTCATCAAAGGTCCTAAGGTGGAGTATGGTTCCACTAGTGGTGTGGCCAAGGTCAAGGGTACGGGAGCAAAAGGAAAGTGTTTCCATTGTGGTATGACAGGACATTGGAGGAGGAATTGTCCAAGATTTCTGTCAAAGGAAAAGACCTCAGGTATGATTGAGTCATTTGTTTCTGAAGTTAGTTTTACAACTAGTACTTCAGAATTTTGGTTTGTAGACTTCGGTGCAACTAATTACATCAGTAATATGTTGTAGGAGTTACAGGTAATCAGGAGGATTAATGACGGGGAAATCAGTATTAACCTGGGATCGGAAGCCAAGACAGATGCAGTGTCAGTAGGAGTAGTAACTTAGTTATTTTCAGATATTAAGTTGATTTTGTCAGATACATTACATGTACCGTTTTAAGACGGGATTTTAATTTCTAGTATGATGAATAAGAGTTATTCAGTTACTTTTGGTAATTAAATCGTCTTAAAGAGGAGCGGTACTCTTATATTTTCTGACAAGGTAATCAATGGCTTTTATTTGTTAACTCCCACAATGTATGAGATACATGACACTGATGTTAATAATAGACCATCATTAAAGAGGTAGTCACCTTCATCTAATCCAACAAATTTTGGCACCCAAGAGGCAAGGTCATATAAACCTAAACAGGATTGACAGGCTAGTGAAAGATGGTATCTTGCCATCATTAGTGGTAGAACCAATGCCTGTCTGCAAATCCTGTCTGGAAGGCAAAATGACCAAAAGACCCTTATTCATCTAAGGGCAGTCGGGCCAAAGATTTATTGGAGTTAGTGTTTACTGATGTGTATGGACCCATAATAAAAGAGCAAGAGATTGATACGAGTATTTTATCACTTTCACCGATGATTACTCGAGATATGGATACATATACCTTATGCACCGCAAGTCCGAGATTTTTGAATAGTTCAAAGAGTTTCGAGCGGAAGCGGAAAAGCAATTAGGTAAAAGTACAAATACTCTTCGATGAGATCGATGAGGCGAATATCTCTCCGCTAATTTTATGGGATACTTATCAGAAAATGGGATTTGTCCCAGTACTCTGCTCCTGGTTTGCCTCAACAAAATGGAGTAGCAGAAAGAAGGAACAAGACTCTTTTAGCTATGATCAAGTCTATGATTGAATTTCTACGGATTACCTATATTTTGGGATATGAAAACTGAAATATATATACTAAACCTCATTCCATCTAAGTCTATACTTGAGACTCCCAGGGAGTTATGGACAAGGCGAAAGCCTAGTCTACAACGTTTTTCAGGGTTGTCCAGCACACGTGCTGAAGGAAAAGACGGATTAGTTGGAATCGAAGTTGGAAGTATATATGTTCATATTCTATCCCAAAAAGGAACTAAAGGTTGGTTGCTCTATAATCCCAGAGAGCAGAAAGTGCTTGGCAGCACCAATGCGGTTTTCTGGAGGGAGATTATAAGATTAACTGGAAATCTTTAGAAATGGTTATCTTGGAAGAAATTTAAGAAAGAACAATTCCAAATCCAAGAATAACCAAACTTTAAGAAAATCCGCCCATATTTGACCCAGTAGTTACACCAGTGCCTTGTCATAGTGGGAGTATTGTCAGGACCCTTGACAAGTTCTCGGTCTAGGGAAAGTCTTATAAGGCAGTCCCCGTGTAACCGGAACAAGATCCCTATAACTATGATAAAGCAGTTAATGACATAGTTTTGGGACGTTGGTTAGATGCTATGAAAGCTGAGGTGGAGTCTTTGTACTCTAATCAGGTCTGGATACTTGTGGGCTTGCCTGCCAATAGCAAACCTATTGGGTGCAAGTAAGTCTGCAAAAGAAAATGAGAGCCAAATGGAAGAGTTCCATCTGGATACTCTTATCCATTGCGGATTCATCTCGGTGACGAGATTTGGCAAATGGATATCAAGACAGCATCTCACGATGGGAATCTTGAGGAAAACATCTATATGATGTAACCAGATGGTTCTAACCAAGTGCGAAGAGTTTGCAGGCTGCATAAGTCCATTTATGGATTCATGCAGATATCCCGAAAGAGGAACATTCGTATTGACTAAAGCAAATCAAGTCACTTGATTTTTATCAGAATCCGGATAAGTCATGTGTAAATGAAAAGTCAAGAACGCAGGGTAGTTTTTTTCTGATATAATATGTCGACGACATCCTTCTCCTATGGAGTGACATAGGGATATCGTCAACAGTAAAAGTTTTGGTTGGCTAAGACTTTTGATAATAAAAGACTTTGGAAAAGCCAGGTACATCCTAGGAATCAATTTCCATTGAGACCGGAAAAATAGGATGATAAGGCTTATCCCAATGATGTGTACATAGATAAGGTTCTGGTACGGTAACCTATGCTTTGTACTAGACCGGATATCTATCACGCAGTACGCCTAGTCAGCAGATATAAAGTCTAGCCCAGGTCTTTATCATTGACTGTTGTACGATGTGTTCTCGAATACTTGAGAAGGACTAGAGATCACATGTTGAGTTATAGCAGTGATGAGTTGATTCCAGTCGGTTACATAGATACTGACTTCTAGTCAGATCAGGATTCCAGGAAATCAACTTCTGGGTATGTGTTTATGCTGTAATTACTTGAGAAGCAATTACGGAAGCAGATTGACTCAAAAGATTCCTTATGGAATTTGAAGTGGTATTTTTGGCAGGACAGCCGATCACAGTTTACTGTGAAAACAGTAGGGCAGTCATTAAGTCCAAATAACCCAAGAGCCAAAAGGTATGTACAGAGGAAGTTGTACATGGTCAGATAGATTGTGCAAAGAGGTGATGTACGATCACTAAGATAGCCTCTGCAGACAATCAAGTAGATCCATTTACTAAGCCTTTGACTACCAAAGTCTATGAGCTATATGTAAAAAGGATGTGCATGCGATGCAAATCTAACTGGCATTGAGCCCAAGTGGGAGATTGTTAGTTTTATGGACTCAATCCAGTAGATGATATAATAAATTGATTAAATTCTTTATTTATTCATATATTCATGCTTTCCTTTCATGAGATGAATGGTGATTTATTATATACTTGCACATAACCAATACGAATGACATGATGGTTCATGAGATGAACCGGGGTCCACAAGTATATTAGATGTAACACATGTGTATGGATGAGATCCATATACGGGAGACATGTGTGCCAAATCTTATACTTAAATATTATCACAACCAGTGATGAGACTGGACATCTCATACTGATAAGGTTGCAGTACTTTGATCACTATGAGATAGTGTGATTTGTCTCAATCATCAGAATGGAAGATTCTGGATCATAGTGCTGGTACATTTGATGTATTGAAGGACCATGAGAAGCACCTTATAAACACTTCTTTATTTTAAGGTCTGCTCTCATAATTCCCTAGCAATAGGCTCTCAATCCTGAGACATTAATGAACTCAAGTTTCTATCTATTCATTTGCTTTGAGTCACCAATGAGTGAGGCCAACTGTAGGTCAACACCTCGGTGATTTGGGTACATGGTAGTAGAGCTGTGAGAACATTCAATGGTCAAGATGGAATCTATCTTTAATATCCCCTTGTGCCAATTAATGGATTTATCATTGGTAAGTGTGCACCCATTCCGATTAAGAGTTAATTGGAAAGGTACCTATTGATCATTATAATTAATTGGGGCTCAAGGATAATAAGATATGGATCTAGTTTGGAAGACAGGTCCAATTAATCCATGGATAATGATAGAGGGGTCTACTTGTGGTAATGTGGAAGTTTAGGGTCTTCTATGTAATATTCCTAAGACTGGAGTTCAATTGCATTTATATAGTGGAGTTATTTGCAATTAACTGTGGGCCCGGATTACACATGAGATGTGGGGTCGCGAGTCCCAGTTGGAGCCAGCTTTCTAAGGAATCCCTAGTGGTCCCCACGCTAGCCCAATTATTAGAAAGTATCTAATTCTAGTTGAACTCTAAAAGGAAAGTTACTATTTCTAGTAGAAATGAGACTTCTAATAGTGGTAATAGTAGACTTACTAATTTTAGTAGAAGTGAGACTTCTATTTTAATTAGAAAGGAATTAGAAAGATACTAATCATATTTGAAGTGAGACTTCTAATTATGATATGGTAAGTTACTAATTAATGGAAGTAAGACTTCTATTGTAATTAGTAAAGAAGAGACAACTTGCAAAAGCTATAAATAAGAGGAGAGGATGCCTTGGACGTCCATGCTTGCTCCTTCCATTGGGATTCACGCCCAAGGCTCTCTAAGTGCAAGTGTTGCACGAGCTCTTCTCCTCTTCCCTCTTCTAGTTTTCTTTCTAGTTCCTCCCTAGAGTTCCTAGTTGTTTTCTCTTGGAGATCCCACCATCTTCTTGAGAAAAGGAGAATCTAATACGGGTCATAGCGTGGAAGATCAAGAGGTCTTGGAGATCCCTATTTGATTAGTGAAAGCGTTTCATCATCAAAGAAAGACGCAAATCTTCCATTAGAGCACAACCGAGCTCCAAAGGTATAATCTACTTCCTTGCATGTTGTAGATTTATTTGTTGCTTATATGTTGCTGTTTCTATCTTCTCGATAGATTATATTTACTGATCATGATGGCTGAGATTGAGGACATAGATCTTGGATTGGGTTTTGTAGCCTTGTGGATAGTTGATCCCTGCGTCAAGTGGGTCAACAGTTTCGAAACCTATCCTAGAGGCCCACCCTATTTCCAACAAGGGCGGCGGGCAGCAGCAGGGAGATGAAGAGAGAGAGAGAGAAGGGTATTTTGGGGTCAATGAGGTGTGAAGAGAGAAATTTTAGAAATAGAAGGAATGTGGAATGAGAAACTTGGTATGTGACATTAGCAGCTCTCTGTAATTCTGATAAAACGTTCGCAATCCTCATTTTAAACGCCAAACCCATTGATTTAGTAAACCTAATGATTTTCTATGTACAGTTATTGGCGATTGAATCCAATAGTTGTTTAATGGTCAGATACATATCAAATCATGTGAATGTCAATTCACGGGTTTAAGGCTGTCATGAGCCCCCTTCTTGGTTATCCTCTTCTGAGTCCATTTACAGTTGAGAGTTCCAAGCCCACCATTGGTTTCAGGCCCATTTCTGGATCTGGGCTTTAGGATCAAGTTCGAATTCAAAAAAAAAAAATTTTAGAAAATCACAAAGTTCCCTTCTTCATATGACTTAAGTTGTCTAATGTATTGTGTAGTAGATTATGTCGGGTTTAAAATCTCATGTCCCGGGCCCGTTAAGTTTTTTGTACCATAAACATGGATCCCAGTGTGACCCATCAGACCTAAATGGGCACAACTTTCTCCTAGGAGCGGACAGCATGTACAGTCCATCTTTGATGAGCCTACTTGGATGGGATAATCTGATGGGGTTGATTTTCTAAATGACCTTTCTCTATAGGCCTCTCCATCTATCCTCTCTAATGATAGAAATGCATTCAAGTGAGCTCCACAAGCTGAACTGCAAAGGCACATGGTGTGAGGTTTGCTCATAGATGAAGAAAATCTTCCCCTAAATGGACCTAGAATTGCATGTCCCAGGCCCGCCCAGATGGACACAGATTCAGGCTGGACGTGGGTCGGTTCAGGTCCACTAACGTTGTTACTTGGGGTTTGGTAAGCGTGAATGGCATGCAAATAGAAAATGTTGGGAGAATTACCGTACGGACGACCCAAAACCTGATATTTATCCGGTACAAGATGAAAGATTGAAATTTACCAGATGGAAGACCGTACACAAAATAAGCCTAAATTGGGACAGATCCATTTTCGTGCGATATCCTAAGTCTGTAGGATATCGAACCAAGAGTTTAGGATATCGAACAGTTCGATATCCTAGGCCTGTAGGATATCGCATAGTTTCCTACTCCCATCCCATCACATATCAAAGATTTTCACCACAAAAGGTCTGTTTTCATCTTCTCCGTTTTCGCTGAGGAGGTCTATTTTCATCTTCTCCATTTCCACGAACTGAAGCTCCATTTCCATCTTCTCCCTCCATTCCGTTTCCATAAACTGAAGCTCCATTTCCATCTTCTCCCTCCGTTCTGTTTCCACGAATTGAAGCTCCGTTTCCATCTTCTCTGTTTTGGCTTATGGGTTTCGATAAAATATTACCATTCCGTTTTGATATTGTGGTCCCTCATTTTTTTTTTCTTTTTTTCTTTATTTATTTATTTATTTATTTTTTGCTTTTACCAGGCTTCAAAATATGTTCAGATCTAAGTGGATCTCAAGAGAACCCTTTCCTCGTGCACATTGTAAAGAGAAGTTGTTTGTGATGAATAAAAAAAAAAACCCAAAAAAACCGCAACCAAACGAGTGAGCGTAAGAGAAAAAAAATACCCATGAGAAGATGAGAAGAACAGAAGAGGATCATCTGCACCAAAATGGGAGGAGGCAAAGAAGTGTACAAATCTCACATTTTTTCATCTGCACCAGACCACATCATCATCTTTTGTAGTAGCATCCAAAGTTACTGGTACTCTTGCATGTGTCTAGAATGGTGTCATGCATTCAAGCTTGTAATCTTTTGATTTTTGAAATTTGTTGGGTTTTATCATATCTTATATGGGATTCTATTTGTCTGGGCTAAATATGGCTTGGTGTAATAGATTATCTTTGTTACTCCAATCTTTGTTTGCTGAGGAGTGGAAGATGAAGTGTGCAGTGAGTAGATTCAATTGTATGAGATTGTTGTATACTGTGTTTAGTTGTATGGGATTGCTATATTTTTCTCACACACAAACATCCGCTGAGGACTCATAAAGCACTTGAACACACATTCTGTGAGTTGTTATGGGTAGGCTTGATATATTTTTAGTTTCCAGCAACAAACACCCTTTCAATTACAATGTGTTAGTCTACTGAATTGTGATGGCCGCCTATGCATATTTTAACAAAGCCCACAACTTAGATGGTACCATATTAGCCTGAATCTGAATCTAAAACAGCAACTGAAAGTTCACCTGAAAGCCCGTTCTTTCCAAATTTACATAGATTCAAACATTCACATTGTCTAGACTCCCAAAAACGTAGTGTGAAGATCTGTTTTAAAAACACTGTCTACATATCGAACATTGCAATCGACAATTGAAATGGCTTAACTCTAAATATCTGACTTTATAGTAAAACAAGTGTGGTCACATAGCAATCTTGAATTCCAATCAATCATTTGACAGAAAAGCACCACAAGCCAAAATTTGGCACATTGCATCTTGAATTCCAATCAATGGAAAAAAAAAAAAACTGAAAACCATTTTAATAGATTATTAACTATTCCAACTAAAAATCACAGGGCTTGACAATTATACTATCATCATTTACATGCAGCCTTCAATGGGCAAAGCTTAACTATTCCAACTAAAAATTACAGGCTTGACAAATATATTATTCTCATTTTTCTCACTATAGCGAGAATATGTCTCGCTATAGCGAGACCAAGGGAAAAAAACCATTATCCTTGCTATAGCGAAAAAATGTCTCGCTTTATAAGCGAGACCAATCTCTGTGGAAAAGTGGGCTTAGTGGGAAAGGGAGGGTCTTTGAACCATTTCCTCCGCAAAAAAATTTTTAAATTGTTTTTAACAAACAAATAGGAAAAAAAGCCTCATGCAGCTCTACAAAAATTTGGTTTCACTTGGTTTAACTCTTCACATAGAACATATGGAAATTCTCTATTATTTCTTCCCATCATTTAAAGCGATAAATCCGGTGGTGGGCTCAACTTCTATTGAACTGAATTTTGGCCAGTGCCTTACAAAAGGGTGTCATTTCTATAAGCAATTTAGATTTGTAACTGGTCCTCATTGTGGGGTTCATGAATTTCTAAGGAGTAAAAAATATACAATTCAACTGAAACCAAGTGAATGTGTGTCAAAAATGAACTAATTTTTAAGAATCCGTCTTTTCCATTGTTGCAAGTTACACAAAAAAGCACCTGAAAAAAATGAAGCTCCATATACATGTATGCTATAAATTGAATTGTTTTCTACATTGCAGCAAGATAAACAAAATAAAATTGGAACTAAAAAAATGCTATCAGGTCTGAAGTTCCCAGTAGCATATTTGAGCTCCTGAAAAGTGAACTGAAGTAGCTGAGGAACATCTTTCTTCTTGGGCCCAGGCTGATTGATGACAACATATGTTGAGGCCTGAGCATCCTGAGGAACAGCAAGCTCCCTGTTGCTAGCATTCAAATATCTGGTCTCGGTTGCTGCAGAGAGTGAAACCAAGTGTTAGATATCCAAATTCTCTCCAATTGTTGAAACCGACTTGATTAAGAACAAACAAATTCTTTGAGGTTCCAAAATAAATAAAAAATTGAAATCTTTTAGTAAGAAGTCAGCGAAAAGATATCCAAATAAACCAGCATGTAATGCATTGCAACAAACTCATTGAATATACAGTAATTTATAGACGAGGAGAAAATGAAGATTCCCATTTCCTTTACCTTTGTTGAAACCTCAACGAATTCAGCCAAAAATAGCAGGTGGGCATGAGACCCATATCATTAAAAAAAAGAGCCAAATTACAATCATCCTACCTAAAGAACATGACCCAAAGAAAGCAACTTCAATATGAAGCTTGTATCAGAAAAACAAAGAAGAAAAATCCAAACAAACAAATAAAATAATTTTATCAAGAAAGCAAGTGGGCATGAAAATCATATCATAAAAAACCAGACCAAAATCATTCCTACCGAAAACACTTCTACCGAGGAAAGGCATGAAACCCATATCAGAAAAAACCAAACCAAAATCATTCTGCTGAAAGAATTCGACCCAAGAAGCAACTGGATATGAAACCCATATCAAGAAAAAAACCAATCTAAAATCATTCCACCAAAAGACTTTGACCAAGGAAGCAACTGGGTATGAAACCCATCTCAGAAAAGACCAAACCGAAATCATTCCACCGAAAGAATTCGACCGAAGAAAGCAAGTGCGCCACAAACCCATATCAGCAAAATCCAAACCAAAATCATTCCACGGGAACAATTCGATCGAGAAAGCAACTTTATACAAAACCCACATCAAAAAAACCAAAACAAATCTCCAAACTCGCATTTTAAGAACAAATCCGGCCGATATAGCAAGTGGGTGTCGAAACCCACACCACAAGATCAAAGAAAAACCATGTCCGAGATTGAAGAACAACAAAAAAGCAAACAGACCTGCATCGTAGATGAGACTGGTTCGAGGGATGTTATTGGGAGAGTCTGTTGATGAAGAAGAGTTGCACTCTCCTTTCACTCCGCGCTTGAGGGCCACACCCACACTTGTTAGCCATCTCTCTCTCCCACTTGTCTCTTCACCTCATCAACCTCAGAAAAAGCTTTTGCTGGTTTTCAGATCGCCCGATAAAGCAGAAAGGACTGAGATGAACTAAACTTCTTGCTATAGCGAGACCTTCAGCCCACTTCAATCTTTCCCATTAACAATAATATCTTCTATGAAAAAATGGTAAAATAAATAGACAACATCACTACTAAATTTTTTGCAAGGGATTTCCAATAATCAGAGAGAGTAAAAGACGAATAAGATTCGTAAAAAAAGAACTGAGATGGGTCGTGCTATGATGGAATCGGCATCTGCGATGGGGCTGGAGCTGGAGTTGAAGTTGAAACCATGGCTCTTTTGAATCCATGGGGTTTGTGAGGTTTAGCACAAGATAAAACCAGGAGAAAAAGAGGGTTGGGGAGACAGAGAGAGTTTGAGAGAGATGAGACTTAATGAAAGTTACAGGGAAGAAAGACCGGAAGAGACAGGGAGGAGTAGAGTTTTTTCATCGCTGGAATAGTCGAGCGGGAAGATGAAAGCTTTGGGCGGCCGTATGAGAGTAGGTAACTAGGATATCTAACTGTGCGATATCCTAAGTGCTCCTTCGATATCCTACGGCCCTAGGATATCGCCAGAAAAAGGGTAAAACCGTCCCATTTTGGTCGTCCTTTTGTGTACGATCTTCCAACCGGTAAATTCCAGTCTTTCATCTGGCATTAGATAAATATTGGGTTTTGAGCCATCTTCACAGTAATTTTCCCTAAGATGTTTGGTCCTATGCAGAATAGGTTTGCCATTGCACACAGTCAAATATTATGATGTATTAGTGTGTGTGTGTGTCTCTAATGCACATGAATTTAATGCATTACATGGATCCTTGGAATTGGATTATTTAATATGGTTTTCAACTTGTAAGAACTAGATTGAGGGCATGTTTGTGTAGCCCATTTCCGCGGAAAAGTTGACAGTTTTCCGCGGAAAACCTACTTTTCATGCGTTTGGTGCGGTAGTTTTCCGCGGAATCACTTTTTTGCCACATCAGCTTTTTCCTTCCTTACCATGGAAATGGACTTCCCATGGGGGGGTATGGGAAGTCTATTTCCACAGAAAATTGGCCCTCCTTTTATAAACTCCATTTCCTACCCATTTCCTACCAAAGAGTAAATACTTGTTTTTTTTTAAGGAATCCGCAGCCGCACCAAACAACATTGCCACTAATTCATCAAGGAAAAACTTTTTGCACCAAACATGACTTTTTTACTTCCCCGGAAAACCTTTTCCGAGGTATTTAAAAACCATAGAATTTGATGATGTGGCAAATTCTTCTTTCCATGGAAGTTACATGTACACAAACGTGCCCTATCACTTTTTATCACAAGAGGTCCCATCTTTCCATAGGCAGAAATGAACATTTCCATTGAATTCAGTACATGGAAAGAGAAGTGCATGGGCCCTGTAAATCTCCTCTGAAGATCCTTTCGGCTGCTCTGTGGACATTTTTCTATAAATAATTAGTTTGATCTTTGGCCATTTCTTCCACATGTTCTTTTTTTAATCTCATGTATTTAACACACTAAAAGCCTCATCATTATATCCTAAAAGTTACATAAAAGGAAGGATCCTAACTCCTAACTTTGTATCACCTAACTCTTAACCACAATATCACAGTTATCAGAGTGGGATGGATTACAAGTAGAAAGGTGATTAATTAAAAGAAAAGGATTAGGAATTGGATCATTGGTTAAACATGTTCGAGATCCATTGTTTTGGATCTCGCTCAGGCCTTAGGGATATCATGGTATTTACCAAATGCTAATGCATGTGGGTATTGTAAGCATGAATAGTTAAAATGAAAAATGATTGGCCACATGACGCAATTAAAGGCACTATGGGAATAATGGGGGTATGCAGAGAGAAGTTTTGGAAAGAGAAGGGATGTGGAAGGAGAGACTCTGGCCTTGGCATTAACCCCTCTAAATGGCCCACCATAATGCGAAAAGCCATGCTTTCAAATCTAGGTATTGCTCAAGGGGGGCCAATGGTTGGGGTCAAAAAAAATTGACCACCATTCTATAATTCCTTCATCTGTAATAGTGTGGGACAAAAGCCCTAAATGCAAAGAAGAAAGCCATACAGGTCTAGCATGTTCAAAAGATTCCTCCTTGTGACCACAGACAGGATGGAGGTCGTTTAATGCCCAATTCTTGATTTAAGGAGGGACCTTACTGTGATTGCCCTCTTAAGCCCTTCCATCCAAAAAACAAGGATTTATTTAGGAAAGTGGTAGCTTCCAAAAAGCCTTCCAATTGATAGAGCCTCAGCTAGAATTTACCCTTTCAATATTTTCAACAATTAATCTATGTGCTAACTTTGTTGTAATTTGGCAACTTTTGGAAAAGGATTAAATTGTCCTATTTCCCAAACAATAATTGGAGGCTACAAATTCGGAGAAAATCCTCAATATCATTCGGATCACTAGGAACATTTCGAATCTTAGCAATACCCCACTTCTTATTCATGTTTAGTGAGGATATTTGGGATCATCATATCAGATTAGGAATTGCTACTTTTTTGGGGCAATACTTGGCCTTAAGGATGTTTCAGCATAAAAACTCATCATTATGAACACACCTATAGCAAGTCTTGGCTAGGAGAGCCGAGCCCTGATGTCAAGAAGCCTGGCAATGGGTTTGCCTTAAGTCACTCCACTTAATGGTGAGGAGCTTCAATTTCTTGTTTTGCTTCCCCAACAAAAGCTCATTTGACCAACTGTTCTATTGAGAAGTTTAAGCACCAGCATATTATAGATGGGAATAGCCGAACCTACTGATTTAACAATATGTTCCTACCTACTTGGGAGAGAAAAGGATTTTTTCACATATTTATCTAGCTTTCAATCCTGTAATCAAGGATTCAAAAATTAATCTTTATGTTTAAAGCGTTATGTAAGTATCTCTCATTCATTTCCTTAAATCTCACACCCAAACTTTAACAAGGTTAACATTCAAAAAAAATGAAGGAAAAAAAAACAAAAAAAAAAAAACTTTAGCAAGGTTAACACACCTGCTCTTACATGCACAGTTGCTAAAGTTGATAGCCGACTTATTGAAATTTAACCAATTGGCCCGCGACACCTTACAATAATCATCAAGAATTCCCTTAATCTACCTAACTTCATCCAATTTAGCATTGCAAGGAATAAACCTATCATCAACAAAAATAGTTAAGATATACTTGGGGCCTCTTTAGCAACTCTAATTCCATGAATATCATTATCTTGATCCCTTGACAAGCATGAATGTAAAACAGGAGTTCAACACCTATGATAAAGAGAGAAGGGGTCTACTTGTCTAAGGCCTCTTGATGATAGCTTACTTCCCTCTAATATTTATTTATTCTAATTATTTTAAAAAAAATTAATTAATTTTCAACAACGTCTTCCATATAAATTTGACTCAACCTAAGACGGTTCGATTAGTATTCGAGCTGCCTATACTTGATTTTCTCTATTCGTTTTCAAGAAAAGGAAAAGGCTATAATTTGTTTTATTCATTCATTTACATCCCTAATTTCAGATGGACTGAGAAGGAATATAATCAAAATGATTAGTCAAAATAACATTAACAGCACTTCTTTGTCTTCTTTACTACATAGTTAAAAGAAAAGGGCTGTAGAAAATTGTAAAAAAGGGAGACCTTCGTTTACTTGGTTAAAATTGATCCATTGAAGAGAAAAAGGAGAGTAAGGATATTTTGAACTAATAATCCCCGATTTTGAAGATTGTATATTTTACACTTTAAAGTTTTATTTGCCCTTGGATAGTTCTAATCGAACTTTGGCTTAAACAAAATGTCTCACCGATCAACTTACAACCCTCACAACACCTACAAAGAAAGGAGGGTATAGGTGTATGGGCGTTCAGGCAGGACTAGCCTGCTTTGGGCTGAGGTCAGGCCTTAGGTTCCAGCTTTAAGGTTGAGCGTGGATCTAAATTTGAGCCCATTTTAATATTTGAGTCGAGCCTGCATTAAATGAGATAAAAAAAAAAAAAAAAAAACTTGAACCCGACCTAGACTGGACAGAACAAGAGACATGGCCATATGAAATTTCAGAGTTCCTAAGGACATACCAGTGCATTCTAGCCAAGATACTTCATATCTGAATTGAAGATCTCTGTAATCTTCATTTATTAGTATAATCAGTCTGTAATTGAGCTCTGGCACAATGACTAGATTGTTGGTGTCGAGCATCACATACTTGAAGCGGGCTGGGCTTGAGCCAAGAACTCTAGACTGTTTCAGGATTAGACCAGATATGGGGCCCCGACGCGAGGAGTGCCAGGGAAATCATGACAATTGAGGGGAACTTACTATAGTACTATTTTTCAACCAACGTAGATGAAGGATTCATGACAACTGAGAAGGGGTGCACAATGGTCACTGTTCAACGTTCAAATGAGCTTTTTTCTTTCCTCAGGAAAATATGGTGTTGGTTTAACAACATTCAAGGGAATGAAAATAAAAAAAAAACGGAAAAAAACTTCTGGCAGGAGATATTCTTGAACACTGTCAAGCAAAAGCATGTCCACAGGAGAAATGTCCATGTGCAGAAGTTTGAAATATATTCTCTTGGCAACAACCCGTGTCCCCAAATATTCTTATTACTTGAAATGGCACCAAAGTTGGAAAGAAGAGGCAGTCAAATGCTGGCAAAAAACTGCACAATAAGCCAAGGATTAAAACAAGTGAAAATACAAAACTGTCAAATTGCCACAGGCAAGCTTCTCTGGTTTCCAAGTTGCTTCTTTATCTCCCACGATGCTGCGTGCTGAGCCTCCTCTGGAAGGACAAATGGCAAAGAGATCTCCCTGATCATCAGGTCACCACAAAACGGACATTCGCTGGCTATTGCATCATCCAACAGTGACCGTATCTATCAATCAAAATTATACACAGGTTTAATGCGGAATGAAGTTCATATATGCCTTTTGCTTTGGTAAATACTCAAGCACTCTACACACTCAATCATGCAGGTCCAATGAAAAAGGAAATTACAGGGGAGCGCTGTGTTTTTTTATGAAAAAACGCCCCGCCTAGTTGGGCGCAATGGAATGCATGATGATCATGGAAGTCCATTGGATGGAAAGATCCATACGAGGCTTACTATATCCAAAATCTTGAGTCCATAGGATCATCCTAACCTTTTGATCCATGGAACTAAATGGTTTTAGAGGCATCTTTTTATCATGATTCCAACCCAACGGTGAGAAAAAGTTGGATGAATGTCAAACTTGGACTAATGACTATTCATGAGAGCCGTGGGGGGAAAGGGTCGTTTATGAGAATTTCCCATACATATAGGACAGCTCTCCTAAGCTCAAGCTTCAGGATAAGGTAAGCTCAAGTGTTTGGTGGGGCCTACCTGGGGATTTTGGGTTGGGGGGGGGGGGATTTCAAGGACTCTCAGGGATCTTCCTCTCTGCAAAAAATCAGCTCCAATCGTGATTTTTATCATCTCCATAATGCCCCAAGAGTTTAATGGTCAACAATCCATTCGGATCGATACATAGTCGATCCAACGGTCCAGTAAATTCGGATCTGACCCAAAGTTGGTGGATATGTGCAATTTAGGGGGGTCATGTGTTTGGTCCATTTGGATGGACCAAAGGTGGGCCCCACAAGCATGAGCTTACAAAATTTTATCCTAAGCTTGAGCTTAGGAGAGCTGCCCATATATATATATATATATATAAATGGGCAACTCTCATAAGCTCAAGTTTAGGATAAGGTAAGCTCAAGTGTGTGGTGGGGCTCACCCGGGGACTATATATGGGAGATGCTCCTATGAGAGATATCTCTCAACTTAAATGTGTGGGCCTATTTCTCATATAAGGTGAAAGATCTCTCTCATAGGAGCATCTCCCTATATATATATATATATATATATAAGAGTGGCCCTGGCATATGTATGTTTTGCTCAGGTTCTCTGTCAAAAGAAGTTGAGGCCATTAAATGTGTCGGAAGTAAGAATCTCTCAAGTGGTAGAATCCTGGACTTTCATTCAGAGTTCAGAAAATAGACTGTCTAGAAAGAAAATATTGCAACTGTCCAATTCAACAGGAAGAAGTGATAGATATTGGATGGCTAGAATCCTCCTATCTGGAAAATATCCTAGACATGGACCAGCCCCAATTACACAGTCATATCAAAGGGTTGGCAGCGTTGGCTTAATATAACATGGTTCCCACTTGTATGAAAACTGAAAACTGGAATGGGATTAAAAAAAAGCGCAGCCTGTTTAGTATCCAGTACAGCTTCACTTGTATTTGATACGCAATGTGATGCTAATTATCCATCTTACTAATGAGCGGTCCAGTAAAGAACAGCCGCGCGAAGAAATCTCAGTTGTATGACTATGAAGTCCAACTGGTGGGTGTCCGAAAAGGCTATTAGAACAGTCAGAAGCTAACTAGACGAGTACCATTATCTCATATTATGTTAAACCAATGACTGATACAAGATGAGACTCACTATACGCACGACGGAGTGTCAATCATGCCATGTGCCTAAATAGATTGCAATGCACTGGGAAACCTTTCCTAAAGGTGCTGCAATCATGTTAGATTAAGCATAATGCAAATGAATTATATTTATATCACAAACCTTATCCACATGGGTCATGCTGGTAACGGAATCGTCTTCTGCAACAGCAGTTGAATCTCTTGTTGCTCTTGTTCCCAACAAACTTAGCTGCTTCTGTAAGTCGAGTATATATTCTGCCTGCAATCATCATACCATAGTTCAAATTTCTATACATACAAACTTACTAGCAATACAATAAAAGATAATTTACCTGAACTTGGATTGCTAATAAGTTCCATCCCTTAATTGAAAAAGATGTTCAGGTTATTCAGTGCGTGAGATGACGCAATCTCACGCAATAAATAGTTTTTAGTCTTGCAAAGATCTATTAGGATGAAGTAGTATAATTGTGCTGATAAAAATGTGTAATGGAATCACAGTGATGATGTTTTTCAACAGAAAACTCTACCAATACACTCTTATTGTGAGAGCAAAGGCAAAAATTTTCTTCAGCATAATTGAGTTGAGACATAATGGATTCATTTTATCTTAGCAGGTGAATGGAAACAAAACGAAGATCACTGTCTCTTAAAAAACAAGAATACTCAGAATACTCACCATCTCTTAAAAAACAGTAAAACTTAGAATCTTCGCCAGGAAGACGAGTAAATCTCACAAATTTGAAAAGGTAACTAGATGAATTGTATTGACATTTCGTCAGTAATGCTTGATATAAAATAAAATAAGACTCCTAGCTAGACTTGACTATGGCTTAGTAAAATAAAATGTTCACTAAAAAATAGTAAAAATGACTATGTAGATTCCAAACTACAATGAAACTTTCTTTAAAAAGTTCCATGATGACCAATTTGACCCAAGAATTAAGAATAAAAAAATCCAAAATGTTATTACAAACAATAACTTTGATCAAGAATCTAAGATTTGACTGCTTAAACGATAAAATTTTCCCATGAATCGACCTCAAACCACTTTAGAAGTGCCATATTGATCTATTCAATGAGAGATTTTGATATATATATATATATATATACAATTGAAAATCTGATGGTTGAACCGGAGGTTATGGCTGTTGGAAGTTAAGGTGCGTGTAGGGCCAGCCAGTTCGATCTCGTATGATCTTGGCACTCCATATTGACAATCTAAGGATTGATGTAAAAACTGTTGTACACTCTTAGAGGGAGTGCCCGGAAGAACTAATTTACTAGTTATCTAGAGGGACTTGGTACTCTCTTCACACTCACCCTCAAATTGATGCACATCTTCAAGAAGCATCAATTTTCCAACCAAGAAATCATGAACATCACAAAACATGGCTTTAGTAAACATATCAATAATTTGTAGCTGAGATGAGATAATATGGGATTGTGATGGTGTCATCTTCATACTGTTCACAAATGAAATGATAATACACTGTGATATGTTTTGCCAGTTAATGAAATTCTGGATTTGCAGCGAGTCTTATAGCACTTTGATTGTCAGCATAGAGGGGGTAGGCGGTGAGACAGGAACATTAAGTTCTGTAAATGTCGAACCCAGATTATTTTAGAGCAGAAAAAGGGCATGAATCTAAATTCAGCTTCTATCGATGGCTGGGCATGCTATCTTATTTCATACATTTCTAGAAAATCAGGGAATCCTAGGTATCTAGGGTTTCTAAATCACAAACCCTAACTAATTGGGTGTTGGATGGTGGCATGTAGAGAGGGAAGGCCTACAGAGAGAAACTAGAGAAAGTGTGGAGGGGGAGAGAAAACCGTTAGAGAGAAAGAGGATGCCGAGAGTGGAGAGAGAAAGAGGAGCATGGGTTGAGTTCCTACGTTTGTTTAAATTTCCTGTTGTACTCTTCAACTAATGGTACCTCTTAAAGGAATACATGAATTGATTCATTGTTGAAATGGTATGTGATTATTTTGAAATACAAGCATGCAAGATAAATGAAGTTCCATTCCTATCGCTGTATCAATGTGTGCAGTGCAAGTGACACTGTATTGCTGGTGTTTCACAGGTATTTTCCATATCCTGATGATCAGGTGCCTTCACAGGCTTTTCAACATCTTTAAGGATTATGATAGATTAATTAAGCTATAAGAAGTATATTTCATCTATGAACAATTCATCATTGAATCATGAAAAGAGAAAAATTAATTCACAAAGGGGTCACCTGGAACTTACTTGAGTTCGATTAGTGCACCTTGTAACATGAGCAATCAGGCACTCCGAATGGAAGGCATGCCCACAAGGAAAGACATAAAAGGGTGCCATTGGTCCAACTGAAGTATAACCTCTTGCCATCCTCCTTGCACCTCCCATAGACAAAATGTTGCGTCTGCAAACCTGGAAAGCCCAAAGTGTAAAGAGTGCAATGATATCAGAGGACATAGCAGATAGAACCATCAACTCTCAAGACTCAAAAGAAAAGCTGTCTTGTGGAATTAAAAAAGAGTATAAACTTGAAAAAAAACAACAGTATTTCCATAATATATAACCTTAACAAAGAAGAGAGAATGTTATTTTTATCTTAAAAGAATTACTTCCTCACAATTTGTGAACAAGTCCGCAAACCAAAATGATCAAAATTCAAACTTCAATCAGATCTTTATATTTCAGAAAGCATACAGAGTAATGGAACAACCTAACCATCTGATATGAGGCTTAGAAACCAGAAGAGGATTTCATATTTAGTTGAACATACTGCAAGCCGACAGTATGGATCGGTTAGGTACTCATGTTAATATGACCCTTTTTTTTTTTTAATACGGACTCTGATACCAAAATAATGGGGGGTGGATCGATGTAGATTCTTCACACACATTTTGGAGCCATAGCAATGGAGTCCTCGCACATTGGAGATGCCATGGAATCTTTACAAGCGGCTAAGAGAGTTTCTGTTTTTCACCAACAATAGGAATAGAGAGGATGTTCATTGAATTTCTTTGAAGAGCATTACAACCTTTATATAGAGTAGTAGACAATAACCATGTCTTTCAATTAGAGATTACCAGGGGTAATTAGAGTGGCCAATAATCTTTAACTCCCAATTAGATATTGGTGATTTCTAATCAAGGATCTTAAGTACACTGACTTCTCATTTTTCTAACTTAAGCAAATTGTAATCAACTTGTTTCTCTTGAGACAAAACTTCCTAAAATAAGAGATTTGGCATGTTACATAACCACAATGCCCTTTTTCTATAAAAAGTATGACTAATTAGTTACTTAAAGTTATGGGCCCTCTTAGTAGACTGGGTCTATGCAGGACTTCTTGGTCTTGTTTTATGAGTTTTCAAGGATGCATTTGCCCCATGGCCTGCATCATCTAGTGGCTCGTCATAGGAACATCAACTCCCTCAAGGAGATCCTAACAATCCAAGCTTTGGCCTTTTTTAACCATTCTGCATTTGCTTCTAACCATCTATTTGCAAGTCACATCAAATGCATTGTCCTGCAATCTAAAGATTTTTGGAACATGTCACTTGTTGCAGAGTCAATTAAATCACAAAATGTTGTATCAGGATAAGGTGCATATCTTGGTGGACCCTAAGAATCCTTAAGAATTAAGATTCTGCCAGATTGATCAACTTCTAACAACTTAACTCAGGGAAGAAATTGAATTGTTTTTAATGCAGAAACGGAGAAAAAGCAAGTGATAGAGAACCAGAACTTGAATAAGAAAGAAATTTTATTATTCTATTCGGTGAAAGTACAATGTTATGAAAATCAGTACCCCACAATCTTCATCACGATCAATGACTGCGTATCTTTGAGAAAGAGCACTAATATCATTTCTTATATTGTCTGCACCACGAGTGGCATCATTCATCTCTTGTTTCAATTGTTCTATTTGCTTGTTGTAGTCCTCTAATGATGAGCAGATTGCCTCCTGATAAAAAAAAAGGAAAATTGAAATTTATTTTTTGTTGCAAAAGGAAGTCGCACAAGCATGCCACAGGTAAACAGCACAGATTAACATAGCCCAAACGCTGGGACTGCAACAAGAGGGTGAACTTAACCCAAAAGACAAAACTCAGCCTAATCAACACGAAAACAACAATTCAATAGAAACATAATAAGAGAAATCAGGAAAAGCAAACATTGAAACTTCATCCTCTTGTAAATAAATCCTTCATGGAGATCACACTCAAGCTGAAATGAGGGCACCATAAAAGTATTGGTGAACTGGTTTTTTCGCTGCACTAGGCTACCGGTCAGGGAGTCATACTTTAACTTGAGGACCAGGGATTGATCCCTGGGCATCTGTCTGAAATTAAAGTTCTTCCAACACCACTTAACCATGGGTGTGTTGGCATGATGTTCAACTGGTTTATTTATTGCATATGTTTCCAAATAACAGGAAGCCATAAATGCAATCTGACAAACTTTCTACAAGTGATGCTTTTGTTCTATTCATCGATTCACATATATCTAGGGTTTTTTATGATATGGTCTGTAAACCCCTAGAATTGAGAAACATGGAAAAGAAAGTTAACAAAGAAGAATTTCTGATAAGAAGCTCTTTTGTTTTTTCCTCTAGACTTGGATGACCTACCACATATATTTTACTATATTTTCAATATTACAAAAAACTCCTTGTGGAATTTATAAATTACAAAGCAGTCCTTGACGTTTTATAATATTTACCGAGAAACCCAATTCTATTTCTTCACAATTCCCCTCACACTGGTGCATAAATATTTAATATGCCCCAGCTTGGACAAAGCATTAGTTAATTGCTTCTCCTCTAGTGCTTTTGTGAGAAATCTACAAGTTGATCATTAACACTTCGATCTCTTTCCTCTTAACCTTCTCTCTGGTGAAATGACAATCAACATTGTGATAGTTTGGATAATTAGCAATATTCGTGGCTGGTTTATAGTCACAAAGCAAGACCATTGGTCCTTCTTTCATGAAATCCAGTTCACATAACAAGATTTTCAACCATTTCCAGTGACTACAATATCATTTTCAACAATTTTTCTTATTTTTATCATTTCCAGTGACTAAAATTTCAGCCACATATAATTAGCATAATGATTTCATTACCACTTCATTTCACAAAACACTGTATGATCTGCATGAAATCTTCTATACCCATACTGCAGCACCACCTGACAGAACCTATCAAACCAAGTCTGCGGCGGTTGCTTCAACCCTTATAAAGCCTTTCTCGGCCAGCAAACTTTCGTTCTTGCCCTTCTTAGTACTACAAAACCATTGAGACGGGTCCATATAACTTCTTGCAAATCACCGCAAAGAAACACATTTTTATCATTTACTTAACACAAGGGCCAGGAGAAATTAGCTGCTAAAGACAAAAGCACTGTTACCAAATTTAAGTTGGCTTCTTGTGAATATGTTTCTAAATAGTAAAAACCATAAAGCCTTTTTGAATCCTTTGCCACAAATAATTCTTTATACCACTGACTTGAACCATTTGGATTATGCTTACAGAGAAAAAACTACTTGTAGCCAACTGTATGATTTTTTTCCAGGAAGATCCATCAACTCTCACCTACATTCTTTTCAAGTGCCTGCATTTCTCAATCATAGCATCCTTTCACTTAGGCTGATATAATTCCTCGGAAACACATGTAGGGAAACGTGAAGATGATAACTGAGTAACAAAGGCACAAGTGAGGTGACAAACAGTAACAAGAAACAATGTTCTGTATAGGATGTTGAGCAACACAAAATCGCGTACCGTTATGAAACACAATAGGAATATCAAGATCAAAAGCAAGATGAGTGGGTTACCTGATGGTAGGTCTGAATGTAAGGATTCTACTAATGATGGAACAAATGAAAACCATGGTCTAGTTGTCTCTTTCCTATGGGAGTACACTTATGGGTGCTTCTTTTAAGTTTGATCTATCTGCTCTCTTCGTTCAACAATACGTGTTTGAATATAACGATAGAGGTGTTGACTCAATGAGAGGAGGAACCTCCCCCTGACTGCTCGTCTCATGAATCTATTTGCTCTGTGCAGAACAGTAGGGAGCATCTTCATGAAATATTGCATCCATAATGACAAATAGCCTTTGAGTTTTTTTCTTCTTCTTCTTGTGTTTTTTTTTTTTTTTTTTTGATAACATAAATGGCCTCTCATTCTTACCATGGAGATAGCAATTATATCCTTTCTAAGTACTAGGATGGCCAACAAATATGCACTTTATTGCCTTTGGATCTATCTTGATTCCTCCTCAAAATCTGTATAAAACAAGTACACCGAAACACCTTAGGAGGAACTAGGAATAAAGGAGCACTAGACATAGAACTTGCAATGGACTGTTTTGTCCCAAAACCCTCAAAGGCATCCAATTGATTAGAAAGGTTGCTGTTGTTGATATACATTGTTGTGCCGTTCACTAGCAGCTTTAGCTTTTTGGTGTTTCCGGTTATTAACAAGGTATCAGAGCCATAGGTCACGAGTTCGAAACGCCTGGGGGGGTATATACATTGTTGTCCCATTCACTAACAGCTCGAGCTTTTGGTTTCTCCGGTTATTAACAGCTGTCGGTATGCTACCTGACTAATATGATTTGCGAGGATTCATATCAATCAACGAAGCTCTAGTGTCTTTCAGGAGATGTCATTTTATGCGTTTAATAACTCCATTTTGCTGTGGTGTGTGTGCACTGATGCTTGAGACTCAATGCCATTTTCTAACAAATATAATTGAAAAAATAGAAAAACATTCTCCACCATTATAAAATCTGACCACTGCGATTTTTCTATCAAACTTTGTACCAACATCGTGTATGTTGATGGATCAATGGGTGGTGCATGATCTCTCTAGAACTTAATCTATGGTCAAAGTTCCGTGCAACAATCTCTAGTTACAATCATCATATTCATAAAGAGCATCAAGGTTCTTCAGAGAAAGTGATTATGTCATCTTCATAAAAGTGCTTCTGTCATCTATCACATATCAGTATATCACAATGTTGATTAGGTGTAAAGAAAGTGATCTGGCATTATATAATATAATTTTTTTCTAAACAAGGAAAGGTATATGTAGAAATAATAAATTGTCATATCATCATTTGAAACGTTAAAAATTGGAACATGTAGCATACTTTAAAGATATTACTAGGACAGGAACAAGAAATAACACAATTACCCTACATTAGAATACTTGCAATTCAAGTGCACGAAATATTACTTTGAAGTCATCAATTAGTGCAAAGTCAGGAAAGAAAGGTAGAATATCCTCGATTTTTAACAGGCCATCTGTTTCCTTGAGAAAAGCTATTGCTTTCCGTATGTTCTCTCTTTTAGCTCCCTTCTCTTGCTCGATTACATGCTTCGCAACCATAAGCCACAGCTTCTTCCTCAGGTCTTCATCATCTTCAACCTTGTCTGCCTCAGCCATAGCAAGCTCCGGATCTACCTGATAAATCACATGGCAAAGAAAAGTTTACATAACCTCTGACATCAAGCCTCTAATAGACGGAACATATAAGCAGGCAAAAGAATGCCCAGCTACCGCAGGGGTACACCATAGGCAAGGTAGGGGCATGGATTTCACACAAAAATAAAGTATAGGAGACAAAGGGATATGGATACATTGCTTATATCGAAGTATCTGGGTCTCATAAGTGACTACTGCAACTGAATAAATGAAACACGGAAGATGGATTTGTTATTATGTTATATTAGTTGCCGTTTTGTTCCCCTTTATTCAAGACAACTTCCTCCTTGTTTTGCTCTTTCCTCCATAATACGTGAACCAGAACATATTACTAAGAGAAGTCATAAGATAGAGAAACAAAAGCTGCAAAAGATTACAACCAACTGAATAAAAATTTAAAACAGCAGCACATTTAAGGGCTCAATTGAATCTGATCTCTCCATACAAAGGACAACATTCCCCATCCCTTTCCTAGCAAAAGACATCAATATTTTCTATCATCAATAAGCAACTGAACAAAACATACAAACTTTGAAGAACAAGCACTGATTTTGTTCAAGAGAAAAACACGAATTCCGAGGTTCACTTCTCAACACCAAACCTAGTCCATTACCTCCTCAGAAGTCCTTTCTAAAACCAATATCCAAGGACTGAATGTCTGAAAACTGCCAACACCAATCTAATATTCCGATTCATCTGAATTTGACAACTCAACTTCAAGTCCTCAAAACACACACAGAAGTCCTTTCTAAAACCAATCTCTAAGGATTGAATCTCTGAAAACTACAAACACCGATCTAAAACACACATTGAGAGATTATTAAGCAAGTGGTGAAAGCTGGTGATATCACACACACACATGCATTAAGAGATTATTAAGCACGTGGTAAAATCTGGTGATAGAATGACTCAGTGAAGAAATCAACAAGCTACATGATGTAGGAAACAAGAAAGTGCAATGGTGACTTGTCATAAATGTCGGCACACGAAAAGAAAGTCAATTTATATATACTTGGGTCAAGGAAGACCTCACTATGTGTAATTTGAACAGCACTCTTAGTATCACAATAAGGAGGGGTGGAAGAATCACAGTAAAAACCCACATCTGCGAGTAACCATCTGAGCGAAAAACCAATTCAGTAGCAGTTGGGAAAGTACTCTATACTAAAAATAAGAAACAGTAGACTGCTGCTTACTTTTCCAAGATACAAGAGATTAAAAAATAAATGAAATATCACAAGTGATTATCCAAGAAAAATGAAATATCTAGTGGTAGATCATTGGTCGGAGACAACGCCACACTAGTCAGATTCTGACCAGGGATGAAGAGTTAGAGAAATGTGAGACAAAATGAAAAGACCTCATATTACAGTGCCACAAAGATAGCGCAGGATGCGCAAAACAGAAAAACAATAAAGAGTAGTCAGAGAAGAAACTGAGCAGTTGAGAAGAGTAGGCACCCTCCAAACCAAACCAAGCCTTTTCCCACTAGGTGGGGTCAGCTATATGGATTTGACGACGCCAATCAAATCTGTTTAGGGCCATGTCCTCCGTTAGATCCATATAGGCAAGGTCATGTTTAATAGTTTCTTTCCAACTTCTCTTGGGTCTCCCTCTCCCTCTCCTACTCCTAGCAATCTCCATGCTTTCACACCTTTTAACAGGTGCCTCCGTTGGACGCCTTCTAACATGGCCGAACCATCTCAGTCGATTTTCTCTCATTTTATCTCCAATCGGTGCTATTCCTACTTTGCCCCTAATCTCCTCATTCCTAATCCTATCTCTCCTTGTGATCCCGCACATCCATCTTAGCATTCTCATCTCCGCAACTTCCATCTTCTTGACATGATTATATTTTACTGCCCAACACTCTGATCCATATAACAACGCTGGTCGTACCGCCACCCTCAATGCCAAGAAAATAACAAAAACCCCAGGTCTTGCATATAAGATTGTTGATGAAGCTAAACCTTCAGATCTGCACTATCACAAGAATCATCACCGATAATGATCATACCATCATCAATATCAAACAAGAGAATGCACTTTTGAGTTTTGAGGGGAGCAAGATGCAAAGGCGACAAAATCATGATAAATTTTGCTGGAATTCAAAAGCTTGAATAGCAAGCCGAAAGCAATCAAACCATGCATGTGGAGCCTCTTTCACATTGAAAGAGCACAGTTCAAAAGACAAACAAAGTGGGGAATCAGGAAGTCCAAAAAGAGGGTGCAAATAAACCTTCTCAAAGAGAACCTCCATAAAAGTATTCTTGACCTTCACTTGATAGTTGATATAATGGGTCAATAACGAATACAATCAACAGAGATAAGGGCATGTGAACAGAGGTCGTTTCTTTTAATTGAAGCAAATGATTCATCCTAATCAATGCCATATTCTTGTTTGTTACCTTTAGGAACAAGTTGGAATCATGATAAAAGTCTTATTGATGCAGTCCTAATTTGAAAAATCGGATTATCTGATGAGGCCAACAAATTTAGATCGATTGAGAAAAAACCCCAAAAATTAGATCAAGCTCAACTAGATCAACAATAAATTATGCAAACACAAGGAGGAAGTAGAGATTAGCTTACCCCAGTCACTAAATTCCACTTGATTGATCTTCAATAATTTGTTCGACATAACCTCAAATCTCAATCCAACGGAGAAGAGGATAAAGGAATAGCCACACATCGCTTTAATTAAAAGAAATAAATCATCCAAACGTGGGTTGGACGTCCCATTTATAGGGTATTTATAATATCTGTAGTGAATAAAAAGCAGAGGTACGAAATTCGTTTCGTTCCAGCCTAAGTTGCCGAAATTATTCAGTTCGGACGGTAATCCGAACCCACCCCTCCCCCCCAAACCAAAAAAAAAAAAACTCAGATTTGTGTGTCCGAAATCTGTGATTCTAATCTGAAGTTTATAATTTCAGTCTGAACTCTGAAGTCTATGATTTGGGCCGAATAGGCCTGAAAATGCTCTGTTTGGCCAAGATTTTTAGAGGAAAAAAGGAAAACCCTAATTCCTTTCATCTCTTCCAAAATTTCTAAAGGGAAAAAAAGAAACCCTAATCCCTTCCTCTTTTTTTTTTTTTTGAGAGATAATCCCTTCCTTTTTGGTTAAAAGTAGAAGCAGAGCAGGAGGACGACGAGGTCGCAATGGCACAAAAAAGAGACTACATAGGGGGAAAAAAAAAAAAGCAGAAGAGTAAGAAGAAGAATATCACACTTGGTCTGGAGGGGTGAAACGAAAACCCTTTCACCCTTTTTGTAAGGCAAAAAGGACAAGAGAATGGGTCGGGTACTTCATGGGCAGCACTTGTGGGACTCATATATTAAGGGCTGCACTTGTGGGGCTCGTATATTAAAACTCTTGGCCATTTAAAATAAACCTACTCATTTGTGGGCCCTAGAAAATTCTAATATAATAATAAATAGGGTCTTAATCATATTTTACCCTACTAGGAAATAGAGCTCTACCAAACTTCACTATTTACATTATATATATATATTATTTTTCCGAAACATTTTGCCAAAATTCTGTATCAACCGAAATTATTTGGTTTAGAGGCCAAACTGAAATGCTGTCCGAAACGAATTTATCAACACTGATAAGAAGTCCTAATCTACTTTCGATCATTCACAAGATAAGTTTCCTAAATGGTTGAGCAAAGAAAATCAATATTAACAGTCCTGTGCAACGGGCTCTTTTCTACAAACAAACAATTTAGATATGTTTTTAAATGAAGAGTGTTTTCCTAAGCACAAGATACAAGCAAGTTGCATTAAAACAAGTAATATGGTAAAGCAAATGATAGTGCCGATATGGACTCAATGAAGGGATATCAAAATATATTATTACCTGTAATGCAAGAGCCACGGCCTCTTCATGCATGTACATCATGCTATAGATGTGAACGCATGCACGCATCCTTTTCTCCTTAAGACAGAGGCGGAGTGCATATTTGGGATCATAGAAAAACTCAGGACCATTTGTTCGCCCTTTACCAAACTTGCATTGTAGGAAACGTAGAAGGGCACTGTCATCTTCCTGATTATGATCATAAGATTCTTATTAAAAGTTAACCATAGAAAGTTCAATAAAGAAATCCGAAGCACAGCATTTAAATAATGTTTATGAAAATGCATCAGATCGTATTTCTAGAAAATTATGCAACACTTAACAATATTGAGGACATTTAACTTGGGAACAAATATGCCAAGAATGATTTTTGGGTATCCATACAAGCCTCCTGTGATATCCAAATGAGTATGTGACCAGAAGACCAAATGTGAATACATGTGCAACAATAGTACGAGAGAAGATGTAAAAAGCAGTTGAAGTCAACTAGTCAACGAAAATGAAGCGTGATATATTAGGAAATGAACTAACACACACAAACCTGCTTTGCATACAACGAAAGCAGCAAGTTGTGAACACCAGGATCCTCATTTAGCAAACGATGGACACAAAATTCCAAATACTTGATCACCTCATGCGTTTCATTCCTGAATTTCAGAAACTACTTAGTATCCAAACAAACATAAACACAAGTGCAAGAATCAAAACATGAATTTAAAGAAAGATAAAAAGAAATCTGCAACTACAACATGGTCCTAGTAAAGACAAGTTGTTTGCCATAGTTTTCAAGATGAAGATCAATGTGCAATCCAATCACAACCAAACAAGAGTCACCAAGATTTTCCACATAAATCTATCATCTTAGTAACTAGTTACATGGTCCAATAACCACACTGAAGATCCAGGAAATTTCCATAACGGTTGACTGAATCTATTACATATTTTAATTTCAGTTATAGCTCAAATTACACAACTTTGTATCATTATCATAAATGTTTCCCATGTCTAGGACAGAATGCATGAAAATATTAATTAATAGAATGAGACATGTAATGAATCCTATTGTACTGATTTCTTTCTCTACTATATATACTTCATTATATGTATGTTTTTCCATTTTTAAGCAAGTAAGCGAAAAATAGATAGTTGAAATACCATTCGGTGTTATATATCAAGACAAATGCCATATTTCTGAAAAATTCATGCCTCTATGTTCCAGTTCTGACAAAACTGACATCAATTTCCAGAATCATAAAAGGAAGCATGATGCTGGTTAGAAACCAGATGAAAATATCCAAAGTGTTAATCCAGTTGTTTGATTCATCAAAGAGGATAAATAAAATATTGAAGCAATCTAAATTCTGTTTATTTACATTCCACGTTCACTGCTCATTTTCTGAAATCAACACAATAAGGTTGTTGTTGAATGCAAACTTTCTTAAGCTTATCAATGCAGCCAAAATTCTACTTATTTTATTCACCCAGCATAAGCACCTCATATATGCTTCTGTATTGGCTTTTAAACAGGCATCTTAGCAAGACAGGATGGAAATTTGTAGGATTACCTCCAAATTTATTAGAGGCACGTCAGTGGAGTTATGTACATGAGAGGAGAGAACACATGAAGCAATTCACTCACTCCCTTAAAGGAACAAAGGACTATACAACTCAATACATAAATAATCAATGCAAATATTCATTACTTTGCATGAGGTTCGCTTGAATAGCGCATCATTGCGGGAATCAATCGCCTTGGATTCAGGTTGCTGGTAGTCATCCATGACTCAACTGTCTCATATGCATCAAGCATTATAAGATCTGGGGCAAATTTGTACTGCATCGCAACAAAAGATTACCTTTTATATTACAGGTGCATGCGGCAAGGATAAATGATCAACAGTGGCAACTTTTTATTTTAGAGGAACTCAAAAACTTTAGGAGGAAAAGGGGGCAAAATGAAGAACATCAATAATCAGCAATTCCGAAGAGAACAAAAGAAATTATCCTAAAAAAAAAAAAAGCTCATACCTGCAAATCAATAGGAACGTTAGGTTTCTGAAGCACTTCCAATGCTTTCTTTGTTTCACCTTGCTAAATGACACAGAAGCAATATTTCTGATTCAATGAAGGATAACTATATATTCACCAATGATTATATATGAAAGCAACTGAATTTGACTATATAATCTGCAATTTTGACAATTCCAATTTCAGGTTTTGACCATCCCAATTTCAATTTTGACCTCTCAATTTTCTATCAGTTTTGATTGTCATTGGGGCGCCCTGTCAACCAAGGAAAACATTGGGTCGGATTTGGTTTGGGTTAGGCTAAACCCAACCTGCCGGATAAAAAGCTATAAATATATACATTGTAAAGGTGTGAACTTACAACCTCCCACTTCTTGAAGTTATTGTAAACGTTCTACCCGGAGCACCACATAAAATTTTTGTAAACAAAATTTTAAAAAATGTCAAAAGTAGTTATAAATGGGGCAGCGGATGACCTTGCACACATGGGAGATGAATGATCCGATTCATGTCAAGACTGCTATAGCCTATAGGGAAATATGAAATATAGATTTGCATGATTTCTTATAAGAGACCCTATTTTAAGTATGCATACTTAGGGCCATTTCTGAATTGGAATGTATGTTTACAGTAGACAAGAATTCCAAGGATTGAGAATGCTAATAAAAATACTGATCGAGACTTATGACTTGATTTTACAGTGAAAAAATGTTCTGAATCGGTGTTGTTGGCATTAGATTTATCTTTCTATTTTTTTTCTTCTTTTATTCTAATTATATCCTAATAATTATTACTTTTCTCCCTTTCATGTACTTTAATAATGTGTTTTACAAGAAATTAATCTCGTGATGAGCCCAAGATGAGCTGAAAATAAATTTCTGCTAGAGGATGTTCCATGAGTGTTACACAAGATTAGAAGAGAGAATTGAGAAAGAAACAATTTGGCCGTGATTGGCACTCCACACACACACACACACATATATATATATAGGAGATGCTCCTATGAGAGATATCTGTCACCTTATATGAGAGATTGGGTGGGGGCCCTCACATCCATATCCAATGCCAACAACTTAAATATGAGGGCCCCCACCCCTATCTCTCATATAAGATGAGAGATATCTGTCATAGGAGCATCTCCCTATATATAACCCACTTGAGATGGTTTAGGCATGTACAACATAGGCCGGTAAGGAAAAGTTTGGCCATCAAGGTTGATTGCCCACCAAGAGGAAGAGGTAGGCCAAACAGGGCGTGGATGGAGGTAGTAAAAATAGATAAGAAGAAGTGTAACTTATCTGAGGGTTTGGCTCAAGATAGATTTGAATGGAGAAACAGAATTCGTGTAGCCGACCCCAACATAGTTGGGACACGGCTGTGACGATGATGAAGATGATATATATACCTTTTGTATTTGATCTATATAAAAAAATCCCTCTATATTTACGTATTTAAAAAGAAGTCCAAAAAGTTTCGATAATTACATTAAAGTCATATCTATTTCATGGCAAATAGAAGGCCTAACTATAACCAATGGACAGTAATCCATGTTGTACAACTTCAATTTCAGCAGATGTCCCAAGAAATTCACCTCCACATCCCTTCAGTTGGCCCTGTGGTGATTTCAAAGTGAAATAAAAAAAAACATAATTGTGACAAAAAAATGTATGATTTTCAAGTTTGTACTGTATTTTCAAAGAAAAAAAGTTTGCCACAATAGTAACTATTAGTCCAACCTAGTCAACCTTTATACGCGTGACCGTTTATTGAGGCTTGACACGGTGCATTGACAAAAAGTAGAAATTATCAAAAGGATGCACCAGTTTTGTGGTGCACTGGATGCATGTGAAAATTTCTCATTTTATTTTTTAGCACATTGGAAAATTTCTTTTTTCTTTTTTTTAACCAAAAATGTTACTTTATTGAACCTCCCCAAGATCTGTACTTCAATTTTTGTGGGTCTGAGAGGTACAAAAGGAGCAGTAAATATATATATATATATAAAACTAAAAATAAAAACTTTTTGTTACTTAGCTGTCAAAAATATCTCCATATAAATGGAAATGAAACTCCAGAAATGTAATCAAAATTATATTAGTTCGTGAAATTTGTACAAATATCATGTATAAAAAAAACTCATACCTGAATGTAATGGTGAATGACAATCTCATATTGTTCCTTTAAACTAGCAAAATAGACCAGTTCCTCAACTCTACCATAGCTGCAAGAAACTTGAGATTTAGAAGATAATTCAAATTTATTCTGTTACGTTTTGAAATCAATATGATCACATCACTATATAAAACACCTTAACAAACTTTTATTTATATTGCACAATGGGGATCGTATGATGGAGTTGTAGAGTAACTATTTGAGATAAAGTACGAATCAAGTCGATGTAATGTTAAATATTTCACTTAGGGGTCGTTTGGCTTTTATGCGTGGGAATGGGATACGAAAATATGTTTTAAATGTGTTAATGACCCATATGCAAATGTCATATAAAAATGTTATGTGAATCATATTGCCATGTTCGTCAAAATCACCGTTTTCACAAGAGTAAATGACTACCATTTTCACATGAGTAAATGAGTACATTCAACAGTTTTAGATGTATTTGGATTTTTTGGACAATTTTCATAAATTTCTCAAAATCCATGAAAAATATGACCTTATATGTCTTGATGTTTGCCAATAATCTATATAATATGGGAGAGCAATGTTTGAATCCTGGGACATTTTAAGCCCTTGGATCTATGTACATAAATCCAAGGGATATTTTGGACCCTTGGATTTAAGAGGGGAATACAAAAGGGGGCAGCAAGTTAGAGTTATTTACATGTATTGCCATCCCTTTTTCATTTAAAAGACAATGGACTAAAAGTTGGAAAAATTTATAAGTTTTTGCCATCCTCATCAAAAGCAAAAGGTCAGCATGTTTGAGTTATTTACAGGTATTGCCATCCCTTCTTCATTTAAAAAAAAAAAAAAAAGCACTACTTCATTGATGATGAGATGGGACCAAGATAAGAAGATGAGATGAGCAAATTGGGTGAAAGATTTCATGATTCAGTTTTGTTAAGAATAAATGAATGAATGGAATTATATCATTTGGCAATCAATTGGATTTTTTTTTGGTAGAATCCATTTTATGGTTGGACTTGCTTTCGAGACGCATGGAACCTAGGTTTGGTCGGTCTGAGGCATATCCAGGTCCGGTGGTGCGTCGTGCCTTCAGGCACGGGAAATTTATAGTGCAAGAATATTGAACGGTTCGGATAAAAATATGGAGGCCCACAAAAGTGAATAAAATTAGATGTGTTTTTTTGGACTTTTTCACAACAGTGAATGGCCCAATAATACAAGAATATTGAACAGTTCGGATAATTCAAGATCTATGGAAATGTAAGATAATCAGTATCAAGATCTTAGGGTTTATTAGTTTAATACACAAGTTGAACAATTTGGATTACAAATAAGGTCCCACAAGATTGAAAAATAAAGGTTTTTTATGGGGCCACAAGAGGAAAAAATCACTGTGTGGAGACCAGCGCCTTTTTTATTTTGCAAGAGGGGGTGTGAATCACTTTCACAGCTTTGTAGGTGTGATCATTTGTGTGTGTAAATCACCTTATTTAAGAGCCATTTTCACACCTAATTTACACACCACATGTAGAAATCAATGCAAACAACATGACCATGCATAACTATTATGCATGCGAATCATTTACATATGTAAATAAGAGCAAACAAATGACCCCTTGAGAGCCCTTGATATAGGATTCCCCCATTTACTTCTTTCCAGTCAGCATATAAACTAAATTATTCTGACTTACTAAAAATTCAGCCCTTGTTAATACATTAACATCCACACTTTGTTGTAGTCAGCTTGAACGATATCTGCTCATGCATGGTTTTAAACACATTTTTTTTGTTGTCTTTCAAAATAGCGAATGTATATCGATATCCACCATGAATGGCTTTTCTGTCAAATTACCATGAACAACCCAATAATATGTGGCAAGCATCCATTTCGGGGACCACGTCACACCACAAATTAACAAAAATATGTGTTGCTAATTGAGAAGGAAACCAACATCAGTCACGAACAATTATTTCATTGCCTTTCTTGAACCATGAAAGGTAATAAGTGGCTAGGTTCTTTTCAATAGAGAGATAGAATTTGTTGGTAGCTTCCTCAGATATCACATTCCCGCAACTGCCTTCGTCAACTATGACACTGTACACCTTGTCTTTCATGGTGCAAGTGATTTAGAAAATAATGTCCCAACCAATTATCTTCTCTTTCTTTATTTGGTGACATTTTTTTTTTTTGAATGGCTACTTTCGTTCATAAAAGCAAGCAGAACAAGAGAAATATACTGACAAGCAAAACAGGAAAAGAGGGAAACCAAAAGAAACAGGAAACAGCCACTAATCCAGACTAAGTTGGCCCTGAGAGGGAGTATTTGGTGACAATAGCTTCCTCCGGATGACCAATGTCTCCGCTCCATCATCAACCACCTCTTCATTGTCACAATCACCAAAGTCGTCGTTAATTGGATCTTCCTCATCCAACTCCTCCTCTCCATCATAATCGGGCTCCACCTCTTTGGTTTTCGCAGTTTCTACCAATTTACTTCATTAATTGTGGCACTCTAAAGCTGCACGCCCAAATTCGTTGCATTTAAAGAAGCAAATGCTTCTTTGACCCATCCTCATTGCTACCCCCAGTGCAGGCCCTCAACCCGTTCTCTTGATGAGCAATGGGCAGCTGGATGGGCTCCACTTTGGAGCGACTACTGCTTCCCTTGACAGTACTTGTGTGTTTAGTGGAGCAATCAATGCAAGGTAGCTGCCTCCTGTGGCGCTTCTCAACCAAGGTCGCTTGCCCACAAGCTTCGGCAATAGGGAAGATCAGACTTAGCCCATTTGGTCGACAATAAATGGTCTAAGCCCATCTAAGAAGTGTGCAACTAACTTCTCTTCGAACTCATTCAAGTCGCGATGCTCGGATGAAACTTCTTCAATATTCTTCAACCGATTGGTCCACTTGTCGCACATGTTAAAGCTGATGTAATAGAGACATTTGAGCAGTCCACTGGAAGAAATACCTTTTTCATCAAGAACTTTACCCTAACCCAAGTTTTCACCTTCCTCTTGCCCTGTTGCTTTTTAGTGGATAAGGTCTGAGCCCACCAAGTGGAAGCTCAACCCTTGATGAGGGAAGGATAAGATGGAAACAGCAAGAAGAAACACCAAGAGGAGTCCTTCCTAAGAAAACCTTTATTGTACTCATTCCTAAGAAAAAAACCCACAAAATGGTAATGACTTTAGACCTATAAGTTTATGTAATGTGAGTTATAAGATTATTTCTAAAGTCATAGCTAACAGACTTAGAGACATCCTTGACAAAGTTATTAGTCCTTAGCAAAGTGCTTTTGTTGAAGGTAGAATAATAACTGACAATTATATAGTGGCCCATGAAGCTCTACGTTCCTTTAAAAGGAAATTGAAAAAGAAATCTTTGGCCCTTAAGTTAGACATGGCTAAAGCCTATGACAGGTTAGAATGGGATTCCTTGGAAGAAGTGTTGGCTTCTTTAGGTTTTCATGATAAATTTATTTCTCTAGTAAAAGAATGTGTCTCTTCTGTTTCTTATTCTATCCTTTTAAATGGAACTCTGTTTGGGAACTTTAGGCCCTCGCGTGGCATAAGACAAGGTGATCCATTATCTCCTTATCTTTTTATTATGGCTGTGGAGGCCTTCTCTAGATTTTTAATTAAAGCGGAAGATGAAGGTAAAATCAATGGGATTAGAGTTTCTAGGAGAGCTCCTAGTGTCTCACACTTATTTTTTGCTGATGATAGTTTTATTTTTTGAAATGCCTCAATAAGGGAAGTCAGAGAGATTAAAGATATTCTTGATAACTATTGTATGATTTCTGGTCAGTTGGTTAACTTCAATAAATCGGCAGCTTATTTTAGCAAAGGAGCATGTCAACCTAGATATAAAAAGCTAACCTCTATTTTGGGTGCCATAATTATGAATGAGAGTGAAAAATATCTGGGAAATCCTATCCTTTTCAAGAGAAATAAAACTCTATGTTTTGACTTTCTTATAACAAAAATTAAGAAAAAAAAAATTCAGTCTTGGCAAGCCAATGTTTTATCTCAAGCTGGAAGGAACACCTAAGTTAAGTCATTTCTTCTTTACCTGTTTACAATATGTCGACTCTTCAGTTACCTAATAAGACTTTAGATTCTTTGGATAAGATGATGAGGAAATTCTGGTGGGGAGATGGGGTTGATAAAAAGAAGTTCCATACTATAAAATGGAATGAGTTATGCAAATCTATAATCTATCGAGGAAGGGGGTCTTGGTATTAGAAAATCCAAAGAGAATAATATGGCCTTACTAGCCAAAACTGCTTGGAGATGCGTCACTAATGAAAACTTATTATGCACTAAAAATAATTAAGGCTAAATATTTTCCCAAAAAGTCTCTTGGGAGGCAAAATTTAATTCAGGAAATTACTGGTTTGGAGAGGTTTTGTGAATGCAGTTAATTTCATCAATGATCACATAGGGTGGATTATTGCAAATGGTAAAGACATATCTGTTTGGAGTTCTAGATGGATACCTTGTGATCAAGGGCTTAGGAAACCTCTCTCGCAAATCTCTAATCCTAATCTTAGAGTTAAAGATCTTTGGAATGATAATAAAACTTGGAATCTCAATATGATTTCAAATACTTTCAATAACAAAGATGTGAATGAAATTTCCAAAATTTATCACCAAAGATCTGATTGTAATGACAGAAAAGTTTGGCCCTTCACAAAAGATGGCAATATCTCCACCAGATCTGCTTACAAAATTCTCTCTTCTATGAGTACTAATAGTATTAATGATACAGTCAAGTGGAAGAATTTTTGGAAGCTCCGTGTTCCCCAAAGAGTTAGTTTATTTGGTTGGAAATGTCTTCGTAAGGCCACTCTTGTGAGGAAATGGCTGAGTCCTAAAACTAGTTCTGGATCTACTATATGCCCTATTTGCGAATCTGAGGAGGAATCTGTGGAACATGCTCTTTTCTATGTAATTATGCTAGAGCGGTTTGGTTTGGTTGTAACCTCGGATTCTTGGCTCACTCCATGAGTAGTATGGTGGGGAAATATCCTAAATTTGAATGACATGGCATGGAAGCAGGAAAATCCTACTCTCCCGTCGATGGTTCTTATCATCTGGTGGGCGTTATGGAAAGCCAGAAACAATTTCATTTTTAAAGGGATTGCCATTGATCCCAAAAAAAATCATAGGTTTAATCCAAAATATGTATCCTTGTAATAGGGAGGGGGATTACAAAAAAGATGGTTTATCTAGCCCCAAAGTTTTAAAGCTGCCTGAAGATCATTCAAATAATACTTTATTAATTTTCTCAGATGCAGCTTTTAATATTAAAGATGGAAAATCTTCCTTTAATTATTTGATGATGATATATATTTTGTTTGTTTGTGCAGGCGCTCACTATGGGCCAAAACTCTCTTCCTTTAAAGAAGCAAAGGCGAGGGCCATTCTATTTGCACTAAAGGAAGCTTCATGCAAAAGTTTCTTTGAGATTGCTCTTTTTCAGATGCTAAGGACGTGATTGAATGCATCAATGGGATTTCAGATTGGGCCATCAGCCCAATTATTTTGGATATTAAACTTCCACGCAGTTGTTTCTCTTTTGCTAGTTTCTTTTTTGTTTCTAGAACCTTGAATGAGGCTGCTCATTCTTTAGCCATGCATTCCTCTAGGATTGGTAAGAGTTTTTGTAGTGTTGATGAGATTCCAGAGTGGGTTAGGCCTGTTTTGCCTCCACTCTAATTTTTGTTTTTGTTTTGGCTTGTCTTTCAATGAAAGTTGCATTTTAAAGAAAAAAAAAAAGAGGAGTCAAGCTCTCCACTGAAGTAACATCAATCCAAATGAAACAAACATAATCTGCCCAACCATAGGACTCTTATAAGTTATATATAGCACTCTTCTCTCATGAATACATTCTTAATCCCAAATATAACTACATTCAAGACCTCAACTTACTAGGCGGTCAACTAAAAACTAGTTACTAGCCAAAATAAATAGTAGGAGTTCCAAGAAATTCAAAATAATGCCAACTACTTTTCAAAATCACATTAATTGGACAAAAGCCTTAGGTATCCAATGTTGCCACTTGGTCTTCCAATGTTGCCACATAAGAGCCCACATGGCAATGAAAGTGACATGGCCAATTTCTTCCTACATCAACCCTCAATTGCATGGCCATTTGGCCAGTAATTTGGCCAGTTGCTCCACTGGATCTCTTTATATTCAAAGATCCATTCTATGGATTCCAACCATCTCATAAAATCATCTATATGAAGACTTCCATGATAATCTAGGATCTCAATTTTAATGCTCAAATCCCATTCACCTCCCAGTTATCACCCAATCGTCCTCAGCATCAGCTGTCACCATGACAAGCTTGCCAATGGAAGGGATTTACATCACTTTCATCCTGCTTCTCTTTTCACTGGGAATTGAAGGTGATCGCCTCGCATATAAGATGATCGACTTGCAGCATTATTGCTTACAACTATTGTTCCAATACTCCACATCTTCCATATATCATATAGAAGTACTCTTGCAGGTCTTACAGTCAAACACCGCTGATAGGAGCCCAACCCAACTGCGCGATAATGGTTGAGTCATTGGCCCACACAAGTTAAACCTTGTGGGTCATGCATGTGAGGCAGATTGCAAGTAAGCTAGGAAAGTGAATAAAGTGATGAGGCTCGACTTGTCAGTCTAATCATCCATTGAGTTAGTGTGTTGATAGGATTGGATTTCTTTCCCAGTTAAGTAGTAGGATTTCCTTTGCTAATTATGTAGTGATCTTTCCTTGATGTAAGGGAGATCTTTTTAATTATCTTTCTATCCATGTAAAGCCAACTACGGCTATTTAGTAAGAGAAGAATAATGAGAAAGGTATCAGAATTTATCCCTAAAATATGTGCATGCACAAGGAGGCTGTCCAACCTCGAATTGGATGATTTAGGAGGCTGTCCAACCTCGAATTGGACCATTATCTCTCTTTTCTCTTTTGGGTTCTTATCAATTGGTATCAGAACGCCGATTCTGGCCAACAGTTTCCTCAAATACCCTTCCATTCTCCCACCTTCTTCTTACCAATCCAAAAAAATAATGCCAGACTAGTAGTCTGCCATCCCCGTGTCGCACAGTGAAGCATCTTATATTTCTCAGCAGAGAATAACAAAAGAAGGGACAAGGAAGGTTCTACAATTGCAAAGAAAGAGGAGAAGAAAGGAAAAGGCATCGGAGGTACATTCCCACTTTTTACTGCAAAGCAATAGGTCAATGTGAGACAAAAGGGCAAAAAGTTGCAAATATTTACAACTGTTTGCCATTGCTCCCATAAGCTTCATCTCTGTCTCATTCTGCACAAGAAAAACAACACACAGAAAAGGCCAAACGTTTCATCAATTCACGGTTTTGCCATCTAGCTTGGGGCAAAACGTTTAGGAGATCTACACCACTGCCATAACATTTTTGCTTTAGTATACCATCGTTTCGGGTATAACTAGCATGACTAATAACACCAGAACCGAAGTGCTAACAACGAAGATTGACAAGCTTGAAGAAGAAGTCAAACAATGCGTGGGATCGTTGCAGAACATCAAGGTTACATTGGCAGCTATGGATGCCAAATATGACCACATACTCTCCCTTCTTCCTAACAGGACAACACAAGAGGGTTCCAGTAATAACAACACCATAGATCACAATGGAAAGCTTCAACCCCACATCGCTAGATTAGACTTTCCAAAGTTCTCGGGCGGGGAACCAACCTCATGGATCTATAGGGCAAATCAATTTTTCCAATATCAAAATACTGCAGAAGATCAAAAATTTCTCTTGGCTTCCTTCATATAGATGGGGAAGCAGTACAATGGTTCCAGTGGTATGAGAAGAACCAAAAGGAGTTAACATGGGAGATGTTACAAAAGGCCATTTGTGTACGTTTTGGGTCAACTAAGTATGAAAACTTTGATGAGGCACTCTCTCGAATTCGACAAACGGGCACCGTGAGAGAATAGCAAGCTCAATTTGAATGCTTGGCAAATCAAGTAATGGGATGGCCTGAAAAGGCCTTAGTTGGTTGCTTCATTGGGGGACTCAAGGATGAAATTGCAGCAGAGATCAAGATGTTCAAACCCGCAAACATTTCCACGGCGATTGGGCTTGCTCGAATGCAAGAAGAAAAGTTGCATCGCATATGCGGAATGGAACAACCACCACCTCAACTGCCACAACTTCCACCAACAGGGCCCACGGTGCAGCGTGTTACACCACCTGTTCGACGGCTCACTTGGCCTGAGATGCAATCCCGGAGAGAAAAAGGCCTTTTTTATAATTGCGATGAAAAGTTTGGGCCTGGCCACAAATGCAAAAATCAACAATTATTTATTCTCAAGGCTACAGAAGAAACGGAGGATCCCTTACTTCTGTAGCAACGTTTTTATAACTTTGACCTTAAGGGCAAGGTCAATTTTGAAGGAGGGAGGAATGATAGGAGCCCAACCTAACTGCGCGATAATGGTTGAGTCATTGGCCCACACAAGTTAAACCTTGTGGGTCATGCATGTGAGGTAGATTGCAAGTAAGTTAGGAAAGTGAATAAAGTGATGAGGCTTGACTTGTCAGTCTAATCATCCACTGAGTTAGTGTGTGTGTTGATAGGATTGGATTTCTTTCCCAGTTAAGTAGTAGGATTTCCTTTGCTAATTATGTAGTGGTCTTTCCTTGATGTAAGGGAGATCTTTTTAATTATCTTTCTAGCAATGTAAAGCCAACTACGGCTATTTAGTAAGAGAAGAATAATGAGAAAGGTATCAGAATTTATCCCTAAAATATGTGCATGCACAAGGAGGCTGTCCAACCTCGAATTGGATGATTTAGGAGGCTGTCCAACCTCAAATTGGACCATTATCTCTCTTTTCTCTTTTGGGTTCTTATCAACCGCCGACTGAAGTGCAGCCTCTTCCTCTTCCTCTGTGATTCATCGCTTTAGGAAAGGAAGAGCATTCAACAAATGGATGAAATGCAGGCACTGATAACAACTCAATGTAGAAAAACCTTTATACACTATTTAATCCCCAGAAGAGTACAAAAAATTTAAAGATTTGTAGTCCTTAAGGACTGCTGTCCATGCCTATACAGTCACTCCTGTCACAGAGAAAGAAATGGATGGAAATTCCAAAAGAATGTTACCCCAACTGAGTATCCCTTACAACTGATGCGTAACTTTAACCACCCACTCTTACAAGTAATATACCCTTTTTATTATAAACATAAGATCTGAACCATTCAATTTGTTTAAAATAAAATAACTAAGAAAGGAGGAAAGGGAGGTGATTGCCATGACACATACAACACCCCTTATGACCATCAACAACTGTTGGTCCGCAACAAACATTTCACTTAAAAAAAGACACTAAACTTTTAGTACATAAAATTGAGGATTAGGACCGTATCTTTGAAGTGATATCTATCCCACCCTAATGCACATCAACACCTTTCAATCCCTCATACTCATAGGGATGACAAAGAGAGTTATTTCCTATGTAGCAGCAAAAAAGGACCTAAGGGCATGTTTCTTTGCATGGAATTGAATTCCTAGGAATTCACGGTAAAATGGGCTTATTCAAAAGAGATATTAAAGAGGTGATGGTGAAGGATATAAAGTGGAGATATAGATAAGACCCTGACTTTCATAGGATTTGATATACTATGTTGATGACTGGGTAATCATTCTTTACCGAAGGGGAGATTATTTGGACAGTCGTTTGTGGATCTTCACCTCTGTTTCTTCAATTTTAACCACTTTGATAGGAGTACATTTGTTCAAATTCCTAGGAACTCGGATTCCACCCAAACAAACAGGCCCTATGAGAAGAGGGTCTTCTCTCAGATTTCTTTGTCGCACTCTCGCCGCCACCCAGCATTAGAGAGGAAGTGGGAAAGGACAGAAGGTGGGGTAGCTGGATCTTATCCTCTTTTCTAAAACTTTCCAGATAGATAAGCATTCGAAATAGTGGGGAACCCAAAACAAACAAACTTGTGCATCCCCATATCTTTGCCATTGTTGATGGTTCAACCATAATTAGATTGATTCTATGGGTGATGCACCAACACCTCGACCCAGTGGAACTCCTGATTCTTTCTTTCAAACAGGCTTGTATGCTTCTACTATATTTGCACCAATCGCTAGTACTGGTTCTAAATCAGGCCCAGTCCCCTTACCACCAACTCCAGATGGTGAAGTGTGATGCAGTCCTAGGGTTAGGATGCAAGTGCTAGGGCACAATTAGGGTTCCCAGGGAACAATCACACAAGGAAGAAACAGTCTTCAACGATAAATCTTCTATTAATTCAATTCTCTCTATGAGATTACCAATCTCTACAATGTCATATTTATAAGAAAAGAAACTTAAGGGTTAAGAAAGCAATCTAAACCAAACTAGGAAACCAAATAATAATTAGAAACTAATCCTAATTATACTCTTGCTAAAATAAAACTAATAATAATTAAAATTAGAATTTCATGGGTCCCACATGTGGCCCACGAGTCTTGTTGTAATGATGTGGTATTGCTACTGCATCATTCTCCCCAGGTCGGAAAAGAGTTCGAACTCGAACTCGGCTCTTCTTCTGATGTTACTTCTGTAGATAGTGTGCACATGAAGCGCATCCTTGGTGAGACGAGAACTTGACCCTTGCGTTGGTGGTGTCGGCTTCATAGGACGGAGTGTCACTTGCTTTTCACCATGCATGAATGTATATGTGTTGTCGCGCATGCCATTAGTTCCATTATTGTCATAAATCCACAGACGACCCAACAAGATATCACAACTATCCATGGGTACCACATTACACCAAACTGTATCTATATAATCTGTACCAATGGAAAAGGTAACTGGACATGCATATCGTACTTGCACTTCATCACCAGTCATTAACCATCTAGCAAAATAAGGACGATGATGCTTCCGAACTTTCAGCTGTAAGCGATCCACAAAAGCTTGGGATATAATATTCTGACAACTGCCTCCATCAATGACTACCGTGCAATCCTGACCATTGACTGTTCCTTTGGAGCGGAAAATATTTTCTCGCAACCACATCGTCGCATTAGTTGATGGAGTATCAGTGATGACCTGATGGAGTATCAATTTTCCATCATATTCGGGAATCACAAGTTTAATACCCAAATCTCGATCAACATTTACGACATGTGGATCTCGTTGATTCCGAACATGTCGTCCATCATCGTGATGATTTTCCTCACGCCGATTAGTTTCCAAATTGGTTAATCGGGTTTCAATCCTTTCCAGAGTCGCTTGCATTTGAAATTTGCATTTGAACCATCGTTGCAGATAATTGATTAACAGTTACCGATAATTGCGCAACGGTTCCTCTCAAATCATCATCATTGTGAGAGGAAGACTCCGCGTCAACCAGCTTCTTGGGAGGCATTTTTTATTAATGCAAATTTAAAATTTTTGACTGACCTGATGTGTAGATCTTCTCACCACGATCACTCTGGAGAAGACGGATCTAAAATCGTACGGTGGATGACTCCGATATCGCAAAAAGAAATCTCAACTGTTGACCTTGTTCAAATTGGCTGTTGATCAGATTTTGTGATGCAGTGGTGATGCCGGATATGAACCTGGCCCAACCCGTGAATGAGCTGAATTGAAGTTAGGCCTGGAAGTGACGTGGCCCAAATCCTGATGGGGCCCAAGTGGCTGGCACGTGTATGTGCTTCTTCACGGGTTTTATGTAGAAAGGAAAGAAAAGGCTGAAGTAGTTCAGTGCTGAAGAGAGAAGGGTTTTGAAAACCCCTTGCTGCTTTACGCTCCAACGATTCGAAGGGGAGATGGCAATGACTTGGATCTCGGCGCTGGCGTGCGACGATGAAGGTGAGGACGACGCGACGACTGTGAGGGCGGCGCAACGGCGAGGACGATGGCGAGCTACTGGTGCACGGTACACTTCTTTCTTCTTTCTTTTTTTTTTTTTCTGGGTAAGGGCTTTCTAGGTAAGTGGAAGGCGAGCAGTGGAGACGATGGGAGGCTAAGACGGTCGGCAGGGGTCAACGGCACTCCACTTTTGTGCAGAAGGAGAGATGACCATAGAGGTGTGTCGCTGGAAGGGAAGGTATGGATGGGTTCCGAGGGGTGCTGGGTTGCGGTTTAGCATTTGGGTGTTGCGAGCAGGGAAGTGGGTCGGGCCTCGGTTAGGGATGGGGTTCTGTCAGGGATTGCTGGGATTTGGGGTTCGGTGTGACTGTGCAATGAGGGAATTGTGATGGAGTGGGGCTGGGTTCTGGGATTTATGGAGATGAGATGTGTTGCAAGGATTCAGGAATGGTTATGGAAGGTCTCGATTGGATGTGGAAGGTTGGAATTGGGAACGATGATGGCTATGGGATGATGAGTGGAAGGGGGGATAGGGGTAATCACGCCAACGATCGGGATCGTTGGGCTCTAATACCAATTGATGCAGTCCTAGGGTAAGGATGCAAGTGCTAGGGCACAATTAGGGTTCTCAGGGAACAATCACACGAGGAAGAAACAGTCTTCAACGATAAATCTTCTATTAATTCAATTCTCTCTATGAGATTACCAATCTCTACAATGTCATATTTATAAGAAAAGAAACTTAAGGGTTAAGAAAGCAATCTAAACCAAACTAGGAAACCAAATAATAATTAGAAACTAATCCTAATTATACTCTTGCTAAAATAAAACTAATAATAATTAAAATTAGAATTTCATGGGTCCCACATGTGGCCCACGAGTCTTGTTGTAATGATGTGGTATTGCTACTGCATCAAAGTGGCAAGACGCTGACCCATTGTCGAGGGTTAAACAATGACGATGCCAAACAAAGTCATAAGTCATTCTTGGGAGACTTTGTTGTTAATGTATACAGTAAAACAGTCCAAGTTTAATTAGCACCATCTACTTTACATGCTATTCGCCCAACAGTAGTATGAATCATTGACAGTGTGGGTGGGTCACTAAATTTTTATGAACCATCAGTGTACAAATTGAAAAGAAAGTATTCACTCAGTCCCAATGACCTTCTAAAACTGTGTGCACAGACAAATGAGGATAAATAGTCCAACGTGACAGAAACACATTTAGAAGAGACTAAACCTTGTACTGCCTCCTCAATACTTGGCAGAAATTGTTAGACCTGAGCTCTAGAAAGCTGTACAGGCAAAATGTGGATTGACCTAGGGCTTCCTTCTTTTCAAGATGAGGGAATCACATCCCCATCTGTTTAATTGGTAAAGCTTGATGGGGCAACATACCCGACAACAAGGAAAAGGAACAGTCAAGTAGGCATACGAAGGGAAGTTGAACTCTTTAAATCTTGGAGAAAAACAAGCTAGCGACAGAGGAGGTGCAGACAGGTAAAATGTGGTTTGACCTAGGGCTTCCTTCTTTTCAAGATGAGGGAATCACATCCCCATGTAAGTAGGCATACGAAAGGAAGTTGGACTCATTAAATCTTGGAGAAAAACAAGCTGGCAACAGAGGAGGTGCAGACAGGCAAAATGTGGTTTGACCTAGGGCTTCCTCCTTTTCAAGATGAGGGAATCACATCCCCATCTGTTTAGTTGGTAACGCTTGATGGGGCAACATGAAATATTATAAGGAGAGGAAGAAGAAGAATAATAAGAATGGTGGGAGAAGGTCGTGCTTTTTACAGAGCATCAACAGTTCTATATATATTGATATGATGCCTTAATCAAGGCTCTAATTAAGTAAAGATTACAAATTAGATACAAATCAGAATAACAAAAGAAAGGAAAGAATCAATCATATCCTATACAAAGAAGGAGAGAAATTAGGGACTAAATCCTATCCTATACAGATTTGAATACATCCCATGTATGGGCTTTGTACATGGGCTGGGCCTGCTCGGCCTGTTATCTTCTACACAACATACCCGACAACAAGGAAAGGGAACAGTCAAGTAGGCATACGAAGGGAAGTTGGACTCTTTAAATCTTGGAGAAAAACAAGCTAGTGACAGAGGAGGTGCAGACAGTTTGCAAGCAAGCTTTCTGTTAGCTACAATAGAGTCAAGGAAACCCTAAGCTATCAGAGAAATTACACAGATACAATGGGGAAGGGACCATCTGAAAAAATAGGCATTGTGGGTTCCGTCCTTCCGGCCATCCATTGGTTAAGTGAAGGAAACACGCTACCTGCCAAGCAAGCATAAAGTTCTATGCTGTTTAATGCAATACAACCAGAACAGAACCTCTCTTCTCTGTATCCTTTTCCCAGCCCAATGTAGCAACCTCTCCTTCATCTGGCCCTTTAATCTTCATTGACAAGCCATATACACTTCATGTTTATATTTAGAGAGAGAGAGAGAGAGAGAGAGAGAGAGAGAGAGAGAGAGAGAGAGAGAGAGAGAGAGAGACTCAAAGAATCAAACAACCTCCCCTCAATATCATCATGAAATGAGCAACCATTAACAACCCAGAAGAAACAACAAAGAGGATATGAAAGTCTGAATATGAGTTGAAGTGTTTATCCTGACAATTGTGCTGAAGCAACACAAAAATGATCAACTACCTACAGGCATCAATCCAAAAGTATGGCCCCTCTTTGTTCTATGATGGTTGGCAACTGATATGCTGGATAAGGGAGAAGCACCCCAGATTGAATCCATTCCTGCATCAACTATCCTCAGACTGGGGATATTACCAATTACCACGTAAACTACCGGGGTGCTTGTCCATTCTATGATGGTCAGCAATTGATATGCTGTGATCATTAGTAACTACAACTACAAACATAAGCGAATATATTATTACTCGTACATATCAAAGTACAATAGAGAATGGGTATACAAGAAATAAGTATATGATGAGGATTTCTTAAAGGTAAATTAAACCATATCTAATATAATAAATATGCCTGAAGATAATTGATATAAAAATTTAGATTTACCCACTGGTCACTCCATTCTCTTACATTTGGACTGATAATGATTACATAGGATCTAATATGACTACAAACAGGTCTCAATGATAAGAAGTGGCAAAACAAAATATGAAAAGGGTACGATGACGTAATTACATGAAGTTAGAAAAGAAAAGAATGTATCACATTAATTGAGAAAAAAGCACCCCAACAAACTAAAAAGATGTACTTCAAAGACAAATCTTATTAGTTGTCATAAAATACCATTACAGAGCACAAAGCACAAAGTAATATCAAATTCGCATCGATATACAACAGCAGATGAAATATTAACTGTGGCCATTAGGAAATAACTAAATCAAATTTTCAGATACAAACTATTAAAAATAAAATAAACACATTATAAGCGCCTAACAAAAGTTTTCTGATACCGACATTGACTAACCTACAGTATATAGCATGAACTGCATATTCCATGTCAGAATCACAGCATTTACGGTAAACACTCAACTAACTAGTAAAATGAACGTCAATAAGAATGGCTTATATTTTGTCATGCTTTTATAAATTATGTTACCAATATACATGTGCATCAACAAAAAATCAACATCATATAGAAATGGCTTGTCTTCATTTCATGCTTTTAAAACTGCAGTTTATCAATATAAATGTGCATCAACAAAATCAACATCATATATAATAGAACAGCATCAAATGACGTGAAAGAAAGACAGGTAAATTCACCAATGTTGATAATATCATGAGCAGAAGAATCCATATGAACATAGTACCACATAACCTTTCTAGTAGTCTCATTGTTGTTGCCTCATCCAATACATCCTTGCAGTCACTGAGGAAAGCCCGGAATTCCTTAATGATAGATTGGTACTCTGAACTACTAATTTCCGAAGCTATGCCAACAATACTTTCCTTGTCATCCTCCAATAAAAGCCGATTGATCTACATGATTCATGATTGATATATGAATCCTAAGTCATCTAGTAAAACTATTTTTGTTAACACAACCAAGTTCCTAGAATACTTTCAGGAGAATGACCTTGTCCAAGTATAACTCAGTAGCCCATGTGGATATCATTGTTATCTGGCACTTATCATCTTTGGCAAGATTATCAAGTTTCCGCAACAGGAAAGTCCTTAAAGCATCCTGCATGGAAGATAAAACAGCATCCAAGTGTGCATCATATGGTTTGAATTTTGAATCAAGCCTAAAAAGTTAGCAATCTTTAAAGGCATAGGATAGGATTATAGTTTCTGCTGGTATATGTGAGCTAACATTCCTATGAGTTATAGCTTATGATGGTATATGAGCTACATTTTTTTTATTTGCTAATCATTAAGAAAGTGATTAGCTGTTTTCTTCTTATTATTCTTCTTTTCTCATTCTTTTCTCACTCTAATCAACTGTAAGTGGTACGCTAATATCAGACCAAGGCCTGTGACAAGGGATAAGCAAACCTGAATCTAATTGACCCAACATAAATCTTTGCTATGTTGCATAGTGTCTTCTCAATTCGAGCTAGGCTCAAGCCTGAAAAATCATCCCCATTCGACTTCGGGACGGACTAAAGTTGACAGCTCAAGCAACCCAACCCAACTATCAAAAGACAGAAGCAGATCCTATCCACGGTTTCAAAAAAGAGCCAGCACTCTTTGCTTTTCTTCTCCACCGTCTTCTGCTTTTCCTTATCCCACCATCTTCAAAAAACCTCTCTCCTCTCTCCCTCTCTCTCTCTCTCTCTCTCTCTCTCTCTCCTCTCTCTCTCTCTCCTCTCTCTCTCTCTCTCTCTCTCTCTCTCTCATCTCTCTCCTCTCTCTCTCTCTCTCTCTCTCTCTCTCTCTCTCCTCTCTCTCTCTCTCTCTCTCTTCTCTCTCTCTCTCTCTCTCTTCTCTGCTCTCTCCTCTCTCTCTCTCTCACAACACACACACAAGGTCTATAACAAATATCTGACCAGTATTTTTTTGTAATGGCTACTAGAGCCTAAATATCGGGTCTATAACAAATAATCTGACCGGTATTTTTTTGTAATGACTACTAGAGCCTAAATATTCGGCCAATAATATGGACTGATACAAGTGATAGAGTCTGATACTGATACTGATACTGATACAAGAGAATATGAGCTGATACAAGTGATAGAGTCTGATACTGATAGAGAGAGAGAGAGATCCCATTTCAGTGTGTACCAATACCTGGTTTATGTCAGTCAACCCACAAGGCACAATTTCAAACTGGTGACTTCCAAAATAGTAAGAGAACTACTGCTGTGATTTTATTTTCAATAGAATGATATTAGTATTATTTATGGGTGAATTGGATGAAGAAAAACACCACTACTTCAGTAAATGGCCAAATAATGGAAAGGGAAGAAGTTAAATACTATGCTCATGGAACTAATGGTCTAAAAATAGACTTAAGCAGTCCCAAGATAACTTCAAGGCATATTCTGCTACATATGATGAGAGCTGCAAGCATATTCTGTAACATATGATGAGAGCTGCAAGTATATCATTCGCATAAGCCGCAGCATGAAATAATAAGGGGGTAAACATAGCCAATGATTCATTCAAATAGTTAAAAGAACCAAGGCTGTTCCACACTCACCTGTTCGCCCATGCTAATAAACTTCAATGTTATCTCTTCAAATGATAATATAAAGTTCATCTGCAGAAAAAACATGTCAGTTCTAAAATAGTTCATCTCAAGTTAAGAGAACAAGAAATAGGAAGATATAATTAGTGGCCTAGCAGATTAAAAAAGAAAAAAATAAGGAAAATGACAGAAATATCCAGAACAATCTGCCGGTCAAATTCATTGGACGTGTGTGCGTGTGTGTGTGTGTGTGTGTGTGTGTGTGAGAGAGAGAGAGAGAGAGAGAGAGAGAGAGAGAGAGAGAGAGAGAGAGAGAGAGAGAGCTACGGGAAACATTAGGATAATAGGGACAATGGAGCAATAGCATGCCAAACAACTATCTCAGAAATAGTAGATGACCAGATGATGGAAGAAAGACTGTCTGGTTTAATGCAGTAGACAATCCTGATTAAAATGCTGAAAGAATCAAAGAACAAATAAAAGAGTTGATCTAAGCAAGCATAATACAATGCTTAAACTAGTTAAACAAAAGCATTCAAAGGATCCTTGGTTTGTTGCCTTGAATAATTCAACATACAAAAGATAGCATATCAAATATCCACAGAAAAAAGTAGCCAAGAATGGGTTTGTATTTCATTTTGCAATAAATGCAGCCAAATAAAGACTAGGATAACTTACCTTAGCATAAAAGGATGCTGCTCTGAAAAAATCTTTTGCAGAGAAAGCAGTTTCAGCCTGTAGCAACATTGTCATGAACATAAGCTGTTGAAGAAATTCTGTATCTTCATACAAAAGCATACAGGTCACTAAGTTGAAGGCAACAGCCGGACGAAACAGAACACTACTCTGAGATTAGGAACATTCAAAATCCCGGTTGCAGTGGGCATCGTATTCGACCTTGAAAATCAATACGTCACAGTTCCTGGCCCAAACAGCCTGTCGTTGAGTGATTTTATTTTTTATCAGGAAAAAATGGAAAAATATCCAAAAACTCTAGAACACTGGAAAGTGCTAGAAACCCATATTTTTTCTATAAGATGTTGGGAAGTCCCACATCCCACATCACCCAAGTCCTGAGTTGGACAGGGCTTCTTATACATGTTTGGGCCTTCCACCTATCAGCTTAAGCTTTTAGGTTGGTATATGGTTTCTTACATGGTATCAGAGCGGGTTTCGATCCCGTTGTTCTTGTGTAGTCCACGTGGTATGCCCATCCATGAAATCTGTCGGGCCTGCACGTGAAGGGGAGTGTTGGTAAGTCCCACATCCCACATCGCCCAAGTCCTGAGTTTGACAGGGCTTCATATACCTGTTTGGGCCTTGCACCTATCAGCTTAAGCTTTTAGGTTGGAGCACATCATTTCAACAATTTGATTCATTGGACCATGGTCCACAGGTCCTACACATACAAACTTGATAATCATGAATTCATGATAGCCTCATTTTACCGGGCCTATGTCGATGCATGCCATCAAGAGGACTCAAAGGATGAAAATTTCTCATTATTGGTTAGAATTGGTCAAAAATTAAGTCCAAACACATTATCCTAACTCACAATTTAAGGGCGTCAAAGGTTAATAGACTCTAAAGTCTTACTAGGCATTTGGGCCCAACTATGTCTGATCCATGCCCTCATGCACATCAACCCGCTAGTGAACTGGCACTTTACCTACTTTGACAATGATTTCACCATTACTAATATTTAAATTAAAATACTACAATAATTGCAATTAAACTTCATTTTTGTAAAGGCCTTAAATCAAGAGTCTGGACTCCTTTTACCATTCTCAACCTCAATCCTCCAAGGGATGGTGTCAGAATCCTTTGGACCCATCATCCATATAAATTCCTCACTGCATAAAACCCAAACCGCCAAGAATTTTGACTTCAATTGGAGTTGGATCCACCGTCAAATTGACTATTCCACATCATAATAATATGTAATGATCCTCTTCTAAATTTCAAATTTATGTTTAAATTTCAAACTCCTCTCTATCCATAAAATCTCTCAACAAACCATTGGTAGATCTGAATTTCTCGCATTCAATTTTGCAATAGTAAACCCTAGGCTATAGAGATTGTGTAAGGCGTTCAAAATTTAATCAATTAAACTAGTAGTTGGAGGAGTCGGGTTCCCTCGAAAGGTTCAAATTTTCTCTTTATTTTAGTGGATTGTTACAACTGATATCAGAGGAGCGCTCGATCCTAATGTTGGAGAATCTTAGTTAGTCCGGTGGTTTGCTCTTCCAAGAAGTTGTTTTGATGGAACATCAAAGCCAGGGCTTTATTGTGGACTAAATTAAAACCACATTGATGAAGTTGCAATTTGGGTTTGTTTGAGTAGCCAGATCACGGGTTGTTGCTGAGGCTTTACTGGTTATGATTTCTATTAGGGGTTTCCTTTTCCTCATCTTTAAAGGGTCATGCAGCCCTGTAATACAGTCAAACAGAGAAGACTGTCTAAGGGTAATTTCCTATCACCTGTGTTCTCCACCACCTCCACATCCCCAGGCCGACAAACCCAGTAACCCAACAAGATACCAGTGTGGTCCTAGCTGATACTTGGTACATACCAGCCGATATTTTTAACCTTGATTGGGAAGCCGCAGTTCCCAAATATTTCAGTTAGTGGAACAACCTAGGAAAGTCAATTATAAAATATGCTACAAATGGCTGATATTAACATTTATTAACAAATGCAATATGCGCAACCATTTTATGAAATAAACAAATTAGCTGATAGTAACTTTATAAAAACAAATTGACAGTGATTTATGCATACTTAATTAGTTACTGCATAACAGAAATTTCCAAAGGCTGTATCTGCAGTTGGTAATTACAAAAGCTCCACCAATATCAAATTCAAGAAGGAATCTTGAAAGTGGAGTGATTGCAGGGAACAAGAGGAGAAGCAGAAGTGGAAGCAAGATTCAGAAGCTAGGAGCCACATCTTTGGTAGAAGAATCCAGTGGCTAGGGTATCACTTCTGGGTATAACAGTTTCCAAGTACTTATAGTTGGAACCCTAGAGTCAAGTAGATCTAGGGTTTTAACTTAGTACCTCTTAGAAAAAGAAGAAAACGATGAACATCCGGATTGTACTTTAAGGTGAACACCCACTTGCACCCAACAGTACGTTTACCTTTCGGAAGAGTAGTCAATTCCCAAGAATGATTCTTTTCTAAAGCATTCATTTCCTCCACCATTGCTTCTCTCTAGTTAGTATGAGTCAAGGCCTCTAACACATGCTTGGGTATACATTCGGAGGCTAGGTTAGAAATAAAGGTCTGATATACAGGTGACAAATGATTGTATGAAACAACATTATGAATGGGAATATGGGATGATGAGTAACACAGGATCTAGTTCCTTTGCACAATGCAACAAGAATATCTAAGTAAGGGAAAATACCTGTATGAGGAACAACTTCAGATGAAGAGGTAAAAGGATCTGGATCCGGAGCATTAGATGATGGTATAGATGAGAGCAATGGCCCATTTCCCTTTCTGTTCCGCGAATATACTTGCAGTGGTTTCTGGAGCTTCTCTATTACCTCACTTTTCACTGGAGTGTAGGACTCTGTACCTGTTTCATTTGGTGATCTTGGATACAACGGGCGAACACACCACCGACAAGAGGTACAATATCTTTTTCACTTCCTTCTGATAGTAATTCCTTACTTTCGGAGGAGAAAAAAGGAATATCTTCATAAAAGCTAACATCCATTGTCACAAATAGACGAATTCTACTCCCAGGAGCATAACACTTGTATGCCTTTTGTGAACTAGGATATCCAATAAAGATGCATTTGACAGCCTTTGGATCTAATTTATCTCGTTGATGCTTTGGAATGTGAACAAAGCATGTGCATCCGAACACTTTAGGTGGAACCTGGAATAATGGTGTACTGGGACACAATACTTCCACGGGACTCTTTCCACCCAATGTCTTGGAAGGCATCGGAACATTCATCTCGAAAAGAAGAGCCCTAATAACCTCTAACAAGTGTCTATTCTTACGCTCTGCAATACCATCCTGCTCTGGTGTATATGCACATGAGGTCTGTGACTCAATCCCATTTTTGGCAAGGTAACCCTAAAAATCGTTAGAGGTGTACTCTCCTCCGTTATCAGACCGAAACACCTTAATTCTTTTGTCGAACTTAACTTCATTCATATTGTAATACACTTTTAAAGTATATAAGATCTCATCTTTAGATTTTTAAAGATAAACCCAAGTGACGCTAGTTGCATCATCAATAAAAGTCACAAAATACCGATGGCCATGAATCGATGAATCAGATCAAATGGACAAGTACTTCTTTTAATAATATTAACTGAGTACATTGATCTTTTATTCTTAGCAAATTGACAAGCATCACATCTCAAACTACTATTAGATTTATTTGTAAAATCCAGAAAGGAAATATTCCTAAGACACTGCAGTGGTGCATGACCAAGACGACGATGCCACGGAGACACTTGATTCTCATTAACAACTTCAATCTGTAATACTCTTGACTCTAATTGCTTCAAGTCCAAGGTATAAAGACCATTATTCTCACTACCACCACCAATCTCTAGCCCCGTCCTCAGATCCTAAAAACACAGTAAGAAGGATAAAAGGTAATGCAACAATTAAGGCTCTTGGTTAATGCACTAACAAAAAAAAAAAAGATTGAATGAAAAAATGGGAACATGAAGAACAGGTGATAAGGATAGGTTAGGCTACTTGGGTATAGGAACCATCATCAATTCTCACCCTCCCATCGGTAGCAGAAGTGTAGGACTGAAACATAGAACGTATACCTATCACATGGTCGGTGGCCCCTGCATCAATCACCCAAGTACAAGAAGAAGCAGAGGAGGCAAATGCAGTAGGATTAGGGAAAAAGCCATACCAACTGAAGAGTCTTGAGTTTCACCTTCTAATGCTGCGAATCTCTAACGAAGAAGTGTAAGCTCATCTTTCCAATTATGTGCGTCAACCTTAAAACTTGCCACTTGTTCATTAGAACCACTAGGGCGTTCCACCTCAGCAGGTGTTGCAGATACATTTTCTGGCTTACCATGTGAGTCCCAACAACTTTCGCGAGTATGTCTATATCTCCCACAATGAGTGTAGAAAGGTTTGTCACAATTAAAATTATGTTGTCCACCATAACCCCGTCCAACATTAGGTGGTGGTCCTCGACCATGGCCACCATTACCACCCATACGTCCACCTCCACGGTTATTTCCACAGCCACGCCCTCTAGCACCACTACATCCTGTATTTTGCATTGTGTTGCCAACATTATTGTTTATAAGGGCAGATCTCTGAGGTACAACATTAGGTTTGGAATTCATAACCAGCCGACAACTCTCCTTTCCTTGTAGCAGAGAAAAAATTGTACCAATGGGAGGCAACGGATCCTGACTTGTTACTTGTGTGCGAATAGATTCATACTCAGGGCTAACACCACGCAAGAGTTCAAATATATGTTGGTCTTCCAATAGTTTTGCCTACTTCCTAGCACAATAAGGTTCAAGGCCCATGTAAGACTCTTAACTCTATCCACAATGCCTAGAATCGAGAGTAATAGTCTTCAATTGAGAGAGTTCCTTGTTTAAAACCAGCAATCTCCATTTTCAATTCGAGAATCCTGGCATTATTCCTCTTTTGGGCATCAGTTGCCTCAATCGACTCCCAGAGTTCTTTTGCATTTGCAGAATATTTAAAACTCTTGCCAATTGCTTCCTCCATCGAACTAAGAATTCAGTTCAATATCAACATATTTTCTGAAACCCAATCTGAATATTTAGAATCATCTTTTGCAGGCTCCTTGATACTCCCATCAATGTAACCGAGTTTTTTCGTTCCTCTAATGGCCATTCTAGCTGAATAGGCCCAATCCTTATAATTAGAACCGTTGAAAAGAATCCGTGTTATCCTTGTATTTGGATTAACAACATTAGGAAGAAGTTGTTGATTAGATCTCATGGAACCTTCACCCTTGGACTCCATTGAACTTGAAGTCTCAATTAATCTCCGATTTGATTAATCCCACGACAGTGAAACAAACAAAAAACTAATCTGTCAGTAAGTATGAATGTTACCTGTCCACACAACCCACCAATACAGCTCCTGTCAGCACACACCAGGACCTGTCACCACTCTCAGAAAACACCAGTGCCGCAAATGACTACTTGAAATACACCTTTTTTTTCTCACCAAACAGCAGCCCACAAATGACTACTTGAATCACCACGACTACTTGAATCACACTTTTTCACCAAACAGCAGCATTGGCAATGGCAGGCCCTTTTTTCATCAAACAACTGCATTAAACATCTTTCTTTATTCTTCTAGCCCTTGATTTTCAGCCCACTGTCGACACACCAGCAGCATTGACAGGCACTTTTTTCATCAAACAACTGCATTAAACATCTTTGTTTATTCTTCTAACCCTTGTCCAGCCTTCACAAACACATCAGAAGAAAATCTGTATGCGTCAGCCCACTGTCGACACATACAGATGACTCTCACCAACCCAGCCGAACATGTATTTGTGTTCGGCTGGGGCTGAATCAATCCAAAACGGCGATCAACTTCAGATCTGGACCAATAGATCTCTTCGTATGCAAGTCTTCTACCTTTCTCAAGGCTCTGATTCCAAGTTGGAACCCTAGATTCAAGTAGATCTAGGGTTTTAACTTAGAAACCAACGAACAGAAAAAGAAGAAAACGATGAAGAAAGAGAGGGAATTTGAGGGGGAAACAATAGAATGATCTCCTCTATACATTAGATCGAACATTCTTATACCATTAAGTCAATAGTTTCTGAAAAAGTATAAGCTACTCACTCAGTTTCCTGATATTTACACCAAGGGCCCTACCATGATATAAATTATAAATATAGGTCCTATTCTCTTATCAGCCCACATTTCAACACACCTGGACTGCTTAAGCTGTCAAATGGTAAAAATACACGGATACACACATGAACATTAATATGGCCTTCCTTACCTGTACTAAATACACTTGGTCTCTCTGGACTGGATCCCTGCAGTGTGCTAAAGCAGCAGCATATTCCTTCATGTCCAGATAAACCTGCCACATATCTCGGCCTTCATCTTGAACAGACACCTGAAACAAAGTATCAGCAGTGTGGAATCTTAAGCAAGTAGAACCAAACATTAAAATGAAAAGTGTAGAATCATCAGACAACTTCAAAAGTATTCCCCATAATGTAAATAAAAAAACATAAACCTGGAAAATGGAGTTCTGATCATATGCATAAAACAATCCTGCTGTAGCATCACTGCAGAGTCCAATGATTCCTCTTGAAATTGACTCTGGTGCATGATCGAATTGCAGTTCCTCTATGATCTGTTGGCTAATTCTGTTGAGAACCTACATATCATTACATCATGACATAGTTACAGCAAACAACATCCAGGGACTTCTCTATAGAATGCATACAAGTATACAACCGCAAGCCCAGGAGAATAGAGGTCGCAACCTTCTAGCAGACTAGATGAAAACTGGGGCAGTATATGGTCGGGCTTGGGCTGCTTCATTGAGTACCCAGACCCATATCCGATTATGTTTTGAGGACCCATCCAATGATACAAATCCAATATAGATCCAGTACACAGGTGTGGACCTAAATTCTGAACCAGACATCTCTGACCGAATAATAATATTTGTGCACTTCTCAAGGAACAAAGGAGAGAGAGAGAGAGAGAGAGAGAGAGAGAGAGAGAGAGAGAGAGAGAGAGAGAGAGAGAGAGAGAGAGAGAGAGAGAGAGAGAGAGAGAGAGAGAGAGAGAGAGAGAGAGAGAGAGAGAGATTCGGTCATTCAAAGCGATCAAGACTTCAACAGAAACAACTTAGTTTTCCATGGAAACAGATGAGTTCATAGTAGACATCTTCCATTTAAGAGTAAAAATGAGAAGGAAGACGAGTGGCGGATGAAAAGGGGGCTTTTAAGTTTTGACCATATACTCTCATCCAGAACAACATTCCTATTTGATTATTTCAATAAATAATATTTCTTAGGGTAGGGCCCATTTGTTTGTTGATTATTGAATTTCAAAGAATTCTAAGCAATGGCTTCTTATCGAGGAGGCTAAAATTGAAGAAGTAAAGGTGAAGATTTACAAAAAGACCATCAAATGGTCTCCCATTTGGTAGGAAATGTTTACCCATTCATCACCCTAGTAAATCAAATCCTAGGAAAGCGAGGGTCCCATCTACATCTCAACCTTTTATCCTTCACCTTTTTTAGGTTCGTTTTTTGACTTTAACTGTGAATTCCTCACAATTCAATACCCAGCAAACAAACAGGCCCTTAATTATAAATATGATTCACCCATTCAGGCATAAGCTTCTGGTAGTGGCTTGACTGGAGCTGTATGGATTCAGTTATTAATCATCTCCAAAACCATGGACCAAAAATTGTGCCACGCGTAGATTATCAGGCTTTGTCCTTTCAGTAATCAGGTAATAGGGCACAATTGACAGCCTTAGTTCACATCAATACTAAAAGATGCAAAAATATTAACAAACTTCAGACTTAATGAATGTGATAGACCAAGGCCTTCTCAAGAGTTTCTAAGCCTCATCAACAGGAATGGGAAGTTAAAAGTAAGGAAGTAAATCTCAGGTTTATATCCAACTCGATCATAACCAAAACCGAGTCGACAAGACAGAGCAGGAACCTAATTCAAGTAATGTGCTTTGATAAGTAATGGTACCAAGTTGACTCTAATAGTCGAATGGTTTCAGCAATGATTTGACTCTATAATTAACATGAATGGTCGATCATACCTTGACCTTATCTCCAATGAGAAGCAGAAAATGAAACTCAGATACTGCAAGAGATCTAGGCTTAATTACTTCTCCATTCTCACTGAATTTAGAGTAGTCTAACAGTGCCTTGTTCTCCACAAAGTTCTCGTCTCCATTGGGTGAACTGCTTGATGAATTCAGCTTAAAGTGTAAATAAATAAGTTACAGATATTGACACAAATAACCATTTTGAAGACCATCAAAGCAGAACCATACAAATATAGAGCAAGATTTTCATAAAAATTTAATGGAACTCATAATAGCGATCGAGGGAACAAAAAACATACAATGATAATAGCAAGCATGGTACGCTGATAATAAAGATCATCCTAATCTGATCTTAACAAAATCGCATGATCCTGACATTAATATATGCAGATCCTAATTGCATTGTGTAGGGGTGAAAATTCATAACACAACCAAAGAACTCAACCCGAAGTCATCCCAGTAATTTAGGATTCAGGTAGACCCTTGTTATTTTCATGTTGGGTTCTGGTTGCCTTCTCAGACCAAACCAATAAAGGAGTTGAGCTCAGGTCGAGTGCAGTTTTTCTTTCAAACAACCAACCTTCTCTAACTCGAATCCAACCATCCCATCTATTGTTTTGCTAATTGGTAAATTGTATTAAGAAAAGGGCAAAATAAACCATCCCAACTAAACACACTAGGTGCCGCCAACCTAACCCGAATCCAACCGCTAATTAAGGGTTCATGTTGACTAGTTTAACTTCCAGGTTCAGTTCAGGTTGACATTTTCAACCATATTAATAAATGGATTGGGTTCAAGTTGGACATATACTTGTTACCCATCATGCTTAATCCTACCCCAAACCCAACCCAACCAATTGCCACCTCTACATAAGCCCTAGAAAAGAATTCTCTACCTTCACAACTGCATCAAAAACAAAAGAATAGATACATAAATATGGTTGATCATGCTAGCAATATTATGAGAGATTTAGAAGAGAGATGCTAGGACTAAATTTAAGCAGCAAGATGCTAGGAATAAATTTAAATTTTAAATAGGGCTTGATTGAATTTCGAAGTCTTTATCTTATTCACTTTGCTTGCGTAAGAATTGAGACTTCTTCTCAAAATCAAGTACGATTGGTTTTATGAAAAAGTATCCTTTAGAATTTCTTTGTAATATGAGAACGATAGCCCAATCATGATCTCATAATCAGGCCGGTCATGGTCCTGTCCCTTTCACTCCTACAATATTTCTCTTCAAATAAATAAAAAGAAAAATCAAGTCCACACATTTATATAAGCATCACAATCTTATCTTCATCAAATTGCACGATGAAGACGTTTAGAAGAGTCACTGCAAATTTGGTCTGGTGGGCATTGGCACCAACAAAGCAAGCTGAAAAAGAGTGGGACGCGATCCGACAGAGACAGATTTCACAAGATAGGCACTGATCGCCAATAAAGGAGGATGATCTTACAAGATATCAACATAGATGAACGATATGAATCTTTTCTTTTGTAGCAATCACACAATCCTTTCCATGAAAGGACCATGCAATTGCAGGAGGATGTTAGCAATGTTATACTAACAGAGATGTTAGGAGAGAGACATTGAGAACAAAATTTAAATTTTAAATAGGGTTAGTCTGAATTTTTGAAGTCTTTTCTTATGCACTTCTCTTGTGTATAAATTGAGACTTCTTCTCATAATAAAGTACAAATGTAGTTCCTTTAGAATTTCTTCGGGTAAGACAATAAATAAAGTTTGGTCTGTTTTATCCATTGTAATTTTTCTCAGAGTTTGATCTGTTTTTCTAAATATGTTTGGTATACAATGGGTAATGCCTCGTAGAGTTGCCGATCTTTTTCATCAACGGCGATTGGGTAGCAGTTATGATGTTCGAAGGAAGATTTAATGGAAGTCGGTTTTGTATGCTATCCTCTGGAAAATTTGGTTGGAAAGGAACGACCGAGTGTTCAGAAACAAGAGCAGCTCTATGGAGGAAGTTGTTCAATCCATTGTTTTGTCGGTGTCGGAGTGCCTGTGTTCCAGAAAGGAGTTTTTGGGTGTGGCTTTAGAAGATCTTTTCAGCAAATCTTATAGGAGAGGCCTCCTTTGGGAGTTCTCAAATTAAATTTTGATGGCAGTATTGTTCAGTCCATTAGTAGAGGAGGTATTAGAGGTCTTAACAGGGATTGGATTGGTAATATTGTTAGGAATTTTTCTGGGCCTGCAGATTCTCTAGATGCTAACAAAGCTGAAGTTCTTGCTCTTTTGATTGGTTTTTGTGAACTGCGAAGTTTGAAAGGCTTTAATGCTATAATTGAGGGTGACTCTTTCTCAGCTATTCAGTGGAGTTCTAAAAAATCTTCTTTTCCTTGGAGATTGGCAGACTTGGTTGAGGAAATTTAGGATATTTCAAGTCAGGTGGGTGTTGTTTCTCATCATTTTTTATCTGAGCCTAATGTTGTGGCGGATGGTCTCACAAAGGAGGGAGTTTTTCGCTCTTCTATTGCATTTGATGTTTAGTTCCTTTTAGGCATTTTGCCTAAGTATTTTGGTGGTTTTTCCTTTGGTGCCTTTTGCCTTAATTAAATTTTACCGTTATAAAAAAAAGATAATAAATAAAGATAAATTATAATCCAATCTTAATAGAATCAGCTAATCAAATCATAATATATCTAATTCCTAATCATCCTAATTTGCATTTTAAAACAGCTTTTATTTATTGCCAAAACAAAATAATAGGCAGAAGATGGAGTCCTACCTGTGTTGTGCTCCAAAATTTAGGTTACCAAGATAGATACCTGCACCAGAAAGCCATGCAAAATGCTCTGCCCTTCTTTGCTTGATAAAGAAATGCAATTCACTGCCACAAAAATAAATAAATAGATCTTCAAGCTCACATTATCATGAAATTTACAAAATATTAAAGTTACACTGCAAGAAATACACATCGAACAAAGACGATTTCCCCAATACTCCTTTTTATGCTTACAAAGATATATATGACTGAATCCATTATAACGGCTGGTCACATAGAACAATTTTGGGGACCTTTCCCCCAATGGGAAAACGGCTAAAATATCATGATTGGCATGTGGTAGGCTTTTCAATACTTCTCCTAGTAACTTCCAAAACTAAATATGGAACGAAGTACTTGCCTATTTGGTATTTCTCCAGGAAGTTCCATAAAATGCACTGCACGGTCTGAATAGCTAGTAAACACATTCTGCACAAGTTCACCAATATCAACAAGCACAAAACTTCTAGTTCAAGGATCATGTTCTTGCTACTATGAAGCTAAAACTTACAATAATGTATATTCTATATTCCCTCAAGTGGTCCATAAAGTTCTAAATTTTAGTATAAATCAATCATGACATGGAATGGTTACTGGATATCAAAACTCTAATAGAGTAATAATGAAAGAATAAAGGAGAAGGTTACAGAAATGATCCCAAATTTTGGTGTTACAAGATCTAAGGCATAGTTGAAGCAGACAAACCTAGAAAAGCAATAGAACCATGTGGTGATTAGTGTGTTAACCAATATTAAGAAGACATGTCAAAAATTATAATCATAGTTCTCAATTCCATTCTGTTAGAACCAATTCCAACCAGAACATTTCGCACAACTCGGCCCCCTCCTCGTGCTTTCTTCTTCTTTACTCCTCTTGTATAAAAACTTTCCAATCAGAAGGCAATATTATCTTTATTCTTCTTCATTACCTCCAGATAAAAGGGAAAATAGAGTCCAGATCCTTTAAGTCATTGACTTAGAGAATTCCTGCATCGAAGGATTTGAACACATAGTGGGACCCAACCCCATTGAAAATTCAAGGCGTCTAATAGGAAGTAGGGCCCTAGCCAAATTTCTACTTTATTTTTGGTATTCTATTAAATGTTTTTCATTTTTCAATCGCATTTTTAACAAAACAAATTAGCGGGACATTCCACTACAAGGCCAAACTGGAATGGGGACCGAAACAGAACTAACAACTATGATTATTATAATAGCCAATTAATAATATACTAATGGCTCAAACAAAAATCAATCTTTCAGAAATCATGAATGGAATTTTATTTCAATGTAAACAACCAACAACATAACAATAAATATATATATATAAAAAGAAAAAGGTATAAGTGATCTTTAAATAAAAGGTTAAAGATGACCTATATCACATACCAAGACACATCCTCTAAATTAAACACCTAGTCCTTGACAAAATGCACAAAAACACCCACTTTTACGGTTTTACCACTTTCACCCATATACCAGATTATTGATGCATGCAACAAGAGACAAATAGGACACAAATAGACCATTGAAGATAGTGGAAATCATGCTTCCCTTTCATTCAGGATACTTCTTTGAATGATAGCCTTCAGTTCAGCCCACTATTGCTGAGCATCTAGGAATACAGCCAGCACAGATGGTAGTTGAGGCATGTTGCCTGGCAGCCAAGATCGAGAAACAGATAAAGAATACCCTTGACATGTTGATCAATCAACACAAAGCAATTTACTAAGAAGGGAAACAGTAGCAAGGCAAACGGTATTCTTCATCCAGATCAAGGGCCCAAATCAAAAAATTCGGGAAGAGGGCGGTCAATGAACTATCCACCCCTCTAAATGCAATGAGATTGGCCATGTATTATCAGAATGTCACAAGAGGCTGAATACTCTAACCAAAAGCTCGAAGGCTAAGCCAGGCAAGCCCGATTATGAGGGCATGGAAGAATTTATTGAAGGCCGCGACACCATCTACCATGAGAACTACAATGATGGAATACTTAAGAGATGGGGAAGATACCATGGAAAATCCACGAGAACATATTGGCCCTAGAGGAACTGAAGGAGGATGATTGGCTGAGATACAACATTTTCTACACAACATGCACAGTCAAAGGGAAGGTGTGTTGGCTGATAATCGACAGCGGTAACCGCGAGCAAGGATCAAAATATCAGTATGTATATGCCGTATCAGCCATCAGTGATCCAATAAATAGAAAATTTTCACATTCGCGTCAATATTGACCCATATTAACTGATAAATAGAGAGATCGGCAAATATGGGCCAATATAAACCAATATGGTTAGGAGACGTTTAAGGGAAAGAACAAACAATGTGAACCATGATTACAATGATATGTATGAACGGTCCTGCAATGGGCGATCCAAGACAAGGGCAATACTTTATTTGTAGTTCCATACCCTCATTATGCAGAAACACAGAAATAATCATTAGAACCAAGCTCGTGCTATTAATATGCCAAGCCAAGACCCTGTGCTTGATATCTCCAGTCTCCCTGAATGATTTATGATTATACACTTATATTATATGCCCTATGGCACATTGCTTATTTGAATTTAGAAATGCATGACAGTGATGAAATTCTGATGAAACTTTTTTATAAATACCATTTATTATTTTTTAACTAAATATTTTTTCTTTTACCGTTTTCTATTTTTCTAAGGTACCAAGAACAGAAATCAGTAGGATGGAGAATAGGTAGGCCAAAGAGGACGTGGATGCAACCTATCCAAGGATTTGGCTAAGGAAAGATAGGAATGGAGAAACAGAATTCATGAAGCTGACCCCAACATAGTTGGGATGAGGATTTGATGATAATGATGAACAAAAATTCTCAATCATGAATGCAAAACAATAGCTACTATTCATAAACTGGTCCAAGTGTCCAGTCCCTATATATGCCAAAAGTAGAACAGATCATCTACTTACTTCCAATGATCCTATACCGGTGAAAGAGTAAAGCCGTGTAGGAGTAACAGCCATGATGTAATACCTAATCGTATTACCAACACTAGCCGTCTCCATCTGCAAAATAGGAAAAAGTAAATTAGATTATGATCAACATTTAGTGACAGGATTTAAAAACATTCAACTGAAGCAACAGTCCAGATTATGTGTTGTGAGATTCCTAATTTTAATTGTGTTTATTATATAAATAATCTTGTTTAGTAGCTAATTAAGTAGTTTTGCATGTTAGATTATCAAAAGGTTAGATTTGGTGAGATTTTGAACTTAGAAAGGTCCTAAATGTAATTTGAGAGAAGATTAGGGGGCTATATGTAAATATTAGATTTTCGTGTTCTTTGCATCGTCAGTTAAACGAAATAATTTTGAGCATCTTTTGTTCTTGGACCTTAATAATTCGATCTGACATTTGATCAGAAATGTTGCATTTCCATATATGAGGACTTATTTGCAATTTCAAAAAAAGTCCAGAAATTCTTTAAATTTCCAGAATTTCTTTCATTTTCTCCATTTCTCTTCTTCCTTTCAGCCTGTTCTTGCTTCCTCTTCAGCTCTCCTTCTCTTTCTTCTTTGGTTTCCCAGAAATCAGCTCATCTCCAATGATTTCATCAAGAACCCATTATCTTCATCATTGTCATTTTCATCTTCTTCTTCCCCTTTTGTTGAGTTGGTAGTTGAGAGAGAGAGTCTGGGTTGTGAGGATTTTTAAAGAGATCAGTTAGAGCGTCAAACCAAGGCAAATATCCGAGTATAATTTACATGTTATGTATGTTATATTTATTGGATTCCATCTCATACATGTATAGCTTCATTTTTCAACTTAAATTTGTGATTGTAATGGAATTTACTTATATAATGGTTTCCCATTGAATTTTAAGTGGTTTTGTGAGTATTTTGAGTAGCTAAAGTTGTTCTATTAATGTAAAAGTGATTACATATTGAGATATACAAGTTTTGGTTCAGAAACAGTGTTTTGAAGTTCAGTTTACAGGTTTACTGATACTTACGGCTAGCTGTAAGTCATCATCCCAGGCTAACTATAAGCCCGACGTAAATTGAACTATGGTTGCAAAGACACAGCTGAAATTTGAAGCATTTTGTTCTACAGCTAGCCGCACGGCTAACCGTAGGCTCACCGTGAAGCTAACCGTAGGTCTAAATCATGCAGAACAATTCAGGGAACTTGTAAGCTGGATTTCACCTGTAACCTTACAGCTAGCCATAGGCTGACCGTAAAAGCTAACCATAGAACACTTATTTTTCCAAATAGTAAACAGACCTAGTTTTCTAACTAGGGAAGGTACCCTATGATACTCCAACAGCCCTGATTTTCCATGAGATCAGAGTATGGGATATCCATTGTTGACATTGACCTACAGATTGCCTTTAGATCAGATTTAGCATCGTCAAATCAACAAATGTGTTACTTAAGGGGTCATGTCCATTAAATTAATTTCAGTAACGCTAATAATGGAAACCCTAAAGCTACACATTATTGTTTAATGATGTTCTTGAGCAACCCAGACTTAGGAATGGCTTTTATAACAATTTTCATTGTCATGCATGATGCATCACCATTTCCAGTCTCCATATTTCCACGATCTATTCATGTATTTCCATGCCCTGTTTATCTGTATTATGTATTCTATTTACGTTATATGGTCTGTTAAGATTAAGATTAGCTGATTATGAATTAATCACATTAAGTCAATGGCTGTTTTTAGAAAATGAATTTGTTTTCATTAAAATGTAACCAGTTTTACGTATATGTTATTCCTGAGTCGGCACCACTTAGCTTAGGTCCTACTGTAACTGGACGCGGTGAAAGTAGACTGCATTATATGATGGCTAGCTGCAGCATAGTTCCTATATGGGAGTAATTATACTGCAGGTACCCACCCATGCTACGTAAGATGGCCACACTATGATTTCTGTTGGTGCCCGCCCCCCCCCCGATATGTTTATTATGTTCATGCTTTCTTGCAATTAAAACTATTTCGAGAGAACAAGAATCTTGTTAGAAGTGTCTTTATCTGATCCTTATATGTTTCATGCATTCATGCATGATATTCAGATATTTATTTGATTTATGATTTTCCATTTATTTCTTTTTAACATATCATGTTTGTGTTTATTATACCTGTTTATTTACTCAGTTTTTTATGTGACCTTTGGCATTACAGAAGACCACCTTTGTCACTACCTAGGAGACTGAGGTGGTCGAGGAGACTGCATCGAGATTGAGTGAGCGGACTCCTGATCATGTGGCTTAGTCATCCGGAATCCGGATATGAGAGTTCGTCATAGGAAGAGTGTTTTGTAGTGGATGTTTTTGGGAGAGTTTTGGTGGCTTGTGTGACAAGCTTTATCTTGGGATTGTATATAAAACACTTTTCTGTTATGTTGTAAACTTACAGACTTTTGGGTTGTAAATATTCTGAGACTACCTATGCTCTGTTTATCCTATGATATGTGATTGTATGTAAATCACTGTTTATCATGCTTCTGCAGGAAAATTTTGAAAACATGCTTTGTAATCTCACACGTGGTAGCCTGTGGGTATAGTGCGGGGATAAAATTCTTTTTGAGTTGAAATGACACGCATCTCCACACTAGTTAAGTCTCGGAATCGGGACCATTAAGGTAATCCAATTTGGGGAGGTGACATGTGCCCTACAAAAACACCAAACCCCAATATATAATAGTACCTGCAAACCCATGAAGGCTTCTGGAAGCTCTGTTAGTTCAAACAGCAACTTCAGATACTTCTCTTTCTTATCCTTTTCATCAACAGCCATCTCATAAATTTGGCCATTCTCTGTACCAAGAATGATTTCCCGCGTAGAAGCTGAGTTTCCAGAAACCAATAAAAGAAATACAAATTAAACATATAAAATGCCTCCCTAAAGAGCATATCAATGAGTGAAAACACAATTAACAGCTCCAGTTACCTTCCGTGATTTGCTGTCTGTTCCAGGCAACAGCATTAACAACAAGACCCTTCAATTTGTTCAAAATGCGGGGCTTGCCCCACTTTGCATGTGTATAGTACGTCTCGGCACCTCCAACAGAAAGGACAGTAGCTATACAATGGCTCCCTCCAGGATCAACAAAAACTCTGTGCACAGGTTGATCCCCAGTTCTACCCACAGAGAGATCAAGATCTAAAATAAAAATATCAATGTCAATCAATAAATACCACCACAATCTAAAAGATACAGATAGCCCCAGGAACTAGAAAAATGTAGCAGACATTGAGAAGATGTAGTGCATTTTTTGGTTATGTACCAACATCAAGAGCCTCAAGCAGGATGGGATTTGATAAATTTAATATGCCACCACTTACGGCTAGCAAATAGCAATAACCCAACCCAAATTCCTAACATTGTGGCCCAGAGTGCTCTAAATACCATTTTGATGTGATAAAACCCAGATTCAATCTGATAGTAGTGCAAATTGAGTTGGTCTGGATCAATCCCAAATTAGTATGAGCTGACTCAAGCCACTTAGATTCACATTAATTCCACAATACAAATTCCATCTAGTCACCAAAATTCAGTAAATGAACAGAAGCTTATCAGGCCACAAAAAATTCAGCAAACACTAATGGAGTTATGCAAAGTACTCGTACGACTGTTGTGCACTGTACAGCTAATTACATAAGCCCACATCAGTTTACACATAATGAACCAAAAGGTATGAATATGATCATTGTGAGTAGCAGACTCGCAGTTGCTTATGATACTACCATCTTTAGAAAATAATGTATATAGGACATGTGTATAGGACATGTGAGGATGGAGTGCCATTTCGAAATATTTTAGTTTTTTTTTATGAGCTTTCCATTACTTTCTAAGTTAGCATGACCAAGAAACATGAATACATGTGAAAAAACTAATCATTACTATTATTTTCTATTTATGGAGCGATACAGGACCTCATATATTGAGGGCACCGCTACGCCCCCTTTTCTTACTTACTTTTGCAAAAGAACGACATTTTCTTTCATTTTGCAATTTTCTAAAATTTTTTCGGATTTTTTGGGCGATATTTTCAAATCGCACCGCTACGCCCCTACATAACGCCTGCTTCGTAGAGGTTTGGCGGCGGGCCGCTACGCCCGCTGCTACCGCTATTTTCATCCATGGTCTTGACAGCCTGCCCAATCAGCACCGCATAAGCGGCCAGATATTATCCTTTGGATAATATAAACCACGAGGGACAGTACTTAGCAGATAGCGGATAATGCGCTTCACAGCCGTCAAATGAAGGTGCCGTCAAATGAAGGTGTTGAGGAGCGGTCATGAATTGGCTCACAAGATTAACAGGATAGGACATGTCAGGTCTAGTGATGGTGAGATAGACAAGACTTCCCACCAGGCGCCGGTAGGTATGAGGATCAAGAAGAAGATCGCCATCATCTTTACTAAGCTTGAGATTTACCTCTACAGGTGTATCAACAGGCAAAGAATCATGGAGGTTAGCCAACTTGATAAGGTCTTATGTGTATTTGTGTTGATTAACAAATAGACCTTTGGGAGATTGATGCAACTCTAAGCCCAAAAAAAAAAAAAAATGCATAGGGCTCAAATCCTTCATATGGAAATAATGCCGGAGGGAATCTTGGAGAGATTTGATCATACCAGCATCCATGCTAGTGATAATAATATCGTCAACATATACCAAAAGCACCGTAACCCCGGTAGATGTGTGGCATAGAAAGAGAGATGGATCAAAAGGGCTTTGAGTAAAGCCACTTTCGCATAAGCGACCTCTGAAGGTTTCGAACCATACTCGAGGACCTTGCTTTAAAGTTTAAACCATAAAGCAATTTGCGTAGTCAACAGACAGACCGCTTGGAGGGAGAGGAGACGCCTTGTGGTATACGCATATAGACTTCTTCTTGCAGATCCCCATGGAGAAATGCATTTTTGACATCCATTTGGTATAACGGCCAAGATTTATATGCAGCAATGGAGAAAAGTAACCAAACAAATGTCATTTTTGCCATAGGTGCAAACGTTTCCTCGCAGTCAATGCCATACTCTTGTCTGTTTCCAAATGCCACAAGTCAAGCTTTGTGTCTATCCAAGGACCCATCAAATTTAAGTTTGATCGAGTAAATCCATTTGCAACCAATGGGTTTAACTGCTGAAGGACACTCCACAATATCCCAGGTGTGATTCTGATCCAATGCATCCAATTCCTCCTTCATGGCATGGTTCCAGCAATCTTGTTGTACAGCCTGCAAATACGAACTTGGGATAGAGACAGAAGATAGGGTGGTCATTAAAGAAGTATGGGTAAATCCATACCGCTCAGGCGGTCTAGAATTTTTGGTGGAGCGACGCAAGGCATGAGTAGGCGTTGAACCATTTGCCGGTGGAGGATCAGTAGGGCGGCCATCTGCAGTGGTAGGTTTTTCCCGTCGATGATATACAAAAGCAGGATTAAACCGATTAACCATTGTTTGATCCGAAAAAACGGGTAAGAGAGCTGGTGAAGATGGATGCGGATAGTCCATGTGAGTTTGGAAGAAATATTGATTTTCAAAGAAAATAACATTTCGAGAAACCCTGATACGACGACCAATGGGATCATAACAAACAAAATCTTTTTTATTAGTGGCATAACCCAAAAAGGCACACCTACGAGATTGCGCTGTTAGTTTCAATCTTTCTGTGGAAGGTAAATGAACGAAGCAAACACAACCAAAGGTATGTAGGTGATCAAACACAGGATGATGACCAAACAATTTAAAATGAGGCGTGAAATGAGCAATGGTAGGTGATGGAAGGCGGTTTATGAGATAGACAGCCGTGGTGAGAGCTTCAATCCAAAACGAGGGGGAATGAATGAGTCAATTAGAAGAGTTCTAGTTACATCAAGAAGATGTCTGTTTTTCCGTTCCGCGACTCCATTTTGTTGTGGAGTATACAGACAGGTACTTTGAGAAATGATTCCTTTATTTGCTTAAAAAGGATTGAAAATCCTCGGAAACATACTCCCCCCCTGAGTCTGAGCGCAAAGTTTTAATGCATTTGGAGAATTGGTTTTCAACATAGTTAACAAAAAATTTAAATGCATTAAGAACATCAGACTTCAAATGTAATAAATAAATCCAAGTAAATCTGCTGTAGTCGTCAATGAATGTTACAAAGTACTTGAAATGACTATGGGAAAGGGTCGGAGCAATGACCCAAACATCACTGTGAATCAAGTCAAAACATGTAATGCTCCGTGTTGTGGAGTGTGGAAAAGGTAAAGTTTTACTCTTTCCTAATTTACAAGCATCACATCCAAAAGAAGCGGAGTTAATATTTATTTAATAATTCAGATTGAAATAAAGTAGACAATGTAGAGGCATTTGGATGACCAAGTCTATTATACCACAACCGAGAATTATTTTGAATAAAAGAAAAACAGAATAACTAATGTAAAGTTTTATTCTGAACAACTGAAGACATTGGGAAGGATTAAAGTCTTCCACGCTTAGGCCCCATCACGATCACTTCCCTGACTCCTGGTCCTGCACAACACATCCAGAAGAAGAAAATGAGACATTGTAATTATTTTCAACAAGTTGACCCACGGAAACCAAATTAGTAGCAAGATGAGGAGAAACTAAAACATTGGTTAATGGTAAGGGGCCAGGGGTATCACCAACAGAGATAATGGGAAGATGATCACCGTTGGCAGCTTGAACACTGAGATGACCAGTGTAAGGAACGACATTTTGTAATTTTATGGGTGAAGATGCCATATGGTTACTTGCACCAGAATCTAAGTACCATGTATTGGTAAGAGGGGAATCAGTACCTAAGATGTTCATGGATGCCAAGGCATTGATGATCATTTGGTTTTCCATTTTAGGGGTGAGAGGAGCCGGGGACGCAGAGTGTGATGAGGAACCAGGCTGTGAGGATGACTCATATTGTAGAGTACCACCGAAGTCAGAGGAGGCATATTGTGGAGTGGTCACTGTGTAAGCAGTAGGAACTGGCGGCACTGTGTAAGGACCAGGGGCTGACTACACATAGCTGCGGGAAATAGAATTGCGAGCCTTCTTCCGACATTCGTCAATAACATAACCAGTGGCCTTACAATATCTGCAAATTTTCGCCTTGCATTGATTTGCATAGTGACCATATTTTTTGCAGTTATAGCACTGAACTTTGCTGATATCCCGGGCAGGTTGTCTGATTGTAGCAACATAGGCAAACGGAGCCTCAGCAGATCTCTGCTTTTCCAGAGTAGTTTTAGTAGCCAAACGTTGTTCTTCCCACAGAAGTTCTTGAAGGCAATCATCCAAGCTAGGAAGAGTAGCCCTGCTCATCAAGTTCGATCTAACTGTCTCAAACTCCAGACGAAGTTTCATGAGAAGCTGATCCCGATGACTACTTTGCTGTAATGGAAGTAATTCCAATAGGAGTGCTGCAGACACCGTGGCAAACTTAATCTCATCATATTCAGACCACAGTCTATGGAAACCCATTGTAATACTCCTAAATAGACTGGGTGCCTTGAGTGAATTGAGAAATTTCAAGTTCCAATTGAAACTGGCGAGCAGCATTGCCTTATTGATAAATCTTCTTAAGATAGTCCCACATTTCACTGGCATTTTTACAAGGTTTTAGGTTGAGGATAAAATGTGATTCAACGGACCCCAACAACCAAGTTTTGATTTAGCATTCTTCGTCTTCCAAGCTAAAATCTTCTTGTCATCTTCCTCAAGTTGAGGTTCAGATCCATCAATGTGTGCCCAGAGTTTTTTTCCAAGTAAATTTGAAATTGGAAGGCCCATGAGGTATAATTTGTTCCATCAAAGCGAACCGGGGCAATCTCATGTTTTTCGATTACTAAAGACTAGTAAGAAGCACACACAAGGAAGACAGGGTGCTGAATTGGGCAGCAGTACTGTTGCAGTCCAATCGTAAACGGATCAGACCACAGTCAAGATTGTAACACAATCAGGAGGTGTTGCAGCAGACAGCAACCAGCAGCCAAGAACAATTCCCAGAAAGCACGGAATAAAAGTGCACAACAAACAGTACCCAGAAAGACACAGACGAACAAATTATCACAGCAGCAGTGCAAAGGAATCAGCAGATTGGATCAAGTAGACGCAGCAATAACAATCAGCAGGAGTAAGCAACAAACCAGCAACAACAGCAGTAATAAATAGCAGTAGGAAGAACCAGCAATAGAACAGTTGCTGTACAGCAACTTTTGCACAGAACAGTGCACTAAACAGTACCTGACGACCCAAAATTTTGAGTTGGGTTGTGTACGTGGGCCCCACTTAGTGATCTGTTGACAGATCTAAGTATGGAGATGGGTTCACAGCAAATTTCTGCAACTATTGGAAATGGTCTCGGGTAGAACAAATCCAAATCCAAACTTTTGGACGGCTGAGATGAAAAGAAATGGGCAAAACTGATTTTCTCAAAAAAAAAAAAAAAAAATGGTAGATGGCCTACCTCTGATGATCCATAAATCATGAGAAAATCTTCATAATATGTATAAATCCAGGCGACTAATATGGGTTGCTTCCACTAAGTAGCAAATGATGATCACAGGTGGGCCACATCTAATCTGAGACGATCAGAGATGATCAAAGACGATCAGGCTAGAGATATGATCTCTGAAAGGCTTTCAGATCTTGGAAGATGACTTGGAGAATCCACAATTCCTTGGATCTTAAAAAATAAAAATCAGCCGAAGCACTAATTTTTGACAAGGCTCTGATACCATGTCATTGAGAGAGATGGAAATAAAACACAAAAGGTATGTTGAATGACGTGCCCATGAGGGTCGACTATTCTCATATTATATAGGGGTTGAATGCCCTGATTACATGCAATTATCAGTATCTCAGCTTATCTAGATCCTAACATTCTGCTTTACAAACTAACTATGTACAGTTGTCTTTGACTAAATAAGATATAATGACTGGGCTTAAAATGGGCCTGGGCTTGGATTGACAAACAAGTTCTAGACATGTTCTGCCAGATAAGCCACAAAAAACAGGTAGGCAAGGGCATCAGGATTTCAAGAGAAGGATCTCAGCATTAAAACAAAGATTTCAGAATGTCATAGCAACGTGAGAAGAGATGATTTTTCTTGAATGGATCAATGCAGTTGAGAGGATGTTCGATTATAAAGTAGCGATGATCATAAGATTAAGCTGATTGCAAAGGAAGGACTTCCACATATTGGGAACAAGGCGATGAGAGAAAGAAGAGGAAAGACCAAGGTAAATGCATGGGGGAAGATGAAGTCTCAGAGTCTCTTATAAAAGGGACTTTCCTGCATATCAACTGTGTGTGATCCCTTACTCAATGCCTCCAAAGGTTGGGGTGAGGGGATACGATGGTTGAATACATGAAAACTTCCATGAACTTGTGGCTTGGAACAATTTATCCGAGACAAAAGAGCAGCTTCACACTTAAGGATGAGGCTAGTACACACAACCAAGGAGAGTGCAAAGGTTGGAAGTGTTACAACTAGGCAAGCAAAGGTTGCTGATTTTGATTCCTTCCATGAGCATACACAGATGACAGGGATTTTTGACACATATGGTCTAACTTGGAGAATAGGCAGTTCGAAGAGTATTCTTTGCACAATGGCCTATTGTTTCCAGCGGCTAGATTGGGTGTGCTGGAAACGTCTTCAAGAGAAAACATTATGCCTGAAATGAATTGAAGTTCAGTCGTGGCCTTGTGGGTCACGAGAACAATGAAAGAACCATGGATTGATAGAAGAAAATATTACTGCCTGTATATGCAAAAGGAAGTAATTCTGTAAGCCCACTTTGTTGAACAGTGTCACACTTGTTAGATTAACGAGGGACAATAACAGGATACCAGATTGTACATGCCACTTCCCATCCAATAGGCACATTGGAAGAAGTTAAATGGATGCATGCTTTGTTTACCCTATACACAGGGGGCATGATTCAATATTTGCAGTGGTTGGCAGGTTCTACAAATTGGCGCACTTTCAACCTTAGTGGAGATCGTATGATGCATCATATGTGGCTAGATTGTGTTTAAGTGAGATGGTGAGGCTTCATGGTGTTCAAAGGAGCATTAACCCAAGCCTGTTACCACAAGTTCATCAGCCACTTTTGCAGACTTTGTGGAAGCAGTTGGACATCAACCATTGTTGACCACAAACAAACAGATGGGCAAACAGAGGTTTCGATAACATTTTGAGATGTTCGGTGAAAAGCAAGCCATGACAATGGGACATGGCTCTACCTAATACTGAGTCTGCATTTAACAGGTCATAGAATCACACTACCAAGAGATCTCCATTTGAGATCATGTATGGGTCAAACCCAACTAATGAGCTTGGTTTAAATCCTTTGCTGAATCCAAGAAGGTTAGTGATGAGGTTGATGAAGGATAATCAAGGAATCATTCTGCGAATCAAACCTAAACAAAAGCTTGATGGTGATCTGTGAATCGGCACGCAAAGATCGAAGAAGAGAAGTATGTTACCACTTCTGCTCTAAAGGGGATGTAATTGTAATAAGATAGGAGTGGGATGGTCGACCATCCCAATAGGTTGGTTGTCCAACCCTATCATCCCTCCAGACACCTATATTTGGAACTTTTACTTCTGAAGTCTAATACAACTTTAGAAATAAGGAAACATAATAACATAGGAAGCGTCATCTCCTAACAAGACTTAACTACTAAAATAAACTCTTTTCCAAAGAGAAAAAAAGAATTCTGGACTTCAAATACGAGAGGATGCATTATGTTTTTCATTTCATATAGTGGATCCCACTTAAGCCACACAACCAAGCAGGCTTCAAGTAAGGTCATTGCCTTCTAGCACTATGGCTTCTTCTGGAGATAGTATCTAGGCCCAAGCAGTCCATATACCTGCTTTAGGTCATTGGGCTCTTGGGTCAGCCCACTACAGATGTGGACCAGACCATGAGCCTATCATGCATTAGCTATCCCCGGACTGAGACAACTCCACCATAGCAAGGACTGTGCGTGGTAGTTGGGAGCAAGGTCTTCCTTTCCACTACTAAAAAAATCTAATAGCCACCTTGACCAGTAGATACAATCTGATCATAGAGGACATCTTCAATTTCCTATGGAATCTTTGGAGTTTGGAGGAATAGGAAGATAATGCTCATCTATCCAATCCCTATAGCTCTCATCTACATAGCATCTTCAATTTCCTATGGAATCTTTGGAGTTTGGAGGAATAGGAAGATAGTGCTCATCTATCCAATCCCTATAGCTCTCATCTACACAGTGCTCATGATAGATGATTAGAACTTCCATGTTGAACATGACAATAATGGCCAACTCCATTGGTAGGTCTAAGAGCTTTAAGTTGGAACTGATCTTCTTGATGATCTTAAATGGCCCTGCACTTCTAGCATGTTAGCTTTTTGTAGTTCCCTTTAGGAAAACTTTTATGGTTAGATGGTTAAAACTTTTATGGTTATTATGACAATCTCTACCTTGTCAAGATGGTTAAAACTTTTATGGTTATTATGACAATGACCATGTCACCTTAAAACTCAGTGTATCTCTCACCAACATCAGCTTGTTGCTTGCAATTGTCACCACTGGTAGCAATCTTCTGACAAACTTTTCATGGATGTCAAGAAGATGAACAGCAACTTGCATCATCTTCGCTTGGCCGTGACACAATCATGGTCCAAAATATTAGCCAAAACGCTACATGTTGGCCAATACAAACTACGTATCCACCCTGATGATAAGCTAATTTGACTTCTTCACTACATTTGTACGACTCACCAAACTATCAACTCGATCGATACTTTGAAAATATTGGCACTATCAGCCGAAAATTCAATTTCTCAGCCGATGCGCCTATTGAAGTTGTGCTTCCCCTTCTTTTCCCTCTATAGGCTGAATCTTGTGACGAATTGATATCTAGAGTGACTTTTACCAACTCAAACCTTCATTTTCTGCGAAAAGCACTAAACCAATGTCGTTTCAACAAAATCTAACATGTTAAGTGGGCTTTCGCTTGAGCAAGCTTCACAAAGGTATGTGTCTACACTTGTTTCTAAAGAATTTCACTTTTACTTCTAGAGATTAATTAGAATGGGTTAGTATTTCATTGTTCTAATGAATGCATGAAAGATTCGGCGATTTGAAACCAAATATATGGAGATTTAGTATTGTTTTTTTTCAAATTTTTGTTGTATTTAACCCAAGTTTTAAAATAAAGTATTTACAACATATACATATATTCCTAGAAACATGCACACAATGTATAGATAAGATGGTAAGTGGAATAGATTCTGCTTGGGCTCATGGTCAAGATATTGACGGCGCTAGACACAAGAATCAAGATTGAATGTATCTACTACGGGCAGGAAGGTGGTAAATGGGAGAGTCACACTGCTGAAATAACACTTGGCTCATAGGTCAGGCCAATTCGCTAAATGCCTGAATGTGCCCAGTGCCCAGGGCCATAAACAAGGAAATGCAGACACTGTTTGATGTCATGAAAAAGGAAAATTGTCCAAGAGTATAGAAAAAAAAGTTGAATATATAGGAAGCATGCCAGGAGAGTTTTTGAGGCAATAAAGGAAGAGGTAATTTCATTTGATGATGATGATAACAATGACCTTGCCTACATGGATCTAACGGAGGACATGGCCCTAAACAGATTTGATTGGCGTCGTCAAATCCATATAGCCGACCCCACCTAGTGGGAAAAGGCTTGGTTTGGTTTGGTTTGGTTTGGTTTGATGATGATAACAATGACCTAGAGATGTGTTGCAAGAAAAGTGAGCTTAGGAATGCAAGGAAGAGGAACTTTTGAGGAAGCAGAATGAGGCAGCTACCAAGGACAGTTTGAGCATCGCAGCTCCTTTGGAGCCGATGGCTCATAGGGCTGGTGGATTAGATCGTGGCCAAAGTTGGAAACTATCAGTGTTGCACTATATGTCCAGTCAATACAGAATGGTCAAAGTGGTGGTTGGAGAAATTACAAAGACACCCCTGTTATTAGTTATCTTCCTCAACAATGTTCTATCATAAGGTCCTGCTTAAGTGAATCTAGTCAGACTGAATAATTCACACGTCTAAGTTCTTCGGAAGTTTCTATCATATGTCACATTATGTTAGGAATCCTTACAGTTTGCTAGATCATGCTAAGTTTTAGTCAGAGTTTTTATTCAGTGTTTGCCTTCTAGATGCCTTCTTAGTTGGAGTCGAATACAGCAATAGACTAGTAATGTTAAAATGCTGGAATATCCACCATGGGGGCAGTAGAAGATTGGATATCTCATCCATCCGCTTGTAAATTTATGCCTTGTCAAAGCTTAGCATGGGGGCAGTAGAATTCAGCCCATTCATGAATTTGGTAATGAGTTAAGTCTCCTTTGGTGCTGACTCCACTCAAGCTCCTTTAATGAAGACTATCAAGGCTTTGAGCCTTGTCAAGACTGTTTGCTGGCTTCTTTTTTTTCCGAACACTTGATCCAGGCCCATGACCCCATGGGCTGACCAGTCCTTTGGGCCCAGCCAGTCTAGTCCTTAGACTCATTAATTTAATTTGCTTTATTTACTTATTTGTTTGGAGTTTGTTGAGTTATGCAAGTAGGGTCCATAGGTTTTATTTTAAGTGTTTTAATCTTGACCATTAACTGTTTCTATAATTGAGATTAGTCTTAGAATTTTTCTTTTACCTATATAAGTGATGTAATGCCTTATTGGCTTCAGACTTTGATGAATGAAAAACAGATTTGAGTGCTATGCTCTTCACTCCCTTGTGAAAGGGTATGGCGTAAGGCCATTGGGCGTGAAGCCTATCAAGTATCAACTCAGGTGTGACTGTGTGAGGCCTGATCTATCTTCCCCTATCCCCCCATCTCCATCTCTTCCCACCCCGCATTCATCCGCCGTATGCATCAACACTTAAAACTGTTCTTCCTCTAGAAGGCATAACTCTTTCCTCTTTTATGCATGCACCTATCTTATTACAGTAATTAACACACATTGTCCATGAAAATATATATATATATATATGTAACAACCATGATGTTGCAGAGTTTGAGTCATGCTACCTCTCGAGAAGGGAAAAGATTAAAAAAGAACGGCTATCCATGATTCTCTTCCCACCCTGCATTCATCCGCCGTACCCATCAACACTTCAAACCGTTCTTCCTCTAGAAGGCATAACCAAGTTCACCACCACCACCACGCCTCTTCTCTTCTCTCTCCTCTTTTATGCTTTACCGTGCACCTATCTTATTACAGTAATTAACATACATTGTCCATGATATAAAAAAAAAAAATTGTAGCAACCATGATGTTGCAGAGTATGAGTCATGCTACCTCTCGAGAAGGGGAAACGAATAAAAAAGAACTGCTATCCATGATTCGCTTAGCAAAGGTATAGACGAAGGTGAGCAGCATCATGGAAATAACTTACAGCACGACCAATAATATGGAATTTACTTGGAAGCTACATACCAACAAGTTGTATTTATTATGGTTAAATGATCATGCTCCTTATCATTTAATTGTAAATCATAAAAAATCTTCATTCATTCAATGGTGGCGCCTTCATGGAGTGCATGCATCTTAACATCAAAATATATATTCAAAGTTAGGATGATTTACGAATAAGATCAATGACTAAATATGTTTTACATAAAGGGATAGAGGAAAACACACCAAAGGAATCTCCAACTCCAAAGTCGTGTCTGATAACCCATCCTTTACTCGTTCCCAGTACAATGACATCATTCCCAGCAGCCATGCATGTGATCACTCCATGGCCCTTTGCTGCATATCTTTCAAGAGGGTCGACAGAAAAGACATGTCTTCCAGCATCCATCTTCCCACTTGAGAACTCTCAACTCTACAAGGCAACACCATTCTTGTCACAAGAAATGCAAAGCCATGGCAATAATAATTATTTTATTAATGGTAATAATATTACGTGATGAAATAAGTCAGCAGTTTTGTAGCAAATCGGGTTCATCCAGACCAAACTCAAATAGGTCTAAATCAGCAATGATCGGACTTGACTCATATCTAAAATACCTCAGAACCCTCCAACACTAAGGCTTTGTTTGGTATCTCTACTCTTATTTTGAAAGAGCCATCCAAAATAGAGCCATGAAAAAATGGAGCCATAAGAAGAGGAGGTTAAAATCTGAAAACGCGTTTGGTATTACATGGATCTATTTTAAATAGACCGTTTGGTATGCCCTCTTTTAGCCTCTTATTAAAGGGGAATGCCTCTTATTAGAGGTGTAGTTTATGTCATTATTTAAAAAAGGAACATGGTAGAGTATATGTCTAAAATTTAAAGTATGCATTATGATAGACATATCTTTTAAAACTTTTATCAAACATTTGGTATGCAAATTTAAAATAATTCAAGAAAAAGCACATGTCAACAAATACACACAACAAAACTCCCTCAAACACAACATACACACCAAAAAACTCAAGCACCCAAATGGCACCTGTCTTCCCATTACTGTCCAAACTCAAACATAGACATGTATCAATGAACAAGGTTAAAAAAAAAATCAAATAAAATTTCATAAATTATTCATTATCTCAACAGTCTACCTCTTCATCATTTCATCATTTCATAACCATCACCCATCTCATACATTCGATTTACAGCCTCACTCCAATATTTTTGCATATCCACCCTCATGAGGGAATATTTTTGCAATGCACTGCTGCAGTAGAAAGGGAAACTACCCATGGGTAGTACAACTACAAACAGCCTAATCATACCACTATGTCAAGTGCCGGAAGACAGTTTTAGCAACATACTCAAAATTGAGAACATTGAATATTATATTTTATAAACCCCGCTTTGATACCATGTAAACTTCAAACATTACATTCTATAAAATACCGAGCACGAATAAACACCATATAAACATACGCCCATGACTGTTACTTAGCCGCTTAGGGACATCATGTAGTGTGCATGGGTGCAGGTACATGGGTGCAGGAGTTCGAGTCACATGTAAAGGGAGGAAAAAAGAAACAATAATATATGCATAATATAAAGTTCTTACAGTGAAAGATATAAGTAAGAAAACTAACCTATCAAGGATCTGATCGCAAACTAATACCAATTTTACTAGATCCAACCATAATCCCAGATCATCATTTAATCTAAATAATCCCAACCTTCGTAGTACCTACAATCACAAATCTCCGATCGAAAAATCCAATAAATATTTCAACCCAAAAGAGGGATTAATATCGGATTCAACAACCAACCCAAACAATCCAACAATGCAACACAACATCTCAGTTATGAGGAAGAGAAAGATTAGTCCGGGATTACATTTCCAACCCAAATCCCAGTCCCCACTTAGTGACAAGACTTTAATGATGATGATGATTTCCAAGACTCCATGTGGGTTCTGAATTCATAGAAAGGGGTCCTAATCAAAGTCGTTAAAATGGGAAAATGTGGATCAATCAATCTACGATTTAGCGATCAAACCAAAGGGGTGAAACCAAACCCACCCACTTTCTTAATCACAAACAAATGAGCTCGTGAAAGGGCGAAATGGAAGAGAAAGAAGTGCTACATACCTGATGGAGTGAGCTGGTGATTGAAGTTGGGATTTTGGAGATTTTGATGTATCAGAAAGAAAACTGTGTAAAACTGTATTCATTCATTCATAGAGAGGAAGAGTTGAAGAGAGAGACAGCGGGTCGGGTTTGTAATTGCAACCGAACCGAACCATTCAGTATCTGGATCCGGGTCCATTTATTTAAGCATCCAGGTTCAAGGGTCGGAACCAAGGTGTCCATGGGCCGTGCTGGGCGGGGCTTAGACATATCCGGACCCTCCTGACTTTAAATAGCTGGCCCATGTCCGGCCCATCTTACACTTGTTGGTCCCAAGCCTTTCCATTTAGTCAATCGAGCTGGACCGGGCCGAGCTTTCAACATTCTATAACCTAATCCCACCCCAGCCCTCATATTAAACGATGCAAAAATATAAATCCAGGCTGCTGCCCTAATTACTAAAACCCAAGGGCAGAACCTCACCCAAAGTGGGCTCAGCCGGGTTCAGCCCAGGCTGGCTCAACCCTTGAGCATCCCTAATTGGAATCTATATGGATCAGGACCAGACCCAATTTCCTACTGCAACCGACGAAAACCAACATTGGGTTCCAAAATCCCTTTTCTTCAATTCAGAGAGACCAGAGAATCTTCGTAGACCCAATTTTAACCCAAAGAGGAAGAGAGTAATAATACACTAGCACAATAAACCCGTGCTGATAGTTAGGGTCTAGGCCTGTGAATTTGGACTTGAGACAAGGGGCACGGCCCAGTTCGGCCATCAAAAAGCCCTTAAAATAAGGGCTTCAGTTGTAATAAATACCCCTAGGGCCGGGCTTGGACAAATTTTTACAGGTCCGAGGCCGGCCCTGGCATGTACTAGCCCGGCCTTGGCCTTAGCCCTCCAACTTTTCTTTATTTTACATAATATATATTTATATATGTAAATGTATACTAAAATGCCTTTATAACAATCACTTAGCAGTAATAAAAATTGAAATACAAATACCAAGGTAATTTCATAGCCTCATATCCATTACAAAATGCCCTAAAAACCTAATACACACATACTTGATTCATTTCTTCTCTATTCAATTATTAAAGTTATGTATTATACTTAATGTATAAGCTATAAGTGTTACTCTCTATCCATTTCTTCTATTTTTATTATTTCTTATCTAGATTTTTTTATATTATTTTTAATTTTATTACTAGTGCAAAAGGGAGTGTACTCCTGTTAATAAGGATAAACTATTTTTTATAGAGTGGCTTGGAATGCCAATCAGTTTATAAAGGTAGTTTGTATAATGTGCATGGAACTTCAAGGATGTATGGTGGTCCAAATATCCTTTTAATTAGATAATTATAACTCCAGATTTCCTAAGATTTAAAATAATAGTGATTTCTTTATGGGCATTTCTTCTTCTTTTTTTTTTTTTTTGACTGAAATCCAAAAACACTTTTAATAGTCATTTCAACTTATCTGTTAGAATGATTTGGTACATGGTAACATGCTCTTAATAGTCATTTCAACTTATCTGTTAGAATGATTTGGTACATGGAAATTTTTATGAAAGGTGTGAGATAGAACAACTCTTTAACCATATTCCTTCTTTGACAAAAAAAATGTATGCCTAGCACCCAAGTCACTAAAGCATGTAGGATTTTATTAGATAAAAGAAAGTTTTTAGAGACAACTTGTATTTTCTAAACATTTTCTTAGTGATCCCTTCGCAGTAGTGGTTAGATAAGAGAGCGCTCGGTTGGTACTCGATACTTGATAACAGTGTAAAAAGAATAATGGCTTTCTCGTTTTGAGTCCCTAGCCCTGCCCTGGCCTTTGAGGATAGAGTAAGGGCCTAAGTAGTGCAGCCCCTCCGAGGGCTTTGGCCCGCCAAGGCCCGGACCTGCATATATTGAGGGTAGGGTAAGGACAACCCTAGGCCTGGGCCAACCCTTTGACACCCCTATTAGGGTCCCCAGCTACATCTATTTACTTTTGAGACTTTTCTTGACAAATAATTGCATATAAGTATTGTGTGGTGTGGAAGGTAGGTTAGATTTTATATAAAAGGTTAGAAGTCAAGGCGTCAAATCTCTCGACCTTTACATTATTTTTTTCCTTTTTACCAAGACTCATTAAAAAAAAGTCAAAATTAAATCTAAAACCCTCGGCTTTAATATATTATAATTAGCACAAAAACCCGTGCTAAGCACATGTATCCTAATAATATAAAATTTAATGACGATTTGTTCTGCTAAAGGGTAATGTATTTCCAAGAGTTAAATGGAATACAAAGGTTAAATGGAGATAGCCCTGAAGAAATTACAATGAACTGGCATTCGAAGAAAACTGCAAAAGAGATTGAATATATACACAAAATAGTAAGATTGCCTTGGAGCTGAACAGAGCCTTGTTTAAGACAGAGTATAGAGGATTCCTTTAGTCCATCAATATTACATATTTTTGGAGGGAGGATTGCATTGCAAGGCCTAAGGTAGGCTTTTAGTTCTTGAATATGTTCCTATTTTACCTCAAGACATACATATCATATGCTAAAAACTATTGTCTCAGCTATTTGGTCAGCTTGTGAGGAGATGGGAGTACCAAAGGATGATGGATGTAGAACTTGAAAGGAGAGAAAGCTCGGCAAGGTGAGCAATTAAATTTTCTTAGTTCTTTGAGACTACTTATTGAAAAAGAATATACCTTGACATTCCAAGTGGCACTCACTAAAGGGATCTTCCTTTGGGAAAATATCATTTGATATAGGGGATTCTTGGGTGCATAATTTTACTCCATACAATAGGAACCATATGTGGTATTGAGTTATAAAACGCATTTCCTACCAAGCCAAAGTGCAAAGAGAGGATGACTATGGTAGAGTTCGCATAGCTGTGGGGAATTTATATAACAAACATTCATCAAAAATATATATAGCAATGATATATTGTGAAATTTATGACTCTGGTAAACTTAAAAATCTACATGTGAAAATTAAACATTCATAAGTCTTACATAAATATAAATAATGAGTAAGACTGAAATTAACATCATAGAGAAGTCTTTGTTAGTTTTATGGACTCAATCCAGTAGATGATAAAATAAATTGATTAATTTCTTTATTTATCAGTATATTCATGATTTCCTTTCATGAGATGAATGGTGATTTATTATATACTTGCACATAACCAATACGAATGACATGATGGTTCATGAGATGAACCGGGGTCCACAAGTATATTAGATGTAATACATGTGTATGGATGAGATCCACATACGGGAGACATGTATGACAAATCTTATACTTAAAATATATTCACAACCAGTGATGAGACTGGACATCTCATACTGATAAGGTTGCTGTACTTTGATCACTATGAGATAGTGTGATTTGTCTCGATCATCAGAATGGAAGATTCTGGATCATAGTGCTGGTACATTGGATGTATTGAAGGACCATGAGAAGCACCTTATAAACACTGTCTTTATTTTAAGGTCTGCTCTCATAATTCCCTAGCAATAGGCTCTCAATCCTGAGACATTAATGAACTCAAGTTTCTATCTATTCATTTGCTTTGAGTCACCAATGAGTGAGGCCAACTGTAGGTCAACACCTCGGTGATTTGGGTACGTGGTAGTAGAGCTGTGGGAACATTCAATAGTCAAGATGGAATCTATCTCTAATATCCCCTTGTGCCAATTAATGGATTTATCATTGGTAAGTGCGCACCCATTCCGATTAAGAGTTAATTGGAAAGGTACCTATTGATCATTATAATTAATTGGGACTCAAGGATAATAAGTTATGGATCAAGTTTGGAAGACAGATCCAATTGATCCATGGATATTGATAGAGGGGTCTACTTGTGGTAATGTGGAAGTTTAGGGTCTTCTATGTAATATTCCTAAGACTGGAGTTCAATTGCATTTATATAGTGGAGTTATTTGCAATTAACTGTGGGCCCGGATTACACATGAGATGTGGGGTCGCGAGTCCCAGTTGGAGCCAGCTTTCTAAGGAATCCCTAGTGGTCCCCACGCTAGCCCAATTATTAGAAAGTATCTAATTCTAGTTGAACTCTAAAAGGAAAGTTACTATTTCTATTTGAAGTGAGACTTCTAATAGTGGTAATAGTAGACTTACTAATTTTAGTAGAAGTGAGACTTCTATTTTAATTAGAAAGGAATTAGAAAGTTACTAATCATATTTGAAGTGAGACTTCTAATTATGATATGGTAAGTTACTAATTATTGTGGAAGTAAGACTTCTATTATAATTAGCAAAGAGGAGGCAACTTGCAAAAGTTATAAATAAGAGGAGAGGATGCCTTGGACGTCCATGCTTGCTCCCTCCATTGGGATTCACGCCCAAGGCTCTCTAAGTGCAAGTGTTGCACGAGCTCTTCTCCTCTTCCCTCTTCTAGTTTTCTTTCTAGTTCCTCCCTAGAGTTCCTAGTAGTTTTCTCTTGGAGATCCCACCATCTTCTTGAGAAAAAGGAGAATCTGATACGGGTCATAGCGTGGAAGATCAAGAGGTCTTGGAGATCCCTATTTGATTAGTGAAAGCGTTTCATCATCAAAGAAAGACGCAACTCCTCCATTAGAGCACAACCGAGCTCCAAAGGTATAATCTACTTCCATGCATGTTGTAGATTTATTTGTTGCTTATATGTTGCTGTTTCTATCTTCTAGATAGATTGTATTTACTGATCATGATGACTGCGATTGAGGACATAGATCTTGGATTGGGTTTTATAGCCTTATGGATAGTTGATCCCTGCATCAAGTGGGTCAAAAGTTTTTGAAACCTATCCTAGAGGCTCACCCTATTTCCAACAGTCTTGACTACTTTTGGGTACTAATAATACCGGGCTACTAAAGGGAAATTAATTATCAGAAATTCTTAAAGAATCCAAATTTGATACCAACGATAGTAATCAGCTAGATTCAGATTCATAATTGATATCGCTTATCCTTGTGACTGGATAAAGTTGATTGACTTCTTTTATCTGAAAAGCCTTGAAGTAAAAAAATGTATGACTTCCAAAACGCACGTTGAACCTTTTATACGATCACCTCATTTCCAATTTCTTGTTTAGCACAAATTATAATTAATAAATTTAACAATTTGAATTTATGTCATAATTAATTGTTGAAGATAGAAATATATATATCCCTACACTTGTTATGAGTAAAGATAAATCATCCGCACTCATGGTAAGTATTTTCTCTACATCTCTATCAAAGAAGACAACGTACATTTAAGGTATTTGTGTGATCTATCACTATGAGGCACATTATGTACCTATAGCAGTAAAATTAAACAAATCATAGATTATAATGTTAGAAGTAGCACAAAACTGGATAAGTGTCGAGGTTTGAGATATAAGTAGTACCAAATTACCATGGAAGAGTTCTTGGGTTTGAGATGCCGCACACTTGGCAATAGTTTTCTAAATTATTATTTTTTACCTTTTTACTGTAAAATAAAGAAGCTAAAGCTCTTATTTTCACAAGCCTATAAACAGAGCTATTTATTTTAAGACGATTTGCCTCTACCCCTCCAAGAAAATTATATTCCCAAGTGGCCCCCCAAGGCATGTATTCTAGTCCTGTCCCTGTCCCTACTTCTCTAAATCAGTTAGACGATAGAATCGTGTGTCAAGCACTCTTATTTCCCAAACCTCTATCCGGTTTAGACATTTCAACAAATAGAGGTTGGAAATAGAGACGCGAAACATAGGCAAATTAATGTTTTTATGGATGGGCGATTGAAAGAAGGAAATTAATGCTTCGGTTTATTTTTTGGTCTCTTTTCCTTTCCCTTTTTAATTTTGGGTATTGGGTTCCCATGAGTTTATTTGTTTCTTTTAAATTGCTTTTATTATGGGCTTTTTTTTATGTATTTTCATTTCTATGTTGTATTTTTTATGTTTTTATGGGTTTGTTGCCTTTAATTATGAATTAACTTTATCATTAATCCTTTCACTTTTGTTAAGTTCTTTTAGTTTTCTTGGTGATTGGTTTTCATGGATTTATATGTTTTTATTTTCTTTTTGGCTTAAATTTTTGGCATTGGCCTATTGGGTTCTCATGGCTTTGTTTGTTTCTTCTAAATTTATTTTACCATTGGATTGTCTATGGATCTTCCTTTTTATATATTTTTTGTATTTTATTTTACGAATCTTATTGAATTTTATTTTATTATTATTTTTCAGTTATGATGGGCTCTTTTAGGGGGTGTTTGGATAAATAGATAATATAATATCAACAAGTTTAAATATTGTAAGATTTCATTATTATAGAACAAAATAGTGTCATATTATTATCTTGTTTCACTTATGGTGTTTGGCAAAATCCACAAATTTCAATATACCTTTGAAGTGTTTGGCAATTTATAAAAAAAAAAAACTCACAAAATGATATACTGAATAAGAAATGGAATCAAAGTAATCAATTGTCCCAATGCAGAACCCACTAATTAGTAATCACATGTGTTAATAATTATGGTAGGACCCATCTATAACCAATGTTGTTTAATTAAGGCAAGTCCACCAAATGTTGATAGTCACAGTGTAATACATTTAATGATGATTATCACAAATTGGCCTATCTAGTTAGTTAGTTAGTTAGTTCTTTTTTTTGTAAAACCTTATCTAATGTCAGATATCATTGATGAATCCATCTATAAGAAATTATTGTGGGGCCCATTTAATGTTGGTAGTCATATTAACACAAGGGGAGCTATCAAATAGTGGGACCCATTTATGATGACAAACTGTTAATTGCAGTCACACAATTCAATCTTCGTAATTAATGAAGAACCTAGCTAATTTTGGTAGAATGGGACCCACCTAATGTTGGTAATCATGATGAAGGCCCCTAGTGTGATATTAATAAGATTCACCTAATATTGATACTCAACAAGGGTTATGTAAGTGTGATGTGGTTATAGGACCCCATATTAAATTTGTAAGCATTGTGGGGCCAATCTAATATTAGTAGTCATTGTTGCACTCATATAAGGATTATTGATGCTAAAACTTATAGTGGGCCCCTATAATCAATGGTTTCCCATCATGAACTCTTTGGTATTTAGGAAAAGTCTTGTAACAAAAGATTATTTTATACAACATATCCTTGAATAATATAATATGAAAGATTTTGAAAGAAAGTGAGATATTGTAAGATACTTTCTAAGTTATCCAAACACAACCTCTTTTGGTGAGTAAATTAGATTTATAACCTAGTAAATAATATAACAAAATCTCTTTAAATATCTTGTTTGCAAACACCCCATTAGTTTTACTGGTGATGGATTTTCATGAATCTTTTGGTTCTTCCGTTGTTTTCCTTTTGCTTTCTATTTTTTGTTTTTTGATATTAGGTACATAAGAGTTTCTTTTAAATTACTTATATTATTGGACTACTTATGATTTTTCATTTTTATGTGGTACTTCTCTATGTCTTTACGAATTTTGTCACTTTTTAGTGAGGCTTTTTTCTAATATTTTTTCTTTATTTTTTCTGGTGATGCTTTTTCATGGATTTGTGGTTTTTATTTTTGTTTCTTTAAATTTTAATTTTGCTGTTGGATCTTCATTGATTTCTTTTTTTTTTTTTGTTTGCTCTCTCAGATTGTACTTAAACCTGTTAGAGTACTCTTCCTCTCCCTCTCTCTCTCTCTCTCTCTCTCTGAAATTTGCATTTGATTATAAACAAATTGAAGTGCTTTCATTTTGAAATTAATCAATTATATATATCTTTTGTTATTTTATAGAAATTGGTTGTGATTTCAATTTCTATCATCTCAATATAATTCTTCATTAGTTTAATTTTTTGATATTTAATATTATGATTATATTGCCCGTACTTATTTTTACAAATCTATAATATTATGATTATATTGGCCGTACTAAGTACGGTCAGATTTTGCACACTTCTTTATTTCTTAATATCATTTAATAGTTTCCAAAAACAAAATCGTTATAATTGATTAAAGCTTTCAATGTATTTAAGTTTGGCTCAAATCTATTGAAACTCGACACTAATGATTTTGGGCCATTTCCCTATACAATTTATATAAAAATATAATTATTTTAAAATTTAAATTATTAATATTTTTAAAAATATTTAATATTATGAATTATATTGCTTGTGTCAAGCAAGGACACACTTTGCTATATAGTACTGTTTATTCTAGAAGTGGCTAGAATGAAGAAATAACGGTTAGGATCTCTAATGGCTATCACGCAACTAATATCATTGGAACTTATCTCACCGTGATTTTATACGAATTCAATACTATGTAAACAAATGGGCCCTTATAGATTTTCATAGTATATTTGAAGGGGCTCATCATCATGTGCATGCAAATATGCCATTGAAAGTAGTTCTCATTTAAAATATTGAAATAACAAGAAGAGAAAATTATTTATGAAGCAGATTTGTAGTGTATACAAATTTTGAAAAAAGAAAAGAAAAACCTATACCCCCACATGCTCCGCCTTTTCTCATCATAAAAACCAATCCTCAAGATGCAGGCTGTAATATGGCTGTTATTTGGCCAACGCCACTGTTTGGACGCTTTTCTCATTGAAGTTTATGAGAAAATCTTAGACTTTGAGGGCCTTTTTGGATAGGAAAAAAATAAAATAGAGTGAAGTTAAATGGGCTCTAACACTCCAAAATTTCAACTCTACCACATTTGGATGAGTCTAGCCCGGTAGATGAAGTAATATTGTGAGTCTCATGTACTCCATTTCACTTCAACTCTAAATACTTCAATTTCCTTGAGAAAAAATGGTTTCTACTCCAAACATTAACTTCAGATTAAGCATCCAAATGGAGTGAAGTGAAGTATTCTACTTTAACTTCAACATACTTCTCTTCATTCCACTTCATTTTATTTCACTCATCATTTATCCAAACAGGCCCGGAACGATTCGAAAACCGAAAGCCTTGGGACCCAAGAAAAAATAGACATTAAAATATGGTGATTACAAAGCCCATTTGTCAATTTTTGGTTTTATTTTTATTTTTTAATCCCTATGGGCTTAGAGGGAAGCCAGATAAACACTCCTGTGACTCCAATGTAGTAGCACTAGTGGACTCAACCTTTGATTCCTGAAGAAGGGGAAAGCGGGGGTCGATACCAAGACCTCTAGCTCCGGAAGAGGGAGGAATCGTGATCCTGACCACTCGGCCAACACCTTAGGATTAATTTTTAGTTCTATATAAACCATTAAATCCTTCAAGTGAGTCCCACATGATAAAGTGGCTCTATTTTCTGCCATTCTTAACAAAGGAGGAAGAACACATTTCACCATGAAGAAATTTTAGCCTTAACAATAGAAAATAAAAGTGTAGAACATGAAGTATTCAATTTTCATTTTTCGCAAGAAAAGAAAAGAAATCCCTGTGAAAATTCAATGCCGCTGAAAATAAACATATGCGGTACACTTGTGATAGCATGCAGGTCCTTTCCAAGTGGTCCTTACACATCCCTATGAAAATAAACATACGAGGATTTTCAGGTCAGAATCCTCATTTTGCGGATTTACTTTAAAATTTTCATTTTTTCAGCCATACACATATTTATACACCAATATCAATATGAAATCTTCAGCTCTACAACTCCGATGTGGAATCCCTGCTCCTAGGGCTGTGATTAGGCTCACCAATTATTTTCCTATTACCAAATGTAACCCTAAAATAAATGCTTGGATTTTTAGAGGATAATCTCATTCAAATAAGGATGATCTTATGGGCTGTTAAGATAATCAGCTTTCCAGAAAAAAATGTGGAAAATGCTTTAAGCCAGAAATTGTAAATCGCATAAAATATGGAAAAATCTTTCTCCCTCAATAACCATTTTCTTTTTGTGATGAAATTGCTCTGCACACACATTGAACTTTCCATGTCATAGTCTCATTACCTTCTGGCTTCTGGCTTATGTTTTAAGATTCTCCTGAGCAACCTAAAAATTTCCAAAAGCATGTCCTACCGTCATGAATTGCAAAAGTGAATGTAGAATTATTCCACTTCTAGTTACTTCCAAGTTCCAACAAACCCTTTCAAGATTTTTGGGAAGAAGCATAGAAATTTCAGAAAAAAAAAAGCATTTCTAAAGTAGATCACTAAAGAAGAATAGGCAACAGGAACTACATTAAAAAAAAATATATGTAGAGAGAGTTTAGCATTTTGCCTAAAAAGATTAGGAAGCTAAAATCTACAAAACATGAACATGTAAGAAAAAAAGTACATTCATGAATTCCAAATTCCATTCAGCATACTCAGCAATCTATTCTCAGATAACCTTTTCATGATTCTTTTTGCTTCTGTCACTTCTGCTTCTGCTAGTTTCTTCAGATGTTTCAGAGACCCTGAATTCACTATTTTTCTCCTTCCTGTATTGCTATCTGTTAATGACAACAGCATGGGAAGCAAGAACTTGTTAATACCTGATTTCCCTTTTTCTAGATCAAGCAGTTGCAGAATGCAAATGATATTTGAATCTTCTTGAATGAATTTCTTCCTGTTTCTTCTGACTGATACCAAGTTGGAGAGCGCTGCTGCAGCAATTTCTCGAATCTCAGAAGACATCGAGTCTAACAAACTGATGAACACTGAAATAAAACCCGCACCACCCATCACCTTCTTAGTCTCCTCTGATATCCCACAGAGGTGAAATGCTGTTTTCACTGCTAATTCTTGAACAAGAGCATCTCCATTATGCATCAAGGGCACAACCCAATTGAGAAATTGAGTACCCATCAAAATGTCCAGGGAATCCATGGAGGACAGGCAGAGAGTGTCGATCGCTCGCAGAGCAATTGCGTGCGTCTTCAAAGATGAACCCGATGCTGGGTCGAAGAAGTGAATGAGAGACTGAGTTCCACCTTCTCTGATAAATTTCTGTTGAATTGGTTCATCTAAATAGGCCATGGTTTGGAGAAATTCAATTGATCCAATCTGGGTGATCTTGTCTCTAGATCTCATAAGTTTCATGAACACTGAAATCGCGCCTTCTTCAACCATGAATCTTTTAATCTCATCAACACCAGCAAGATTTCTCAACACTCTGCAAGCTGAACCAATCAGCTCTCCAGAAAAGTCACCATCTTTACAGATCTTTAGCAGAACAGTTACTCCTCCATGAGCAGAAACAGACCACAGATTATCTAAATTCTCTGTTAGTTTCTGCAAAGCTCTTACTGCACTTTCCTTGCCTACATTGCTTCCCTTCTCCAGCACACAAATCAATGATGCGATCACGCCTGCTCCCACCAGTTCACCTTTGCAGGAATCAAACCCTGCGATAGTCGAAATCGCTTCTGCAGATTTTTCCTGAATGCATGCCTCTTCATATTCAAGAAAACTCACCAAAAGCCCAACAAGTTCACCGAATTCAGCAATGATCTTGACATACCTGTCGTCTTCTTGTAGAACCTCACTTAAAGCAATCAAGGCCAGTTTCTTCTTCTCCAAGTCGCCCACCTTCATCTGACTGTACAGATCCCTGACATAGAATTTCAAGTCATTATGGGAGGCGCCTATGCCTGGCCTTGACACTACAATAGCATAAGAAAATGTAATGATGCCAGTGGTGTAAATTCTGCTGAGATCTTTGAGATGAAGATCGAATTTTGAAGACACAACATCGAGGTCACTCTGCATCAGGAGCTTCCCACTGTAGGTTAGGTCCACACAGCAGCGGGCTAAATCATGACACTCTATTGCTGTTGATTGTATGGATTGAATTAAATCCGAAAACACTGAATTGTCATCAAAACTGCAGTTCTCTGCAGCGATCAAGCCGGAATTCAGCTGTTCAAGCTTGGTCCGAATCGACAGCCATTTGGAGGGGAAGACCCTGATAGAATAAGAGAGTGAGATCAAAGAAGAAATGACCTCAATTGAGCGACGGAGACTGAATTCTTCCGTGCTCAAATTCGGAGAGTTTTGCTCTTCTTGTAATGTTTTCCCCTGTGTCATTGCTTTTATGGGTCTGAAATGTATAAGACAATGTGTTTATAAAGGAGGGAAGAAGTCATATTCCGGTGAGTTGGGTCAGAATTCCTGTGAGAATTTTGGTGGGTGGCTGGAATTTTGGAGGATGAAAGAATAGCTGATATTGCAATCAAGAGTATCCGTTCTAGATATTGTATTGATTCTCAAGGGAATTTATGTCACGTTTACTGAACCTTAATGTACTACACTGGTCTTTGGTTGGATGAGTTGGAGTTGTAGGTGGTTGAAGGCTATTAAAGGTATTTGGGAAAGGAGGGTAGATTTGTGAGTCAGGGCTTCTGGTAGAGATGAATCCAATGCCAGCAATCAATAGGGGATGAGTGGAAGCTAGGGCATATGATGGGCAAGAGGGAGGTGGATCTTAATGTGGGAATTGTTTTGGTATTCCATATGACTACATTAAACATTCAATCACAGTGATTGGGAGTATTAGCCATGTGGTCAGGGCCTTCAGACTGGCAGTTAAAAAGTACAGTCCAAACTATTCATTTTGCAAGCCCTTAATGGATGTAGTCATCCTATAGATCAAGGTGGATCCACAATGGCCGTTACTCTACATTATAGTGTCATCTCACTTGTTTATCCTCTAATCCATGGTGCATATGAACCACTTCCATTTTCCTATCTAGCTATTCGTATGCAAATCATATATGGGGCAGTTGGCTAATCAAATATGGGGGATTCAGGCATCACTCACCAGAGATGGATCTCATGTAAAATAGAGGTCCCTTGAGCTATATAATTCTTTATGCTCCTGCAGGTCACATGCCTTTTTTCTTCTTCGATCCTTTCTGTATTTATCTGCTCCAGGATTATACTGTGGATATTTCAGAAAAGGAGGGAAATCTACAGACAGCCATACATAGAATTATACTGGGTAGTGTGTGCTACTCTCATAAGAGAGAACATATATGCTTTTGGAGAAGTGAAATAAAAAACATCCAACTTTCCAAAAGCTGAATGATCTGCCCTCGCAGAAACCAAATAAGCACAGATTCATAAGATCATGTCCTAGACTTAGTGCGGCCCACCCAATTCCATCCCACTCTGAACTGGATTTGTGCTGACCTTTTGAGCTCATGGGCTTGGCCTGGCTTATGTTCCTACTAAAAGCTTGATTAGGCAGTACAACCCGGCCCGTTGCAACATATTAAATACAGACTAGTTGATTATCAGGCCCATGGCCATGGAATGAGATCTGCCCTAAGAATTAGCTCCAAAACCAAACAGGCTGGACTTGGCAAAGATTTGGATCCGCCTGACCAATTTACATTCCTATCTATAATAGCATTCATGTGTTCATTCAACGTTAAGCTATTACATATTATTTTTTGTTCGTTTTGGAGATGGATAAGTTAGAATCAAGCCCTGGCCTTCATGCTTTGATCTCATGTGCTGGGCACAGGGCTGACTAGGCCACATGTGCCTTGAAATCTACCAATCTAGGTTGCTAGCTAACAAGAAGAAGAACATAGGAGGGGACAATTACAAATGATCAGTATGAATTTATGGCGGGTGTGAGAATGAGGCCCTCTTGGACCACAAAAGCAATGGGAGCACCCCTTGATAAAATACAAGAAAAGGATTGTTGTATGTATCCTTAAGATGGAAAGATAGTATTGTTACCCATGTGAAAGATCTTTTTGACAACACAAGCTAAGTAACCTTTGAGGAAATGGGTTTCTGTTAAAGCAAGGAAAAAGGCCAAAGGAAACCACCTAGGTCATTACAAGCCAGATAAAGCACGTAAAGGCATTGTGGTCAAACAAGATAGCAAATTTATGAACTGCAAGGGAAAGTGGGCTGCCATGAGCTGTTTACTTGTAGTGTTAGAACTCTACAAGATGACAAAAATTCAATTAAATAATACAGAATGTGCACAATGTACAAAAAAGTTATCCTTAATATTATTGGGGTCTTGAGTTGTTTAGGATTATACTCTTTAATATTATTGTTTGATTGCTATATATATATATATAAATTCTCAAAATTGCCCCACTTTAAAAAAGCTCCTTTTTCCATTTTTTTTGTCATGGGGCCCATGTTGAGTCAATTTATTCTTTTCACACACACTACCCCCATGAATAGTCACTAGTCCAAGTTTGACACTCATCCGACTTTTCCTCACCGTTGTATTGGAATCTTGATAAAAAAAATGCCTCTTGACCATTAAATCTTAGTGCCATGGATCAATAGGTTATGATGATCTTATGGACTCAAGATTTTGCATATAAGTAAGCCTCATATGGATCTTTCCATCCAATGGACTTCCATGATCATCATGCATTCCAGTGGGCCCAACTAGGAGGAGCGTTTTTTTTTGGGTGCTGTGTAGCGCTCCCCTATATACCAATATATATATATAGGGCCAGCTCTCATAAGCTCAAGCTTATGATAAGGTAAGCTCAAGTGTGTGGTGGGGCACACCTGGGGACCCACATGGGGATGGGGGTTGGGGGAATTTCAAGGACTCCCTCGGATCTTCCTCTCTGCAAAAAATCAGCCTCAACCGTGATTCCTATCATCTCCATATGGGCCCAAAAGTTTAATGGTCAATAGTCCATTCAGATCGATACATAGTCAATCCAACGGTCCAGTAAACTCGGATCTGACCGAAAGTTGATGAACATGTGCAATTTAGAGGGGTCATGTGTTTGGTCCATTTGGATAAACCAAAGGTGGCCCCACAAGCATGGGCTTACGAGATTTTATCCTAAGCTTGAGCTTAGGATAGCCTTGCGCTCTATATATCTAAGCTGCAACTTAGGGGAGCCATAAGCTGAACATGCGAGTGGCACGAGTTCCACGCATCGGAGAGCCCGCCGAAATTTCCCCCCTTTCCCTCTTCTTGTTCTAACCTAATCGAAAGAGGACGGAAAAAAAAAAAAGAAAAAAAAAAAAGAGCTCCATCTCTTCCATCTCCGTGGCTTCCGTCCTGCATTGTGCCTGCCCAAAGAAGCTTCCCGTCATCTCCTCTCTCCACTGTGCCCTTCTCCGGAGTCTCCTCTCTCCATTGACGCCCAAATTAGAATAGGAAAAATAGAAACGGGTGCTCTGCCTCATTCTTCCTTTGTCTCTCTTGTTCTTGATCGGGCATCGCACTCTGTCGCAGACCTCCCGGGCGAGATAGGAGCTCTGCCTCATCTCTTCTTGTATCTCTCGCTCTTGATCAGGCATCGCACTCCGCCGTAGATCTCCCAACCAAGAGAAGAAGAAAACACTTCTCTCTCGTTGCCTCCCTCTTTTATGTCTCCTTCGCTGTTCCTATCCTCTCTCTTTTGGTTGAGAAAAAGAACCCAAATCAAATAAACCAAGCAAAAGCCCATTCCTCTTCTTCCATGGACGTCCCTTTCAGTCACTCACGAAGAAAAACTCTCAGCATCTTTTTTCCCGTCACATGTTAGTTAAACTTAATTCCATTCCTAACTCATTGAGATCTTTTTTGCTACAATTTCTTTATGGTTAATCTCTTTCCAAGAGGCCATTTTTTTGTATTTATCTTATTATTGTTGTTATTATTTTTTTCCTTTGCAGTGTTTGACGACAAGGAGTCCTCAGAGTCATAAGAGGAGAGAGCATTTGTTGTGATGGATTTGACTCCGGGCATTTGGAACACTTCTTATCGCAATTTTCTTTTTAAAAATAATGTAATGCTCAAAGAAATGTAATATCAATGATGTAATGTGTTACACCCCGACCCTAATTAAGCATGTTTAGTGCTAATTAATCATGTTTTAACTAAATTAATTATGCTTAGTTACTAATTATAGTAATTAGTGTTAATTAGTCCTTATGAGTCTAGTTAGTTGAGCGTTGAGCCTAGACTAGATGAGTTAAAGTGGATTGACTCGGTTAAGTAAAGTTAAGGGTTTTTTCGTATTTAACGATTTTTGCATCATTTGCACGCCATTTTGACACCAACGCATGTATCTTGTCGAACACGCCAACTTTCGTATTTGAGCCAATCACATTTGACCAACTGTTGCCTTTTATTTCCTAGCCAACTTTTCTTTCATTACAAGCTGGTGTAGGGGCATAAAGCCAACTGTCCTTTCAAAGTCCAAACAATTGGTTTGTATTATTGGTGTTTCCCAAGGTTTGCCTTGTTTTTAATTGATATTACTTATGCTCGACAAGATGGGGGCATTAAGCTCAAATTGAATGCTTGGTGGAAATTTGATACATTGATTTCTTAGTTGCCATGGGAAATTTATGCTCTTTAAGAGACCATTTTCCCATCCTTTCAAGTAGTGTTGGGAAAATAATTCGTATTGAAGTTGAGATTGCAACATATTTTTCTTAATTTTTTTTTAGATAATCCTTTTTGCAATTAAAAATCTTAATTTCTTGTTTTTGCCTTTTTGTTATTGCATTTGTTAATAATGTTTCCTTAATAGGACTCTAAATTTAAATGTAGTTTTTGCCTTGAGGAATGTACATACATTGATACATCATACACATGGTTATATTCTTTTGTTATATGCTATTGAATAGATGACTAAAAGAAAGAGTAAAATGCCCCCTCCTACTCCACGAAATGCTGTTGAACCAATTTCGGACACATTTGCTGAAAGTTTAGACTCAAGTTCTGAATCGGAAGAGGAGGGCCAGCAGGTTCAAGATCAAGTGAAAGATACTTCCTCATCAGCAACTAAGCCTAGAAGTCCTAAAAGGAGGAAGAAAACATCACTTGCTTGGGAGCATTTTAATCATGAAAAAATTGAAGGAGAATGTCTAAAAGCAATATGTAAACATTGTGGTGCGAAGTACATGGCGGATACAAATAAGCATGGCACCAAGAACTTGAAAAATCATGTTCAAAATTGTAAAGTTTTGAAGGAGAAGCAGAAAGGTCCTATGGACAACTACACAATATCTTATGATGCTAATTCATCGGTCAATGAGATGAAGCTCCACAAATTTGATCCCAATGATATTCGGGAGGCATTGGTTGAGTGAATTATCTGTGATGAACTACCATTCCGTATCGTTGATAGCCCAAACTTTTAGAAATCCATCAAAACTTTGGAGCCTAGATACGATGTTCCATCACGTGTAACAGTTGCAAGATGGGTCTTCAGAATGTTTGTTAAAGAGAGGGAGAAGTTGAAAGATCTTTTGAAAGGTGACATTGGCCGGGTTAGCTTGACTACTGATATGTGGACATCTTCTAACAATACCAGTTATATGTGTGTAACTGGTCATTTCATTGATAAATCTTGGCGGCTCCACAAGAGGATTATTGGCTTTAGGATGGTTGAAGACCATATATAATGGCGCGAGTATTGGGAAGCAACTGGAAATAATCACTAAAGAGTGGGGGATTGAAAAAATTATGTGCATCACTATTGATAATGCTTCTGCGAATGATAATGCAGTTGATTGGATGAAGAAGTTTGGCTCTAGGCATCTTTTGGGAGGAAATCATTTGCATGTTCGTTGCTTTGCTCACATTTTAAACCTTATGGTGAAATATGGGCTTCAACAATGTGATGAATCTGTTGAAAGGATAAGGACTGCTGTGAAGTATGTGAGGTCCTCTCCCAAAAGACAATCGCAATTCTTCGAATGTACTAAAACTGTTGGAGTTCAATCTACTAAAATCTTTATGTCTTGATGTGGCTACAAGGTGGAACTCTACTTATCTAATGTTGCAAGTTGCTGTAGAGTTTGAGCTCGTATTTGATCGCATGGGACTTGATGATATGAGTTATAAGAAATTCTTCTATGGTTCGAAAGTGCTTCGTGCTCCTACTTCTGATGATTGGGCGAATGCTAGGAAGATATTGCCTTTGTTGGAGCCTTTTTATGATGCTACCATCATACTTTCTGGTACTTCATATGTCACGATCAACCAATACTTCTATCAATTTGCAGCTATTCGAGAGCATTTGCACAGCTTTTCAGTGGGACATGATACAATAGCTGCTCATATAGCCATTGAAATGAAGCATAAGTATGACCAATACTTTGGTAACAATTTGAAGATTAATATGCTTGTTTATGTTTCTTTGGCGTTGGATCCGAGGAGTAAGATGGAAGTTGTGAAACTAGGTTTGGAGAAAACATTTGACTTGTTGAAGGCGAGCGTATTGTGCGAGGAAACTCTTAAGTTATTGAAAGAGTTATTTGAAGAATATCGTCTATCTTTGTCGGTTCCACAAATACAGTCATCACATTCTTCACAGGAACAAGATTCACATACAACTGGTGGTTCATGTTCAATAGAGGTTAGTAGTAAAGTTCCTAAAAGTGTGAAAGCCATTGGTATATGGAATTTTGTACGTAATCATCGGTTTGAGTCTACTAGAGTGAGTGCAATGATAGAGTTGGATAAGTATTTGGATGAACAACCTGAAGATCCAACAGATGACTTTGACTTATTGTTATGATGGAAACTTATGCAAGGTCGATTTCCCACCCTTGCGAAGATGGCACGTGATCTGTTCTCTATTCCTGCGTCAACAGTTGCGTCAGAATCAGCCTTTAGTATTGGAGGACGTGTAATAACAGATCGGCGCAACTCTTTATTGCCAAGAACTGTTGAAGCACTCATATGCACACAAAGTTGGATTAAAAATGTTGTTGCAATAGATTCCGACGAGTGCATGCTCATCGTGGATCAGGAAACAGCTCAAGCTATGGATAAAGCTGCTATGGAAGGTAATTAGATTACACTCACTCAAATCACTATTGTTTTTTATTAATATGTGATGCATAATTTATCTCACATTTCAAATTGTCTAATATCTATGTAATTGAATGATTGATTGTTGTTTACTTGTTTAGAATTGGATGGCGCCACTCAAGTTTCCTCCACATCAGGTGCAATCAATATTGGAGATTGAAGAATAAATTATGTAAGTTTTGTTTTCATATATGATATATGAATTAAGAGTGCTTATTTAATATTTGCACCTACACCAACTAATGCTGTTTGTAACTTTTGATGATCAATATTTTATTTTGCAGGAGGCCAGATAGGGAGTTCATGATGCAGGTGCTTAGTGCTTAGTGTTGTCTGGCGTCTGCTCGTGGCTGGTGCTTGTCTGCTTGACTGCTTGCCAGCCTGCTTGGTGCTTGCCTGCTTGGAACCTTGGATTCATATTTTATCATTTTATGTCTCAATTTTATGAATCTGGACCTGCTAGACTGCTGCTAGTGTGGAGTTGTGAACTTGTGATAAATAAGTAAATAACTATAACTGATGGCTTCATCATTTCAATTAGCTTCTTACTGGTTACTATCTTACTATTGTTTAATGTTTAATGTAATTAAACAGGGCTTCGACTTTCTTATGACTTGAGTTATTATAGTGGTGATTGGGTATTCATTTCCATTTTCCTTGATTTAATTCCCATTAAAGGGTACTAGGGTAGGCTATTTGATGGTCATTTATTTTATGTTCACCTCTGATTATTTCAACTATTTACAAAGATATGAAGGCTTAGCATCTCTAGAAACTCAATCACGAAACAAATAGGCTCTTAAAGATGATTATTCTGACCAGCTCTATTTTTCACACATGTTACACATCTGTGAAACTTTTTCACCTCATACAGAACATTTGTCATTCAACTCATTTGCATAAAATATTTTCAATACCTTCGGGCGGAGCCCCTTCTTAACAAGTATTACTGTATAGATTTGAATTTTGTATTCTACTCCATATTCTTCTTCAATCAAAGACAAAAGAAGGGTAAGGATTACCCTCCATATCAACCCATTTAAACTATGGACTTCTATCCAAAATTTAAAATTTTCAATCACTTTGTACATGCTTAACAGCTTAAGACCAGACGTCCAGACCAATACAAGGACTTTGAAATTTGAATGGGCCACTTCATAGTAGTTCACTGGTTTGGAGCCTGAGTCTGACCAGAGGAAAACAAAAGGGTGGGCCGGTGGGGTACTGGGGTCCGACTTTGTAAATGCTAATTGAACAAACTCCACATCTTGAAAGTGAAAGTCGTTGCATTCCAAACCTGGGTGTTGAAGTGTTTTACATTTTTCACTTTTTTAGTTTTTACAGTGGGAAGCAAAGTAGCAAACAAGAAACAACCCAAGTACCCAACTGCCTAAGTGAGACAGTGAGTACTGAGTAAGTGCCTATCATCCCTTAAAATTCTTATCAGAACCGCCACAAGAATTTCAAAATTCCATGTCCTCTTAAAGTCTTAAAAGTTAAAACAATATCTTATTGCCATGCACAGCCACAGTATTGTGATTATTGTCAGTAATGTATATATTTCAAAAGGGCAGAAAAATTCTCAAAGGGCTAAACCGGGTCAGGTCAAACCCGGTCCGGTAACACGGCAGACCCGGTAACCCGGACCCGGTAGACCCGGTTATAAAATACCGGGTATTCGGTCGGGTTCCCATTGCATATAAAATTACCGGGTCGGGTCAAACCTGGCCCGATAACCCGGGACCCAACCCGATGTACACCCCTATTACTCTTGTTGTCACAGGCACAGATGCAGATTCCGGGCCTGAGGAGGCCCAGACAGGAGAGGAGGAAGCCCAAGAGATTCCTCCAGGATTAGAGGAGTGGCCCGATGTGGGGCAAGTGTAGAAACCCCACATTTTCGTAGTGCGCTACATACTTTTGAGAGCTGGTAGGTAGAGTGTGACTAACTTCTTTTTGTGTTGTCACACTAAGATCTTCTTTTATTTTAGTTACACTTTTGGTATTATTGTGTAGGGTACCTTGCGGACCCTCTTTTGATAACAATGCATATACTTGTAAAAGTTCTTTTGTATTAAACTTGAATGTTTAAATGGACTGAATGGGGAATGATATTCATTTTGTAATTTCAGCTTCCGCTTACTTGAATGTTTGAATTGGTTCAAGTGAGTTAGACTCACGAGTGGAATCGGTTTATCTTCTTCGTGTGATTGTATTTGACTCACGACAGGTATTATCACACGGGAGTACGTGTGTCTCACCTCGAGGATTGCCCTAGGCTGGGGTAACTCAGGACCAGGATGTGACATAATGGATTTCATGGAAATGCAATTTTGGTGATGGAATGAATTATGGATTTAAATGTGATTGTTTGAGATGTTATAAATTTGGACTCAAAACATTGTCGAATTTTGTAGAATGCATTTTTTTATTTTTTATTTTTTTGTAAAATCATTTTATTTGTGTTGAGATAGATGCCTTACTGGTTATCTGTGGAGATGTAGTCATTTTTTGTGAATTCCATGACACTGTGGAGTTGTAATTTTGTGATAGGTTATCGGATGAGATGCCTTCTGTTGAGATTTTGTGAATTCCCACTAGGAATATAGATGAGAGCTTGGATGTATACTAGAGGGTTTGGATTGATTGGGTTTGGAAAGATTGGGTGGGCATCACTGTATGGAATATGAAGGATTTGGTTTATCTACAATGTAATCACTTTTTTTTCATCATCAAATTGGTTTAATTAAAGTTTGCCCAACTGTTCATGGCTGCTACATGTCATTTATGCCCAACTGTTAAAATTAGGACCGTAAGTTGGACGTTTTTTGTTTGGAGTTGGGTGCTCATTGTTGATACAGGTTGATAGGGTTTGCACTCTTGATACTCATTGAATCTGCACGCTGAAGGATTTTTTTTTGTCATTTTTAGCTTCAATGGCAGAAGGTATTGTGGTTGGGATCAGCAACACCATGTGTTGTGGATGGGATGAATGAGTATTTTATTGTGCCATTTAAGGTTAAAATGAGAGAAAATCACTTCGGCTCTGCAGAAAGAGAGTTGTTTCTAGTGTCCATTTAGTGGTAAGATGGTACTAATGAATTAGCTTAAGCAGGCACTTCAGCTGCCTCCATAGAGCCTTGCTCTGGGCTGGAAATGGAGATGCCCCATCATCATTTTTGTTTGCTACTTATTTCTTGGTTTTTGAAATAACTGTTATAACTTGACGAGGGTTATTACCAGGAGCGGCCCTGAGTTTTCGGGGGCCCCAGGCGAGTTCGTAAAGTGTGGCCCTACCCGTATACCCAACGATAAATGATAAAAAAATAAAAGAAATTTTTTTTATTATTTGATCGAAAATTAAGTCTAAACTCCTTACCTACTCTTACCGAACATTCAATTACAAAAACTAAGCACTACAGAAAAACTACTAGTCTTCTTGCATTTCTAGCTGCGAAATCACTAATTAAGTCTTCATAATCAAGTTTTTCTACCAAAAAAGGATTTTCTTCATTTTATGTTACTGCTTCTTTTATTCTTTCCAAGGGTTGAATGACTGTGATAAATGGGTGTAATTAGGGTCTTATTTATGAGAATAGCATATTTTGGGAAATTGGGGTATTGATTGTAACACATATATCGTCTAAACATTGATTTTTTTTCCAAAATTAACCAAGTGCTACAGTGGCCCACTGTCAGTGGGGTCAAAATTTTAAATTGAGTAGGATAATTTTTTTTAATATTATTTCACATCTTAGTGCGGTGATCAATTGACCCCACTATTAACCAAGTAGTGCCGCCTCTGCTTGGGGGCCCCCATTTTTGGCCAAATTTTGGAGCCCTAGCCAGCCGCCTGTGTGAGCTGTCCCCAGGGCCGACCCTGGTTATTACCCACATCAGAAAATTCATGTTTGAAATCCATACAACTGAATTTACACAAATCATATCATTCTCATTAAAAAGACGAACCACTATCAAACAATTGGAAAAAAAATTCCATCATAATGTAGGCTCAAGACAGACACTAACCATCTTCCATTCAAAGAAAACACCTTTTTTACAAAAAGAAGAAAAAAAGATAATCACATTACAAAAATAACCAAATCTACTTTCCATTAATCTCCATTCAATTCTAAAACAACATCCACAATATGGATCAAACTCTCGGCCGATACCGGGCCGATATATCACTGATATATCAGTCTCGACGATATGACCCAAAAAATCCCCAAAATCTCGGGGTATATCGGCCGAGATTATATAAAATACCCTCAAACCCTAATTTTTTTTAACTTTTTCCCCATCTTTATCTTCTTCCCCTCTCATTTCATCTCCATACTCCTTAAAGCAGTAGCCACCCAAAAAAAAATAACGGGAGTTATGGGACTATATAAAAAGGGACACAGGTTCTTAAGAAGGGACATATTCGTTTTCGAATGAAGAACTTTATAAAAGAATTTGGTCCGGGCCAGCGGCTGCCCCCTGGGCCCCCGCGAGCTGACCGGTCAGCTTGATCCCTGCCGGGGGATACCCCCGAATCCCCTTCGTAAAGCGCATGTTTTAAAGAAGTGGCAATCATGAAGACAAAAGGATCCTACTTGACCATGATAGTAGGACTCTTTTGCTGGTTGTCTTTCCTTTTTTGTGCTTGGATGTCTATTATTATCATAACTTGCTAAATATGATATTAAACCTGTTTAATTATGTTTGGAATGATATAGTAGTAAAGATTGTGTAATGCACTAATTCATGAATCAAAATGCTTTATATTGAGTTAGATTTGATGTTACTCACTTATTTTTCCCTAGATCTAGTATTTTAAAGTATAGATCTAAATTTTTTTATTTCCAAATTTTGGGGCTTTTCTTGAAATCAATTACATTTTTTCACATTAGTGTTCAAATGCGAGAAGAAAGCGAACAACGACACATACATCACTCATAACTTAAGGTGACCGAGATTTTGATTTATTGTTGTTACTAATAGAGAAAAATATTATTTTCCAGCATTTTCTAATATTTTGGACTTTTTGGATATTTTTGCAAATTTTTTTGGATTAAAAAAATTCACACCGCGACGACTGCAACGGACCGATATCCGCGATGATACCGATATCATATCGGTTTTTTGGCCCGGCCGATACCACGACCGAGACCGAGATTTTAAACCATGATTATCCAAATTAAAATCCAATATCCAAAATAAAAACATTCCAAAACCAACATCTGCAACATCCAAACCCAAGACTCAACACTCAAACAACCCCATTAAAAACCACATTCGAATACCAAATTTGTGAGCCCTTTAACACTAAGTACATTCCAACATCCTTAATAAAATGCAACACTAAAACATTCCAAATACAAGACAGCCAATTCCACAAAGAATCTTCATCCATCTTGTGAAGAGGGTGAGAGCTACACATACACACATATATATATAGAGGGAGAAACAGAGTTGCAAACATCAGAGAGGGAGAGGAAAGAGGATAGGGTGAGCTAGTGGAAGAGGGAAAGATCGGGAGGGGTCGCAGATGGATCCTGCTAGAAAAATGGGCGGGCAGCAGATGGCACACAACTAGGATCGGATTGGGCGCAGATCTCTCTGATGGGCGCAGAGCACTCGCGTGTTTTTTCGAAGAGCAAATGATCTCTCATCGCCTGAAGAGTCAAAGATCTCTCTGATGGCCACAGATAGTGAGAGGAGGCGATGCGGGAAGGGCTGCTTCGACAGAGGGAGAGGGGAGATGATGGAAAGGGGCGCAGTGGAGAGAGGAGGGCCGACTTTTAGTTGGGGCGATGGAGACAGGAGGTGATGCGGAAAGGACAGCTTCTCTGGGCGATGCAGGACGAAAGAGATGGAGCTTTTTTTTTTTTTTTTAATTAGGTTATAACAAGAAGAGGGAAAGGGGGTAAATTTTGGCGGGCTCTCCAATGCGTGGAACTCGTGCCACTCGCACGTTCCAGTGCATCTTAGGGGAGCCCATATATATACATATGAATGAAGTACAAAGAGTCTTTTGTTTTATTCTTTCTGAGTACATTACTTGGGTTTGTTTCCCTAAGTAGCCTTGACGGTGATTTTCAACATATATACACTCATTTGCTTGAACAAGCCAGTGGATAGACTTGATCACAAGTTACAAATGTATTGAAATGTTCTTACAATCAAACATCACATTTCATTTTTAACTTCTAAGTATGAACAAAAGCTTTAACATCTGCAGTCCTAAATGGAGAAGTAAATTCAAAAGACTAGACCAACAATGATCTTAGTCTTCAATGGGATGAATGGAGAAGTAGAGCTCACAAACAATACTCACTCTGATGATGAAATAGAACTGATTATGATGTGTTTAGCATGTGATTCCTGTGGTGGAAATCTTTGAAATACCTATGCTGATCTTGGTTGTCAGTCAACTTATGGTTCCCCTGTGGTCTGTCTCCAAATTTTGGTTGACCTAATAATTTTGGTTGACCTAATAATTAGAACAATAAATTTAGTGAGTTGGGGCCCAAAATCTCTCTAGTAATTTGGAACTTTCCTTCAAATCTCTGTAAAAAGAGAACATTATGCTTGATTAGTAACATATAAATCAGTCCATTTGACTGGAAACGAGTTCTTAGGAATTCGAAAAATTGCTTTCTATAAAAACTAGAGTTAACATTGAAGAAGTAAAGGTGAAGTTTTACAAATGACTATCAAATGGTCTTCATTGTGGTTGTAAATGATCATCTGACCACCACCCTAGTAAATCAAATCTTAAAAAATTGAGTATCTCATCTACCTCTCCACTTAATATCCTTCACTCTTTATTGATATTCTTTCATTTTAACTGATTTTACTTTAAATTCCTCGGAAGTCAATAACAAGCAAACAACCCGGCACAGAAACTCAGAATAGCAGATCATGTCACACCCTGGTCATGTTCCTACAAAGCTAAAATTTACGGTCTCAGTTGCAAATTTGAGACCCTAGTATGATTTATTCAGTTGTAGTGTTTCTTTACTCTCCTTTGTAAAATAAAGACATGGGGCTGTTTTGCAAATTGATGAAGTTCTCATGATTAAATTATAATGAAAATGTAGATGTAGAGAAAGAATGATGAAAAATAGTATGATGTGATGAAGTAAAATAAATTGGGCTGTTTTGATTGAGTAGGGAAGAATACATGCCAAGGTAGAAGGAGTGGTTCAAATAACCTTAGCGTTGAAGGGAGTGGTCACAATATATTTCCATACACTTCACAGATAGACGGTTGGTTGAGAGAGAGAGAGAGAGTTGGTTGAGTTGGATTGTAGAGTTGTTCCATCCTAAACAAGAAATTCCTGAACTGGGTGGACGAGCAATTCTGTCATAAATTACCTAGCAGTAAAGATTTCTCCAAATAGCAACTGGCTATGCAACTTTTGTTAGAAGGGCCTCTCCTTTTATTAATCCATTTGGTAAAGGAGACAAAATAAATTCTCTACTTGAACTAACAAACCTTTAATAAGAAGCCAAAGAGTTATCACTCAAATTCTTATGCACTATCATGTGTTGCCCAGTTGGTAGATGTGAGACTTTTAAGGAGCACGAGGATGACCCACTTAAGATTTGATTCAGCACCCCACCCCCCATGTGATGCTACCACTATGCCAAGAATAAATTATAGCTAAATGGCAATGGTAAGAATTAAATGAGGGACGCACAACTTTTCTGGGGTGGGTATGGTAGAGCGTTTGTTGAGCTCGAACCGATATAAATTTCAGATTTTGACCACAGTTTGGTTTGAGAAGGTTTTGAGTTTTTTTGTGCCTAATCCACTCTCGCATATATCTATATAATAAGGGAGTTCAGTTTTTTTAATCCTTGGATATTTTGTACCATTGGATTTATGTACATATTTCGGTATATAAATCCTAAGGCTGAGAAGAGATTCAAGATTCTATTACAAAGGACAAAAGGATATGGGAGTGCCCTTGGTTTTCTGTGAAATTACGAAACGTGCCATTATATTTTCCAAGAGGATATGGGAGTGCCATTGGTTTCCTGTTAAATTACGAAACGTGCTATTATCTTTTCAAAACTTCCATGCAAGTAAAGATATGATTAAATACACGACTATGATTGCAATTGAGTGATTGAACGGCGTGGAATTTGGGACCACAACTTACCAGTTTGGCCATTCATATATATATGCTGTTTTTCACGGATTATGGAATCTGAGCTAACTTGGATTGTTTTGGTAGCAGATGTAAACATGATGTGCATGCAATTGAACTAGACTGCTTATAGAAGTGGGCCACTCTGATTTTCAATGGTGGTTAAACAAGGATCCAATTGGCTGAGTTGTTTTACCAAAAAAAAAATCCGGTCGGGCTTGATTTGAAACTGATTGATCCGATGGGCCACATAGAAAACTTGGGTTAAATTTGTTAAATTATGGGCGGTGTGGGTTTGGTTTTCCCCATATTTAGTTGTGCTTAAAACTTGGTAGGCACGGGCAATGACTAGTTTATATATATATGGAAGATGCTCATATGAGAGATATCTCTCACCTTAAATAAGAGATTGGGTGAGGGCCCTCACATCCATATCCAATGCCAACAACTTAAATGTGAGGGCCCCCACGCCTATATGTGATATAAGTTGGGAGATATCTCTCATGTGAGCATCTCCTTACCCCACGCGTATCTCTCATATAAGGTGAGAGATATCTCTCATAGGAGCATCTCCCATATATATATATATATTCAGGTGAGAACTAGTTCTCACCGTGCTTCTGTGAGAACTATTGGTGGGGCCCACCCATCAAACCATCCAGACCATGCATAAATAGGGACCCTCCTGATAGTCATTGATCTCAAGGATTGGCACACATCCTAATGGACTGAACCGTTGGATCGAGGGTTGGATCTTTTTTTTTTAAAATATGAAGCCATTAAACTTGTGGGCCACGGATGAAGGGGCTAGGGGCATGGGGTTGGGGTCAAACTTGATACTTGGAGTGGTCTCGCATAGATCTTTCTAACCCCCCGGTCCCATCCTCAAATGGGACCCATAGTTGGGCCCCACTGAAAGTTCTCATAGTTTTCACTTGAATAAATCGGAGATATATATATATATATATGGGGCAACTCTCCTAAGATGCAACTTAGGATAATAAAAGCTGATGTAAGCTCAAGTGTGTGGTGGGGCCCACCTGGGGACCCACATCGGGGTGGGGATGGGGGGAATTCAAGGACACCTCGGGATCCTCCTATGTGCAAAAAATCTGCCCCAACTGTGGTTTCTATCGTTTCCATCTAGGTCCCAAAAGTCTAATGGTCAACAGTCCATTTTGGATCGGTACACGGTTGATCCAACGGTCCAGTATATTCGGATCTGATCAAAAGTTGGTCGACATATGCAATTTATAGGGGGTCATGTATTTGGTTCGTTTGGATGGACCAAGGGTGGGCCCCAAGAGCGTGAGCTTATGGAATTTTATTAGAAGCTTTATCTGAGGAGAGCCTTGGCCATATATAAGATGAATGGGCTAGGATAATTGGATGAGGCTGATTTTCTCACATACCTAGTTTCCATCATGATCTTTCCATCCCTCGAGCCTTTCATGGTTGGCATAAATCCAGGTGGGCCCTAAAAAATTAGCTCATATACCACACCATCTTGTTGGATATATATATACATATATATATGAGCATGGCTCTCCTAAGCTGAAGCTTAGCTTATCCTAAGCTGGAATAGTGTTGTTGGTCTCACAAATCAAAGTTGATTATATCTATTTTTGGCATGATGGAACTGAAAAATCCAGTACTGATTGGATTTATCTTGATTTTGGAGACGATCGTCATACAAAAAACAACGATAATCGACTTTAATTTGTGGGACAAGCACCGTTTCAACTTAGGATAAGTTAAGCTTCAGCTTAGGAGACCCACCCACCCACGATGGTTATCAGTTGCGCACTAGGAGTGGGGCCCACCTTGCGGTCCATCTGAACATGCACCCCCTTGAATTTCACATGGGGCCCACCTTTGCACCCATCCGATGTACTGTACACCGTTGGATCGATTGTACACCCATCCGAATGGACCATACACCATTTAAGTTATGGGACCTAGATGGAGATGATAGGGTTGAGGGATGTAGCTAATTTTTGAGACCGGTAAAGAATATGTTGTCAAGATATTTTTCTTCTTCTTCTTCTTCTTCTTTTGGATTAGTAAATGATGACTTTGTGAGAGAGTGATAGAGATGATGATTTTGTGATTGAGAGGATAAAAAGTAAAGATTGGAAGAAAAAAAAGCATGATATTATGTCTACATTTTACATGATTTTGATCTACATCAATTTCTCTTTTTATGAGCTTTTAATTGTAATAAGTTTTTTCTTTTCAATTTTTGATAGGTAGTCTAATGGATTTTGTTGTTTGACTTCAGACATATAGCTTTTTAATATAAGTAATAGAGTTTTTTTTTCATGATTTTATTTTTTTCTTATATCCATTTTATTTGAGCATTTGGCCAGTTTGAGATGATATAATACATTTCAGTATTTTCAAGCATATAAGCATTTTTGTTGCATTCCACATCCATAAAGAGGCTTTCTTGTATTGTTTTTTTATAGGTTTTGAAATCTCACACAATTTGGTGCATATCGAATTCAATGGAAGGTATGATTTATTTATAAACTTTATCTTTAAGTTAATACATTTCTATCAAACTCATATTTAAATGATATTAAATTTATTTGCATTTGATACTTTACTTGTATCATTTTAATTTACTTGTACATAATGACTTGCTCAATTGCATTACAACAAAATTTTCCAAATTACATTTTAAATCTATTGTTGGTGCTGCTGTGGCCGCATGCTATGGGTAGGATGAACAAAGTCTAACATTACAAGATGAGCGAACTAAGAAATGGTGTATTTCACATTTATTAGAAAAATCATGGAGAGAAGAGCTTCTATCAAGTGAGGGTCTTTAATGTCAAGAGAACATGCGCATGAGTCTTGATTGCTTTATAGTATTGCATGTATACTTATGCATTGTGGACTCCTTCATAAGACACGAGCAATGTCCATAGACAAGTAGTTAACAATATTCAACCCCGAGGGGTAGCTTAGTCAGCCTAGGACCATGGTTTGCACCCGGAGGTTGTGGGTTTGAAATTGCACTACCACACTGGGGCCACAGGGAAATTTTATCCGGCTTTCTCTCCTGAGCTCATAGGGATTATTCTGGTTCAAAGGGCTGAGAACCTTGCATTATAAAAAAAAAAAGTAGTTAACAATATTTCTCCACACATTGACCAACAATGTTACTAATAGAGTTGCTATTTCCATAAAGTATTAGATGTGGTCTGCAAGGTCTATTGAGATTATGTTCAAATTCCAAAAAATGCCCCAACCCCATCTATCAAATTAGGACAAATAGTAATTCTATCCTTATTTTTAAAATAGTTTGTTTATTAGTTTTCCATTTTTTAATAGTATTATTTATTCTTTTAGATGAGAGTTTGTTTATTGTTTATTAGGTGCAATAGACAGTGCACACATACCCGCTCATGTACCAACTACGAAGCAGGCTACATATTGAAATAGGCATGGCCAACTCTCACAAAATTGCACATGGCAAGTGAATTTGATATGGGGTTTCAATATGTGCTTTTGGGATGGTAATGGAACCAAAAAAAAAATATTTATATGCATCGTATAAATGTATTTTTAAAATTAAGTGAAGTCTAATTTAACTTTCACTTCTTTAATTTGCAGATATATGTAGATCTTATATCGTGGATAATGGATTTGGTAATGCGCCAAGATTTTTGACACACCATATAGAAGTGTACGTGTTTTACCATATGAGGAAGTTTGAGGAATTTGTCCTCCAATAAATTGTTAAAAATCGCTTCCCCATCTTACAAATGCCACAAGGGTATTTGTTGACAACTTAGCGAGATATTGTCATTGCTTGGTTTACTCTCCACAACTACATAGTTATGCACAGTACAGGGAAACCAATGCTTAAAACCATCTCTACCTCAACAACTTCTAGATTGATCCTTGCTTGACAAGTATAAAAAATATAGAAACAGTCCCTTGTTGGAATAGAGATATTTGATATTTATTTTGGGACCCCCTAGCCAGGGGCGGCCCTGGGGACAGCCCACATAGGCAGCTGGCTAGGGCCCCAAGATTTGGCCCAAAATGGGGGCCCCCAAGTCAACAAAAAAATCACCATCGTTGAAATCCCTGGCCCAATCGAACTGAACCCCACCTACCTCTACCTAATCCAAATCCCTGGCCCTCCAAAAGACTGAAAGAGCTATGATATTCAGACCGGATTTTTCGGTCTGAATGACGCTGGGATCGGGCAGTCATGCCGGAAAATCCGGTCTGAATAGATTTTTTTCCCTCCTAAAATCACCGCCACACCCAAACGGAAACCCCAGCCGCTCCTGTCCAACCTTTGTCAAAACCCCTTCGTCCCTCCAACCTTGTCCAAATCCCACCCAGCAGAAGATAAAAAGAAGAAGAAGAGAGAAACAGAAAGAAGAAATAGAAGACGATAGAAGATTAGAAGAAGGAGAAGGTGCTGGGCCCTGTCACCAATCGCTCTTCATCAATCATCATCCTGATCCAAGATCCAAGTTTCCAACCGCCAGCCAGCAACGCCTTCGGCTCCCTCCACCGGACCACTGCACAAGGCGCTGTCAGCGGGCAGCCCCATCGCCAAACGCCCTTGCTTCCACCCCCATCTCCTCTCTGTTTTCTCTTCTTGCTTTCAGACCGGATCACTGAATCAGGTAAAAAAATCTCTTCTTTCTTTTTTGCTTTCTTTATGTACGCATCTCAACGCTTGCAATGGGCTTCTCTCCCAGACTCCCACACGTGTCTCTGCCTTATCTCCAACACTCCAATAGATTGTTAATAGTCTAATAGATTCAACTTTCAAGTACGACATCAACATCTTCTTTCTTTTTTCAAGATGTTCCGATGTTGACATCTTGCAAAAAGTTTTTTCTACCTTTTTTTTAAATTTTTTTTATCTTTTGTTTTTAACTTTTGTTTAATGGATCTTTACTCCTCTTCAAGTGGACCAACAAGCAACAACAACTTCTTGTTGCTTTTTTCAATGATGTTGATATTTTACAAAAGTTGTCTCCAACTTTTTTTTTAAATTTTTTATTATCTTTTTGTCTTTTATTAAATACTTTTATCTAACTTTTTTACAATTTTTTGTGTAGTGAATGTAATTGCAGTGGTGCCTTGTTGGATCAAGAGACTAGACAACCTCATAGGTATAGTATTTTAAACAGATATCAACAATTGATTTTTGCAATTAAATTGTTGAAATTACTTAAATTGCTTAAATTATGGGTGACTAAATTGCTTAAATTATGGGTGACTGAATTGCTTAATTGCTTTAAATCACTTTAGTCCGATTCTCTTACAAGTTTCTTTGGTATCCTTGCTCAATTGCTTAAATTATGAGTGATTGAATAGCTAAACCCATTATTTACATATTTCTTATTAGGTCTAATCATATCATTGTTGCTGAATTTTAACTTACATCATGCCCCTGACTAGAAAATATCCTTCTTGCTCTGAGAAAAGGAAAAAGAAACAAAGATTAGACGATGTTGCTCAATCTCAAAGAGGAGATATACTGAAGTTTTTCGGTAAAAATGGACAAATAGAAAGTTCAAATGAAACTTTGGTTGACGTTGAAGAAAGGAATGACGATGATAATGAAGAACTTGAATTGAATGAAAGTGTTGAAGCTTTGGCGAATGAAGATGTTGAGGCTTTGGTGAATGAAAGCGTTGAACCTTTGGTGAATGAAGATGTTGAGGCTTTGGTGAATGGAAACATTGAGCATTTGGTGAATGATAATGTTTTGGCTGCAAACTACTTTGATCCAGCAAATTGGGACAAGATTGGTCAAAATTATGGAGATTTACTTATCGAAAAGTGTCCTATAAGAATTACTAATGTCGATTTTCCCAGAGATCACCTTGGCAGACATTTCTCTTCGAAGCATTACACTCGCATAATGCCAAATGGATTTGAAAATGATAAAACATGGCTCATATATTCTGTTTCTTTGGATAAGGTCTTTTGTTTTTATTGTAAGTTGTTCAAGCAACATAGGAACACTTCTCAATTGGACAGTGAAGGATATTGTGACTGGCATAACCTAAGTAGAAGGCTTTTAGAGCATCAATCATCTCCAGAGCAACTTTTTCATTGAAATAGTTGGTATGAACTAAAGAAGAGATTTGACAAGAATGAAATAATTGAAAGAAAAGTGCAAGAAGAAATCAGCAGAGAGAGGGAACATTGGCGACAAGTGTTACTAATACTTGCTGTAGTGAAAGCACTTGCTAAACAAGATTTGGCTTTTCATGGAAAAAATGAGAAGATTTATCAGGAGAAGAATGTGATTTTTTTAAGTATAATCGAAATGATTGCTGAATTTGATCCAATACTGAAAGAGCACCTTCGGCGCATTCAAAGTAAGGAAATTCATTATCATTATCTTGGTCACAAGATTCAAAATGAATTGATAGAGTTGTTAGCAAGTGAGGTGAAAGAGGCTATTGTCCAAAAAATCAAAGAAGCCAAGTATTTTTCAGTAATACTTGACTGTCCACCAGTTATTAGTCATGAAGAGCAAATGTCGCTTGTGATTCGATTTGTGGATGTTACATCAATTGCACCAAAGATTGAAGAGTTCTTTTTATGATTTTTGATTGTGGATGACACATCAGGACTGGGCCTATTTGACGCACTCAAAAATGTTTTGAACACTCTTGAGCTTGATATTGGTGATATAAGAGGGCAGGGGTATGACAATGGATCTAATATGAAAGGAAAACACAAAGGAGTTCAAAGTAGACTACTTGAAATAAATCCTAGAGCCTTGTACACCCCATGTGGTTGTCATAGTTTGAATCTTGCTCTTTGTGATATGACCAACTCTTGTTCAAGAGCTACATCCTTTTTTGGAGTGGTACAATGGATCTCAGGGCCGGCTCACCATATAGGCAGGTGAAGCAAGTGGTGGGGGCCTCACCATGAGGGGGCCTCATAATATTGTAGGCCTGTGTGGCTTGGTTGGGTTTTCTTCCCAGTTCCCACTTCTAAAGTCGAATCCCAATTCATAAACTCCAAAACCAGAACCAGAGAAGATAAATGAAACAGAAGCACAGTAAGGTTATTATTCTAAAATAAGTCCGTGTTTAAAGGTATCAAATCTCACTGGGAATCATCTGAAATGAATTCAAATGAACCCGAGCTAAAAGAGAAAATCGATCACAATTTGACCCGTTTTCTAATGAAACTGAAATCATCAAAAAATTCCATCATTGGAAAATTTTCATAAAATCAGAATTACAAATAAGTCCCTTTTTTTATATAGAAAATACTCTTTTTTTTTTACAAAATGGCATTTCAAATCAATATGGCTCCAAAATAAGAAATGTCCAACACAATTCCCGAAATTCATTGATACCAATAATTCCATATTATCTTATCATATAATTAATCTAACACATTAATCAACACTAATTAACAACTAATCATGCTTAATTTGCAACTAAATATAATTAATTAAATAAAAACACATTCCCAAAAATCATAATCTGATGTCTAAAGGCCTGTTGGATTGGTAACATTAACATGATAATAGAGCTCTTTCCAAAAAAAGAAAAGAAAATGAAAAAAGAACATGTTTGCCAACGAAAACCACATATGCTGATATGCGTAATAAAGAAAATGAAAAAAAGGAAGATGGGTTTTGAACCCATGCACTATTGTGATGGAACGTCACTTGTTCTGCACCGTCCGCCGTTTTATGTAGTTTTGTTTCATGTGAAAATCACATGCGATTCATTCTACCACCCCCTCACATGTGAAAATTAAATCTGAGTACGAAAATAATACCTTTTTACACATCATTTACACATCAAAATTTCACACATGATGCGTAAATGACCTCAACCAAACATGAAGGTGTGTAAATGATTCACATATGAGTTATTTACATACATAAATGCTCTCAACCAAACAACCCCTAAAAGAATTGTATATGGATAACTCTTGACCTCTCATTGTTAACCATTACTCTGATAATTCAGTAGTTTTTGTCATCACCATTAATGATTTTATGCTCTTTTCGGTTATTTCATTTAGCAGAAGGATTTAAATTGAGGGCTGCATTTTCTGCTTGGATTGGATATTTGGACTGCGCGTGCTCTTTTGGGATGAAGGTTTTCTCATGTCACACATAGAAGCTAGGGGCCTCGTTTATACTTTTGCCTGGGGCCACATATTGTCTTGAGACGGCCCTGACGGATCTATTCATTATTTTCGTCTTCTGCAAAGAGGTGGAAAGTGCTTAAAGATCATGTCAAAGATGAAGTCAGGTCTCTCGCTAAAGTCATTGTCAGCAACACATTGGGAGAGCCGTGTGGACAGTGTTCGTGCAGTTAGACATCAAGCTCCGAAAATAAGATATTCTTTGGTTTACTTGGCTGAAAATAGTGACGATCCTAAAACAAAGAGTGAAGCCGAGTCACTAGCGATACATGAAATTGAAAGTTTTGAGTTTTTGCTTGCTATGCTAATCTGGCATTATTTAGTTTTTGCTGTTAACTCTGTTAGCAAAAACTTTCAAACTAAAGACATGCAAATTGATATGGCCATACATGAATTGAAAAGACTTATTTCTATTTTTGAAAAGTATAGAGAATCTGGATTCGAAGAAGCCATGGCAGAAGCTAAGGACATTGCAACTACGATGGAAATTCAACCTATTTTTCATGAAAGGCGGATCATTCGTAGAAAAAAGCAGTTCGATGAGAATGTTAGTGAAGAGGTGACATAATCAGCTGAAGAATCTTTTCGAGTTAACTACTTCTTATTTATAGTAGACCAAGCTCTTTCTTCGTTCAAGAGTAGGTTTGAGCAGTTCTAAGTATATGAGAAAATTTTTGGGTTCTTGTTTGATTTGGAGAAGTTAAAGTCTGCAAATCTAGATACTTTAAAGGCTTCTTGTAACAATCTTGAAGAATTTTTGAAACATGACGGTGTTTCTGATATTGATGGGACAGATTTATTTTCGGAGTTAAGAATCATGAGAGATCTTTTACCAGATAATGCAAAGAAAGCAATCGACGTGCTAAATCATTTGAAGTCACGGGATAATTATTTTCCAAATGCATGGGTTGTATACAAGATTTCGTTGACTATACCAGGTACCGTTGCATCTGCAGAAAGAAGCTTTTCAAAGCTAAAGGTGATCAAATCTTATCTTCGATCAACCATGTCCCAAGAAAGATTAAATGGATTGGCTATGTTATCTATTGAAAAGTCTTTGGTAGAAAAACTTGATTACGAAGACTTAATTAGTGATTTCGCAGCTAGAAATGCAAGAAGACTAGTAGTTTTTAAGTAGTGCTTAGTTTTTCTAATTGAATTTTGGTGTTAATTGGTTAATGTGAAACACAATTCTGATTCGGTAAGAGTAGGTAAGGAGTTTAGACTTAATTTTCGATCAAATAAAAAAATTATCTTTTATTTTTTTATCATTTATCAGTGGGTATACGGGTAGGGCCACACTTTAGGAACTCGCCTAGGGCCCCCGAAAACTCAGAGCCGCCCATGTCCATAGCCAAGCAAATGTGGAATGGTTATGAGCATCAATAAGAAGATAGTGATCAACAGTAGCGAGAGGAACTTATCTAATGCATGGTTGATCCATCACTTTTTTTTTCTCCTCCTTTTTTGGTGTTTTCACTCCTGCATTAGTTTTTGAGTGTTTGAAGGTGAACCTATTTGAAAATATATAACTATTTTTTTGACAAACAATGTATGGTTTTGGAGTTGTCAATGTAATATTGCTTGGCAGTGAATATTTGAATGTTTTTTTTTTTTTTTTATAGTGTGTAGATTTTCTTTACGCTTATTTTTAGTTCATTTATGCTGAATAATTTCTTTTCGAATCTCATTAGGATTGAAGAAAAAAGAAAATTACAAATGGAATCCAATCGTAGAAAGGGTTTTAATAGATACACTTCTCGAGATGGAGCTTGCAGGAATAAAAGTTGAAAGAAATTCAATACTGCTAGTTAGGAGTAAAGCAACTTCTTACAGTGTTTGGTTTTGGATGGGATGATACATTAAAGCCGATAACTATCGAAAAGGATGCGTGGGATTCCTTGGAGCAGGTTAATTAGAGTTACCTACATTTAACCAGTGTTTGTTTTCATATTTTTTTCTTGAATGAACTGCATTCTAATATAAAGAAATTGTTACAGACAAAGAGTAAGTTGGCTAAATATAGGCATATCATTGTCAAAGTTTATGATGAAGTACATGATCGATCTTATCGCTGATGATGTTGTGTAAGGCGAAGTGGCCCTTACAGGAGCTAAGGAGCAAACTAAATTTCTCAGAAATGCCAATAGATGATGAATTCATGAATGATGGCTTCGGTACCCAAACACTTGGGTTGGATGATATGGATGAGGCTAACTTGCCTCAACATGGTGTAAATCCACCAAGGCATACATTGGCACCATCAAACCAAACTAGTACTAGTAGAACATAAAAAAAGGGGAAGTCAGTGGAAAGTGAAGAAGTGAAAATACATTAGATAAAATTGCAAATGCTGTCTTTAAACTTGCATAAAGCGCAAACTCGCTAGAGAGCTTGATTTCACGAGGAAGTGAAGTTGTAACTTCGCATCCTCTTATACCACTAGATATGCAATGCCTATTTTCTTATGAGTAATGACAATAGTGAACTAACCTTCTTGAGTTTGAATGATGAGATGAAGATGGAATGGCTGGAGACAAAGGGTAATCAAGTCACACTCCATGAATGAGAAGTCTTTTAATCTACATTTTCCTCCATATGAATGGATGACTGCATTAAACCTTAATTTTAAGTGGCTGGATATTTAATTAATGCTTTATGTCTTTTGGATGACTGTAGTAAACATATTTTGGATGTATAAACACTTTCTGTCTTATGCATGAATGTAGTAAACATATTTTGGACGGACGGTTAGAAGTTATAAAACGTTAAGAAATTAGATGATTGAAGTATTTTTGTTTGTATGGTTGGACCTGAAAATCACTATTTAAAAATTGTGTGACCTTGTTACAGTCTAATATATTTTCTCAAATGCTTTTCTAGTAGAATATAGATTCTTGCATTTCCTTGTTTATGTAATATTTGTAGCACTTCTTTTTATGAGTCATGAGAGATTGATAGTGTGAGATTGTGTTTGATGGGCTTTGGATGTATGTAATTCAATATAGGTTTGTACTTTTTTGGAGCTTGATTTTCTCTACCTTTTATTAGCACATAATGTCGTATATCATTGTATTTGGTTATTGGGGCTCGACTTAGGTAGATATTTGCTATTGTTGGCACATACTATTGGTAGAATTGTGTTTGAGAGCTGACATACTTCCTTTCTGTAGATATTTCTTTCTATTCTTTTATGTTAAAATTTCATTAATTTTTTGAGGTGGGTTTTCTTATGTTACATTTTTTAGTTAAGTGGGGCCGATATGTATATTACATAGTGTTTGTGTGTGTGTGTGTTGGTGGGCGATTTTACACTTGAATTCATACATTAATATTATATACAGGTTTCTAATTCTAATTGGAAGTTCTTTTAGCTATTAAAACAGGGAGTTCGTGGATCGAGGGAATTTAGAATTCACAGGCAATAATTCAGGCTGAGAATGAAACAGGGAATTTAGAATTCTAGAACTTGGCAGTATTTCAAATACAAGCATTTGAAATTTCCAGACAACTACCAGACATGAATTCTTTGAATTCTAGTAAAGAAACGGGACCTAAGTTGGGATACGGTAAAGATGCATCTAGGATCTCTTTCCATATATAGTTGGCAGCTATGGTTTTTGTCACGACCCCAAACCAATTAGTGGTTAAACCAAATTCGAGGTATTAAATTTAGGGCTAATTAAAAAAATTTCGCCCTTTATGCCCAAAGATCGAAGTCCGCTATGAGGATTATGAGTTTGAACCTCATTCAGTAAAATAACCTATGTCAAATGGCATATAATTAAGGGGAGTGCTATTGGCACCGCAAATTTTTCTCTCCCCACCGCACTAGAAGAGAAAAAAAATAATTTTTCCTAAACTACCCCTCCCATCCTCCCTCCTCGCTCCTTCTCCTCCTCCCTTCCTCTCCCACCCTCCACCCTCTTCCCTCATCTCCCCCCACCCCCTGGAATTAATATAGCAGAATCCACAGGTGTTCGGATTTATAACTGTACAATAGGAACAGGTATTTCGCATCTCTATGTATTCTCTAATCAATTTACTCATTTTATCTGGTGGGGCGGCTGATTCTGTTCTTTATCAATACACCACAGGAGATGACTGCATTTCTTTTCTCAATGGCACCTCCAATGTTAATATTAGCTCCATCACATGTGGGCCTGGTCATGGTATTAGGTGAGTAGAAGACACAAAAACAATTTGCAGTTCGATTAGAAAACGGTTCTCATGATCAACCCATCTAATTTTTTTTTCAAACCATTTTATTTCACTCCCTATCATTGGAAGCTTGGGAGGGGATGGAACGGTTGGAATTGTGGGACAGATTCATGTCTCAGTCCGCCTGCAGCAGCCCGATCTCCCTCCCGCCGGTAACTGGGAGGGGGAGGGGGAGGGGAGGGAAGGAGAGGGAGAAGAGGGAAAGTAAATGGAAGGGGAGGGAGGCAGAAAGAGGGAGACCGGCTGGGGCTCCCTCCCCGCCAGAGACTTGGGGGGTGGGGGGAGATGAGGGAAGAGGGTGGAGGATGGGAGAGGAAGGAAAGAGGAGGAGGAGAGGGGAGGGGTAGTTTAGGAAAATCCATTTTTTTTAATATTTTATGGTGGGAAGAGAGATTTTTGTGGCCAATAGAGCCCCCCATAATTAATCACATGCATCATTTCCTGTACATATACCAAACTAAGCAAAGTATATATTTTATTCCCATTATGTATTTTTAGGTTCAAAATCCAAAAGACATATACAATTTATATACACATCAGGGCTATCCAAAATACCTAAGCCCTGGAACAAAAGATTTAAAAAAGAATACGACAAGTCCAAAAGATCAAAATAACAAAAGATAAATTAACATCAAGGGAATCCCTCGTGCAGGTACTCATTTGCTGGAAAAGACGATGTTTACACTACGTCATCGGTACACCACTCACGTTGCTCATCCTCCTCCGGCCGAGGATCATCTGGGATTGTCTCAGTGTCCGGGTCGATGAAATAGGTGGTGTCGTCTAACACACCAAGGAAATGAAAGTCAACAACATGTTGACAAGAAGATAAGTAGTGTATAAAACTCATAACATGATTCAATATAATAGTAAAGACAAGTAAGTGATCATACAATGTCAAGGTAAGAAGCTAGGCATGTAATCAAGAATAAGTAAAAGAATCATGTGAATAATAAGTCCCAGCATCATCTAGCAAGAGCAACCACCAACACATGATATGAAATGCACAAGCAAAGGGACACTCCGAGGAAATCCAAGCTACCTCCGACGGATATCAACGTTGTCCAAGCTGACTACCAACACCCAAAAGTCCGGCTCTAGCGGTATCTGAAGCTACCTACCTGAGATAAAAAAACGTTGTCCAAGCCGACTGTTATTATCCTTCACTGTGGACGCCATCTAAAGCCGACTGCCCACCCTCGTGTCTGTGTACCGGCCCACCATAAAACCTCCAAACTGTAGTTGGCCATGAGTACAATCCCCCCCATAGTGGATCCTACTATGGTTGGATAAGGTGTAGTGATGTGTTTAACACAAGATTCAAGGCAAGCATATCTGCCTAGATTCCATAGACAAGTTCAAGAATTCCCAACCGAGATTCAACACAATGAGGGTTACTCCAAGTCGAGCCAAGTTCCAAGACAAGTTCAAGAATTCCCCATCGAGTAGTCCTCCAATGACATCCATACGTCAAGAAAAGTCTTGCCACACGTGTCCATCAAGTGTAAGAAAAACAAGGCACCTAAGGACGCACGTACTCTAAGTCCAGTCCAAGTCCTAAATCTAAGCAAGTTATGTTTTCAAGTTATACGAGTGTCTTATGAATAGAGTGTAAAAGGTATGTAAAGAAACGAATACAAGGTTGTGGACCAAGGAAGAAATACAAACCAATCCTAGGTCAAGGGTCGTCCACCGCGTACCGTACGTGTTTCCAACGGAGTACGTATGGAGAATGAATCAACGATGCCCCCAATTGGTGAGCTCTTGGTGCACGGAAGCTACTGAGCACAAATTCACTCAATTCCACATGCATTCGGCCAAGCCACGAACAATACATGGAAACCCCGGACAACTAACGGAGCACAACAAGCCAAACTTGCTTCGTTTTCATTTCTCCCTTCTCGGTCATGTAAGGGCGTCGAAGGGTCCTACACCTAGGTCCAAACTAGGTTTAAAAGTCCTTTTCCACAAAGGGAATAATGGACAGCTCGCTCGAACGAAGGTCAAGCTCGCTCGAGCGAGCAAGCCTGTTGCCTAGCCCCCCTGAGCCAGCAAGGCTCGCTCAAGCAAACCTTTAGGTTTTGCTCGGGCGAAATAAGATTTTGCTCTGCCTAAGCTGGTCTTGGTCCCCTTCTCTCCCAAGCCTTTCCAAACGCTACACCTGCATGAAAAAGAGCCTCTATGCTCTCCACATTCATTCCATCCCACCATTCCATCATTAAACCCATTCATCATCCAATTAAGGTCCAATTAATCATTAATTCCTAAACTAGCATGTTAAACCCCAATTGTATTATCAAGTTTGGAATTCATGTGCATCTAAGCAATTAGATCCATAATAAACCACAAATACATACATGCATGCTTAATATACAAAGCTTATTCACTGACCTTTGAGAATTGAGAAGAATTCGGGAAGAAATGAAGAAGATGGACGATAAGAAGCTCCAAGCAACCTATCTAGCTAGCTCAAACCCTCCTAATGACAAGCTCTCCACCCCTCCTAGAGCACAAAGGAAGAGGAACAAAAGAGATTGAATACCATGCAAGGCATGAATGAAGCAAAAGAGAGAATTTGGGAGAGTTAGAGTTGGGGAAATCTTACCAAAATGGGTTCTAGAGGAAGAGGAAGGCTCAAGGAAGAAGATAAAACTGATTGGCCTTGAATCCCTATCTAAGCACCACATGCAAAAGGAAGAAGATGAAGAAGGGTGAATAAGCTCTCCAGAATTCCTCGAGTCAGAATGGAAATGAAAGGAAGAGAAATCTGGTTATATAGAGTTGAATAGTGAAAAGTCCAAAATGCCCTTCTTGAGTGAAACGAGGAAAATGTGATTACTAAGAGGGATTCGAGGCGTCGAATCGCGATATGTCAAGAATGAAAAATGATGGACACGATGAAATGTTTCCAACGAGCCTAAGTTCGACGAAAACTAAATTTTTCGGAAAGACACCTAATTCTATCTTAAACTGCAAACTACCCCATACTAGGACTAAACACACTCGAAATTATACGAAACTTTACGGATACCTTCCTAACGACGAAAGAAACTCGCTCAAGTAGTAAGCCCACATAATTAACTAACATGGTAACATGGTAATTAATTAAGTTAAATGCAAAATTAACTAGCTAATCACACTAATAAGGTCGGAACCTTACAATTTGGGGGGCTTCGGCTGGAGGTCCCTTAAAGTATGACTTTGCTGCAAACAGTCCACAAAAAAGTCATAGAGCCAAAGGTCCCTCCCACGCTTTTTCACACCTGAAATGTCTAATTTACCCTTTCTTTAAATCATAACTCATCCCATGATTGGAGGGATATCCCATTAATAATGGCCAACTAACATTTAATTGCCCACGATTAATGGAATCCCCAGATTTTTAAATAAATTCTAAAAACACACAAATAAATTTCAAAATAACGAAAATAAAATTTAAAAAATGAAATAATTTTAAAAAAACTCAATAAATAAAAAAAAGCAATATATAATCAAATAACGCAAATAAATTTAAAAAGATGCAAATAAGTTTCAAAATATCCAAATAAATTTTAGAAAATATAAATAAATTTAAAAAGATTCAAATAAGTCTCAAACGATCCAAAGAAAATTTCAAAAAATGCAAATAAAATTAAAATAATGAAAATAAATTTTAAAAATGCAATAATGTCAAAAAATGCAATAAATTTGAAAAGACACAAATAAATTTTAAAAGATGCAAATAAATTTAAAAAATGCATATAGATTTCAAAAAACGTAAATAAGTTTGCTAAAAAACTCAGATAAATTTTGAAAAAAAAAACTCAGATAAATTTACCAAAAATACAAAGAAATATGACAAAAAATATATAAATTTGAACAACACTTAGGTAAAATTGACAAAAGCTCGGATAAATTTGAACAAAACTCAGATAGATTTACTAAAAACTTAGATAATTTTTGAAAAAAACTCAGATAAATTTACCAAAAATACAAAGAAATATGACAGAAAATAGATAAATTTGAACAACACTCAGATAAATTTGACAAAAGCACAAAGAAATATGACAAAAAATAGATAAATTTGAACAAGACTAAGATAAATTTGACAACAACTCAGATAAATTTGGCAAGAAACAGAAAAATTCCATTCTCAATCGAAAAAACAACCCGGCTTCGGAAACGAGTCAGGTCAAACCTAACCTATAACCAACCCGGAGCTGCTACAGAACCCAGAACCCAGACCCACCTTCTTCTTCTTCTCCCATTCTAGTTCTGCTACAAGAACTAGAAGACAACGAGGCTGGCAGCGGTTGTAGTCCTGCAGGATCTTCTGTCAACGTTTTCTTCTCAAGTGATTTTTGGATTGGTTGCTGCCAATCGCCATTCAAAAGACCAGCAGCAGGCGGCAGTTCTCAGGTACAAGACACACATGAACTGGTCACATGGTTTTAGTGGAAGAAGATCGGAGCAATCGGCTGCCGGTCTTGTCGCGCTATCGCCGATGAAGAAGCAGTCGAAGTTGCATGTTCGGAGCAAAGAGGGCTCTCAACTGTTGCAGAACGGTGAAAGAGATTTGGAATCTCTGATCTGATTGGTGGGCCTGCATCACCCTCAATCAGATTAAGGCGCTAAAACCAGAAGATCAGAGATTGTCGCTTGCGCAGCTAACAAAAACAATAGATCGGAGGAAAAAGAGATTGCCCATCGCCGATCGCCATCCTCGCTGGAGAAGGCTGACGATCGTTGCCGGATTTACACCGAAGAAGACAATTGTAGAAGAGGATCCATCCTCGCTGGAGAAGGCTGGCGATCAATGATGGCGATCCCAGACCATTGATGGCGATTCCAGACCGTTGATGTCGATCACATAAGAACATGTGGCCCACCTTCCTTCTTCTCCCATTCTGGTGTTTCCATTTCTCCTTCTTCGATCACACTACAAAAAAAGTGACAATTAGCGGCGATTTATAGCGGTGGTCTATGTTTCCATCACTAAAAATAAGTATTATATACGTTTTTAGTACATACAGTGGCGGTAATTATTTTTGCTGCTATTAAGTGTACTTGATGTAAGTTTTAAATACATATACACTATACATATAGCGACGGTAATTGTAGTTTGCTGCTATTAAGTGTAGTGTATATAAGTTTTTAATATATATACATTATACATACAGCGGCGGTAATTTGATTTTGCTGCTATTAAGTGGTACATACAGTGGTGGTACTTAAATTTTGTTGCTATTGCTGTACCAACGTATATAATACAAATACGTATAGTAGCGGAAAATTTATTATGCTATATATACCACTATAAACACTACGTATAGCAGCGGAATACACTGTCCGTCACTACATCTACTAGCAGCGGAATACACTTTCCGTCACTACATCTACGTATCTACTACTATAAACACTACATATAGCATATAGCAGCAGAAAGTATTATGCCACTATAAATACTTACGTATAGCAGCGGAAATTAGATTCTGTCACTACATCTCCATATACTTACCCCACAATCGCATAACCCTTTCATCTTCCATTCCCAAGCGCAATCCCAAAACCCACAAAACCCTCTCATCGTCCAGTCCCAAGCGCAATCCCAAAATCCTCGCATCGTCCAGTCCCCCTGTCATCATCCAGTCCCAAGCAGAATCCCAAAACCTCTTTTTGTCTTCCCCAAAACCCTAATCTCTGAGATCTCTCTTCCATAAAACCCTAATCTTTGTTTGGAGCTTCAGCAGCTTTGAGGTTTCAGATCTGATCGACATCGGAGAAGGAGAAGAAGAAGAAGAAGGTAAGATGTACTTCCCTGCATTTTCCAACCTTCGACGATCTGCACAATACATTCTTTTTTTCTTCTCACAAATGGCAAAGTGATTAGGGTTTTCTTCTCACTCTTTACTCTTTCTCTCACTTCTACGAGATTAAGTTTTCTCTTCTTGTTTCTTCTGTGTAGCCGAGTCTCCAGGTAAATCTCTCTCTCTCTCTCTCTCTCTCTCTCTCTCTCTCTCTCTCTCTCTCTCTCTCTCTCTCTCGATGCATTTTCTCTTCTTCTTTCAGTCTTTTGGGTGTTTGATTCTAGGGTTTTTGTTTTAGGAATCGATTTCTAGTCTGATCGTGTTTAGAACTAATATGATTCTTTTGTTTGATCTGTTTGTAAGTAGATTTTTTTTGGCATTTGGTAAATTTGTTTAGTTGATGTTTAAAATTTACTGCACAGTTCATGATTTCCAACGCTTGATTCTGCCCTACAGTTTTCCGAGGCATCTTATTTCCATGTTGATTTTGTTTTCTTTGGGAAATGGGAACTAACGACTTCCATTTCTATGGTTTTCAGTTTCTATTGCATTTTTCTATATTGGAATATGGTCACCTGCAGCAAAACCTTCTAGCTTGGTACCCCTGTGAAGTTAGAATGCTGCCGGGTGATTAGATTTATATATGGTCGATTAGGAAAGCACTGCTTGCCTGAGTGTTGTTGCGTTTGAGCTCCCGGTCAAATTTATTGAATAACAAGATTTGCAGGGATATATGTATTTTGGTCCTTTTGGAAGAACTATGTTGTATCCTGAATTCATCTTGGCATTGATATAAAACATCCTACAATTAGATTAGGTTTGATGGGTTAAACCTATAAAGGAGAAGAGAAATGAATTGGTTAAAACCACTAAAAAAATTCTGAGTGTAGCAAGAACGAAATACAGAGAATTAATTACAAATACAGATGAGTTTTCGGTTGGTGTGAAGGGAAGGCAGCAACTAAGTTTCAAAATGGGTTCTCTAAGTTGTTTAAAGTCAACCATTAATCAAGGAGTTGTTAGCTAAGTTAAAGTTCTTTTGTGTAAGAACATCTCAAGAAGGTATCTTAATATCACAAGGACTAGTCATCTTGTATCATTTCTCATCTGTAAAATTGATTAATAGATTTTCATTGTTATCATAAAAGAAAGCTCCAAGTTGGGTAATAGGAGTGTATGAAAATAGTACTAACACTTTTAGTTATTGGAATTACATAGTTCTTTCAGTTGTACACTGGGATGGGTTACTTAAAGAAGAGTTACAAACTCTCAAATTGCCAGTTATCATAATTTCATTGGTGCAAATTTCATAGTGGAGTACAAAATTTCATATGAAGTAGGCTTAGAGAATTGATGCAATCGATTTTGTATTATTACTTATGCATTTTGCATGTATTATTATGGTGTGCTACTGTGGTTGTTTTGAAATGGTTGAAGAGATGGAATTTGTTCCATCTTCCAAATTAAGTGATCTATACCAGAGTAGATGAGGATAAAACACCAAAATTAGGGATCTTGTTGGATAACTTAGAGCAGGCTTGCAATGTTTATAATATTTATGCAAAAGTTGTGGGTTTTAGCATTCACTTTCCCTGGCTGTCATCTTTTCCTGGAGGCCCTTAGACCGTAATACCAAATTGCGGATCTTTGCAAGATCTGGCGCTATATGTTTGCGCTATATGTTTTATGACCGCAATGAGGACTGCTATCTTCCAATCATTCTTCAAATTATGAGGTTTTCTATACTCTGGTGGACTTGGAATGCCTACTGGGTGCCACCATTCCTCGTCTCCTTTGGGCCACCATGGAGTAGGAGGTCATGTGCAAAGGGATAATTCCTTTGTGGGGGATCACAGTGATGCATGAGGGCAGATAGAAGTGAACTTAGGTTTGTGTCTTGTAACTCCCAAAGCGTGAAATAAGAAGGGTTGCTCATGTCACCAAAGTCGGGAATAGGATTATTTTCTTGATACTCTGCGATTGCAGCTGGTGTACTTTGATCAAACTTGACTTCTTCCTTCCACCAAGAGCATAAGTTTTCTAATACCGCTCCGACAGTCTTCCCATTCTCAAGGACGATTCCATATACAAAGCCCTGGGCTTTACAAACATCCACCATATTCAGCATATATTTCAAGATCGTATCCTGAGCACGAGACATCTTCTTCCGCAATGCTTGCTCTTGCAATAACTTGTTCTTATTTGGATAGCTATTGGTACCCTCTTCCATCTTCTCTTTGAGTTGATGCAGTCTCATTTGGTCTTCTTCGATTCTATTCTCTAATTCAACCATGTAGACAATCATGAATCCAATACATGTGTGCGCAATGCTTCTGCTACCTTTTTAGTGTCTCATAAATAAGTTTTGGTTGGATAATGTATAGATCCTTTTTAATAAATAATTTTTGGATGGAAAATGTATAGATCTTTTTTTAATGGGAAATTAGGGAAAGGTGAAATGGGGTTTGTAGTAGTGGTTTTGGCCACTTATAGCAGCGGTTTGTATTGTCTGCTGCTAAAAGATACACTTATAGCAGCAGTTTTTACTATCTGCTGCTAAAAGATGCACTTATAGCGGCGGTACACACAAACAATAGCAGGAAAAAGCCCTATGCGCTATAGTGGCAGATTAAAACTATTAGTGGCGGTTATAAACCGCTGCTATTGATTTTTTTTCGCAGCATTTCTTCTTCCGCTGCAAATACATTCAGCGACAGGACCATTAGACGACAAAAGTAGCAGCGCACATTTTTCCGCTGCAAAAGGTATTAGTGGCGGTTTTTACACATTTAGCGGTGGAAAAAAACCGCTGCTAAATGTAATTTTTCTTGTAGTATCAGTCTGCTGCAACAAACCCGATCCTCTGTTCTTCTTCGAGTCTCCGAAACCCCGATCAATGTGGCCCAACAGAGATCGGAAAACCCAAACAAACCTAGGCTCGTTGCAGAAGAAGAGGGATAATATAAGATTTGAAATTTTAAATTTCAAAATTTTATGCCTAAAACGGTTGAAAGGGCATATCAGTCCTGAAATATGTGATCATGTGGATGTAGGGACCTATGGCAACAAACAGTCTAACTGAGTGGTGCTCCTAATCTCAATGCATTGCACTGGGCTCACTCTTGGTAAGCTAAATTCCCAAGTCACAAGAGGCACTGCCATGCTAGTTACTAAGAACCCATACCCTAGGTCGTGCAACTCAAGTTGGGGCCCCTATTGGACCCGCGTAAGGCAATGCGTGATGATGGTGTGTGCCCAGCCCAGTGTAGACCAACTCAATGGTACATGCCCTACAAGCGCTATTGAATAAAAATCTAATTAGTTCCATTATTGCATAGAAGTCCAATGTTCATCATTATTATCTATTCTACGTGCATTAAAAGCAAAATAATCAAACTTTGCACAGCACCAACACTTTAAATAATTTACATTATAGTGGGTCCCACATGCCTATTTATTGAAAGCAGGATCCATTTCATTAAAACCATAGCATTAGTATTTATTATTAATAATCCAAAAGTAAAAATCTAATTATTGGCCAAGTTATTTTCAGGCAATATTCAAATTCTCATGCAATAATGATGACAATAATATGACGGGTGCATGAAATCTGGACTTGGGTCTTTGCGTCCACTCATGATACATCCAACAATTAAAATCAATTGTTTTAGTAATTCGGGATCCGATCCTTACAACATGAGATTCAAAAAAGCCAACCTTATTTTGTACCACGGTTGCGAAAGCAGAACATGGAGTTTTTGGCATGAGTCGTGTGGGTAGCCGTGGGCTAATTACTTGGCTCAACGTAGAATAAACTCAAAGCTAATCATGGAGCCTCAGGAAGCCAACCCAAATTATATATATCCTACGATCGCTAAGACAAGACATTAACTTTTGGCTCTTTTGTACTACAACCATATAACCTTGGCTCACCATAGGCAAACCCTACGGCTAGCCATAGGGGCCTCATAGTTAATCTTAGAAGCCCAGCTTCTCGTTTTACCGGAAACTTCGACATGGGTCTTGAGGGCTTAAATTGGGTACTCTTAGCATTGTATAAGCCGACATACCCTTACTGATATAACGTACGGGGGTACAAACCACGTTGGAGTGTGAAGATGTAGGGTGACATGATGTTGAATACGTTTAGATGCATCAAGGCTCTGTGATAGGATATCATTGCCCACATGACCACCTTCGACCGAATGCTGATGAGTCATGCAAAGAAGGCAAGCAATTGTAAATCTACTTTGACTACTGCATAATATTTGTGATTTAATCGTATATTCTTTGTATTCATACTCACATACCACTAGAATGTTCCTTTCGCTTTGTAATTCTACTTTATGTGATTCACATGTGAGAGCCTAGGTAGACTTAGGATCCCCATTGTGTTTAGTACTGGATTTGGCTTGCTTAGTATACTTTGTATCATTGTTTGTATCGTTTTAGAGTATTGAGGTTAGGTGGTTTTGAATGTAAGAGCTTTGAGAGGAGGACTACTTGGGTTTTGACTTTTCTGTTTAAGACTTGATTGGACTTTGATGGATTGAGAGTAGTCTCTCATTCGTTTGACAAATCTCATTCACACAAGTTCAGCATATGATATTTTTATAGTGGACATAGGAGACCATGTGAGAGCTTATGGAGGCCACAATTCCCTCGCCAATCAAGAATGAGGTGAGGGATTGAAAAATCTAATTGAGACTAGCCAATGTATGAAATTTCAAGTCACTCCTATCATTTTAACATCTTAGTCTTCAGGTTTGACGGTGTTAAAATGCATGATTTTATATGATTTTAACCCAATAGTCTAATCCTTTCGGATCAGTATAATAAGTCTAATGGAGCCTTTGACATATAAGGGGTTTAGATAGCAGATTCAGATTGATCATGTGGAGCTTGAGCTTGGTGATGATTTGAAAAATAATTCCTAGAAAGTCCATACAACCGGTAAAAAGCCTGGTTCGATCTGGGCCAGCACCATCTAATTGACTAAATCGTCGGCCTTGGGCTCGACATTTGTGGCCGTGTTAGGCTTGGGCTAGGATATCGCCCTGTCTTTTTTAAGTTGGGCCTAGCCTAAATATGCCTTAACCCAGATCATGAATAGCACTAGTCATGGGAGACATCTGCGTAGGAGTGCCACCAGACAAACATATGCATGTGCTTTGGTTTGGATACCTCTAATCAACCCATCTGCAAACTCTCTTTTGGGGCCCACATGCAGCCAGGTTAATCGTGCGACATGTGGAGGACCAACGAATCTAGATCAGACCATTTATGTGTGCAAGATCTCAACTCCATTAATCATCCTAACTATTTGATCCATGGAGCCAATTTTAATGGTTTTAGAAGGCACCATTTATGCATGATTTATTTCGATCCTATAATGAGTTATAATGGTGTGAAGAAAGTCAAATTTCAGTTTTTTGCATATTCATAGCATGGTTATGTTAGAAAAGTATTTTCGTTGCTTCTACTAATATCTCGAGGTTGCTTAGTGGGTGGAATTTAATAAGGTTTGAGAGCCAACCAGATGTAAATTGAATCCAAAATGGAATGACTCGGTGTCGAAAAAAATATAGTGCATGTTGCCAAAAGGGCGCCAATAGGATTCCATCGATTATTGGGGGGGGGGGGGGGGGGGGGGGGGGGTTGAAAAGTATTTTCACTGCTCTCACTAAAGCCTCAACGTTTCGGTATGAATAATTAGCGGAGGAAACATAATATAGCGCCAAAATATACGTCTTGCGAAAATGTGTCCAAAGCTTACAAAACTCACAAGAACATATGTCCATACGGGCATCAAATCTAGGACATTTGTTCTAGGATATATATAAAGGGAGGTGCTCCTATGAGAGCATCTCTCACCTTATGTCCAATGCCAACAACTTAAATGTGAAGGCCCCCACCTTAGCTCTCATAGTAAGATGAGAGAAACTCTCATAGGAGCACCTCCCATATATATATATAATATAGTGCAAGGCTCTCCTAAGTTCAAGCTTAGGATAAAATCGTAAGCTCATGCTTGTGGAGCCCACCTTTGGTCCATCCAAATGGACCAAACACATGACCCCCCCTAAATTGCAATGTCAACCAACTTTCGGTCATATCCAAATTTACTAGGCCGTTGGATCGACTATGTATCGATCCGAATGGACTATTGACCATTAAATTTTTGGGCCCATATGGAGATGATAGAAATTACGGTTGGGCTGGTTTTTTACAAGGAGAAAGATCCCAGGGAGTCCTTGAACTCCCCCCACTCCCATCCCCATATGGGTCCCTAGGTGGGCCCCACCACACACTTGAGCTTACCTTATTCTAAGCTTGAGCTTAGGAGAGTTTGCCTCATATATATATCTATTATACATTCCACGACAGCCTTTTACTGTTCCAAAAAAATGTCCTACGTGGCACTGTGGCTAAAAGGGGCTAAAATTTGTACATAATTACAACTTTTGCCATCAAGAAAGAAAGAGAGGGAGGACAGTTGACTGCACGTGAAAGAGAGAGGGGAAAGTAAGAGAGAGAAAATGAATGAGGGAGAGGGGGGCGTGGGGGGGCTGATAGGTTTATTTTTTTCTGTTAATCTCAATCTCAGCCGTCCATCACACTTTTTTGTGGACCCCATTTGACTATTCATCTCACTGTTTTTCTCAGAGAACTAAAGTTCGAAAAATAAAAAAGCAGGGGAGCCGGGTCCGATTTGGTTGGCCAAAGTATTAAAAAAATTAAAAGTTAAGAAAATTAAAAAAATATTTTTTTAAAAAAAATTTGGAGTGTAAACTCTTAAATTATAAAAGTTAATAAAACAAAATACTAAAAACCCTAAACATTAAAGCATAAATCATATATACTAAACATAAATAAAACAAATATTAACCTAAACCAAAAATTCTAAGAACACTAAATCCTATAAAGTCATAAACCCCAAATTCAAATAAGTTAATTTATGAAAAAAATTTTATCGTGCCAACGGCACGGGTTACCACTAGTATATATATATGAGGCAAAACTCTCCTAAGCTTAAGCATAGAATAAGGTAAGCTCAAGTGCGTGGAAGGGCCCACTTGGGGACCCACATGGGGATGGGGGTGGGAAGATTTCAAGGATTCCCTAGGATTTTCCTCCTTGCAAAAAATCAGCGACAACCGTAATTTCTATCATCTCCTATGGGCCAAAGAGTTTAATGGTTAACAATCCATTCAGATTGATATATAGTCAATCCAACGGTCCAGTAATTCGGATCTTACCGAAAGTTGGTGGACATGTGCAATTTAAGGGGATTATGTGTTTGGTCCATTGGAATGGACCAAAGGTGGGCCCCACAAGCACTAGCTTACGAAATTTTCTCCCTAAGCTCGAGCTTAGGGGAGCCTTGCTCATATATATATATATATATATTGGCATCGGATTGAGGACATTTGACCTAATACAACACGTTCAATATATTTATCTTGCAAAAAACATAGCAATACATTACGAAGGAAAATTACATAGTCAAACCACTCTTATTACGGCATCAAATTTAAGACATTTGATCTACTACAACACATTCAATATGTATTTCTTACAAAAAGCATAGCAGTACATTACTACGGGCATCAAATTTAGGACATTTGATCTAATATAACACGTTCAATATATACATCTTGCAAAAAGGATAGCAATACATTACAAAGAAAAAAATACAGTCAAACCACTCTTATTCTTGCCAATATACTTATGGTTGAGTGATGTTGCACCTTAGTTTCACACTTATACCCAGGGATTAATCTCTGAATCTTCAAGTTTAAAGTATCACTCATTAATCATAAATCCAACATAGCAACAAATAAAAAAAAAAAAAAACGCTTATTCTGTTACAGGAATAGCAAGAAGAGGAGTAACCATCTGCATGCTCAATCTTATTTTGTAGTCCATGTTCATATCCATTGATGTCATCCCATCTGGTAGCTTCCAATCAAATGAATGCAGAAGAGAAGCCAGAATTATGTGCAATGCCCGAAGTGCAAAGGGCATCCCAGGACAAATCCTGTACATATACCAAACTAAGCAAAGTATATATTTTATTCCCATTATGTATTTTTAGGTTCAAAATCCAAAAGACATATACAATTTATATACACATCAGGGCTATCCAAAATACCTAAGCCCTGGAACAAAAGATTTAAAAAAGAATACGACAAGTCCAAAAGATCAAAATAACAAAAGATAAATTAACATCAAGGGAATCCCTCGTGCAGGTACTCATTTGCCGGAAAAGACGATGTTTACACTACGTCATCGGTACACCACTCACGTTGCTCATCCTCCTCCGGCCGAGGATCATCTGGGATTGTCTCAGTGTCCGGGTCGATGAAATAGGTGGTGTCGTCTAACACACCAAGGAAATGAAAGTCAACAACATGTTGACAAGAAGATAAGTAGTGTATAAAACTCATAACATGATTCAATATAATAGTAAAGACAAGTAAGTGATCATACAATGTCAAGGTAAGAAGCTAGGCATGTAATCAAGAATAAGTAAAAGAATCATGTGAATAATAAGTCCCAGCATCATCTAGCAAGAGCAACCACCAACACATGATATGAAATGCACAAGCAAAGGGACACTCCGAGGAAATCCAAGCTACCTCCGACGGATATCAACGTTGTCCAAGCTGACTGCCAACACCCAAAAGTCCGGCTCTAGCGGTATCCAAAACTACCTACCTGAGATAAAAAAAAATGTTGTCCAAGCCAACTGTTATTATCCTTCGCTGTGGACGCCATCTAAAGCCGACTGCCCACCCTCGTGTCTGTGTACCGGCCCACCATAAAACCTCCAAACTGTAGTTGGCCATGAGTACAATCCCCCCCATAGTGGATCCTACTATGGTTGGATAAGGTGTAGTGATGTGTTTAACACAAGATTCAAGGCAAGCATATCTGCCTAGATTCCATAGACAAGTTCAAGAATTCCCAACCGAGATTCAACACAATGAGGGTTACTCCAAGTCGAGCCAAGTTCCAAGACAAGTTCAAGAATTCCCCATCGGGTAGTCCTCCAATGACATCCATACGTCAAGAAAAGTCTCGCCACACGTGTCCATCAAGTGTAAGAAAAACAAGCACCTAAGGACTCACTGTAAGTCCGGTCCAAGTCCTAAATCTAAGCAAGTTATGTTTTCAAGTTATACGAGTGTCTTATGAATAGAGTGTAAAAGGTATGTAAAGAAACGAATACAAGGTTGTGGACCAAGGAAGAAATACAAACCAATCCTAGGTCAAGGGTCGTCCACCGCATACCGTACGTGTTTCCAGCGTAGTACGTATGGAGAATGAATCAACAATGCCCCTAATTGGTGAGCTCTTGGTGCACGGAAGTTACTGAGCACAAATTTACTCAATTCCACATGCATTCGGCCAAGCCACGAACAATACATGGAAACCCCGGACAACTAACGGAGCACAACAAGCCAAACTTGCTTCGTTTTCATTTCTCCCTTCTCGGTCATGTAAGGGCGTCGAAGGGTCCTACACCTAGGTCCAAACTAGGTTTAAAAGTCCTTTTCCACAAAGGGAATAATGGACAGCTCGCTCGAACGAAGGTCAAGCTCGCTCGAGCGAGCAAGCCTGTTGCCTAGCCCCCCTGAGCCAGCAAGGCTCGCTCAAGCAAACCTTTAGGTTTTGCTCGGGCGAAATAAGATTTTGCTCTGCCTAAGCTGGTCTCGGTCCCCTTCTCTCCCAAGCCTTTCCAAACGCTACACCTACATGAAAAAGAGCCTCTATGCTCTTCACATTCATTCCATCCCACCATTCCATCATTAAACCCATTCATCATCCAATTAAGGTCCAATTAATCATTAATTCCTAAACTAGCATGTTAAACCCCAATTGTATTATCAAGTTTGGAATTCATGTGCATCTAAGCAATTAGATCCATAATAAACCACAAATACATACATGCATGCTTAATATACAAAGCTTATTCACTGACCTTTGAGAATTGAGAAGAATTCGGGAAGAAATGAAGAAGATGGACGATAAGAAGCTCCAAGCAACCTATCTAGCTCAAACCCTCCTAATGACAAGCTCTCCACCCCTCCTAGAGCACAAAGGAAGAGGAACAAAAGAGATTGAATACCATGCAAGGCATGAATGAAGCAAAAGAGAGAATTTGGGAGAGTTAGAGTTGGGGAAATCTTACCAAAATGGGTTCTAGAGGAAGAGGAAGCACTACTAGAAAATCCTCTTTTGGCGCACCAGAACGCGGGCGGCCGCTTTTGGCGGTCGCAAATAGACTCATTAGCGACCGCCATAGGGCTCATTAGCGACCGCTTATGGCGGTCGCTATTGCCCTTTAATAAACCCACCCGAGACCATTTTCCTTTCACTTTTCCCTTCCCCCTTTTTTCCCCCCTGCTCCCGCTCTGCTCCCGCGCGACCTCTTCCTTTCCCTCTCCATTTTCATTTTCCCCCACACTCGTCTCTCTCTCGGTCTCTCCCCAGTTCCCGTGAAGCTCTCCCGGTTGTCATCTCGGCGCTCGATCTCTCCGACGAAGGTAGCTCGATCTCCCCAGTTCGCGCGAACTCTCCGACGTCTCTCCCGGTTGTCATCTCGTCTCTCTGTCTCTTCTGCACGGGCTGTGAGACCTCTTCACTGCAACTCACTGCAACTCTCATCTCCTCTCGTCTCTCTCTCCCGGTGCGACGCCAAGGAAGAAAAGGGTGTGATTTGATCGTTTTTTTCCCCGAATCTGATCAAAATTTTTGATCGATGGACTGGAATTCCTTGAAAGTTTGTTTCTTTTCTCTGTTGCGTTTGAATGTTTGTGTTCTGACGTATTCCTTTATGAGCTTCTTTTTTTTTTCCGCCTCAGAATCAGGATTTCAATCTGAAGAGTTATCGATCGAATGACTGGTTTTCTTTTAAAGGAATGATTTTTCTCTGATATGACTGCTTCTTTTGTGCGTGCGTGTGTCGATTGTTGAGAAAAGATGACGGGAAAAAGAAGGGTTTTTGGAGGGTTATGATCGGATAACTTCCGCTTAAGGAGCCCCAACTGCTGATGGACCAACTATACTGATTGGAAGATCCTGACCATCAAATTTTTTTTTTTTTTATTGTGAATTCTGCTATGATGGATTTGTTGTGTATCGTGATTCATGTATTACTGTTTTGAGTGTTGGTTACGTCAGTAGGATCTGTATTCTGTAGTTTGTCAGAATATACCTAACATTGTGAGAGGAGGAATTATTTGGATGATTGACACGACTTGGGTTTATAAATGACAAATTTTAGGGTTTATCATCTAGTCTAGTCCTTTGGTCTGATGGCTCCTTATATGGATGAATCCTTGTAGCTTATAAGCAATCCGTATCGACTTGAGATGTCATAATCATCAATTGTGTTGGATGAGAGCTTCCCACATTTTTTACAGGATTGAGATTGCTCTATTTGTATTTTTGTTCATTATTAAAACCCTAGGTTCTGTTTGAATTTTGTTTCTTTTAATGATTTTAAAATACTGTCTGAATGTTAAGTCGCAGCATTTTCATGTGTTCTGTCTGCTATGTGGATGCTGATAGTGCGTGAGGTATTATATGTGTGATTCTCATTCCTTGAGGTTATAAATATCTAATCCAAGTTTGATGGTCTAGTCCTTTTGATCTGCGTACCACTTATATGGATGAACTTGGCTTCAAAGCAATCCACACTGAGAGATCTTAGTTATCCATTGTGTTGAATGTGAACATTGATCCATTTGGTAAGGGTTAAAATTGGTCTATCCACATTTTTGTTCGTTGTCAATGATTTGAATCATTGAAATTTGTGCCCAATATGTAGAAACTCTCGTCTTGAAGATACCACGGTCCATGGGATTCTTGGGTTGAGGATCATGTGACTCCTTATGTATGAATTACAATTACTCATGAAAGTGAATATGCTTTTGGCCTTTCACACTTATAAGGTACAGACATGCTTTAATCAATCTTTCTCTACTCTCTCTCATTTTTCTCATTGCACGAGAGGAATGTTATACTGATTACTGTGGCTTGTGGAGTAATCACTGCTAATTTGATAGACCTTCATATTTACAATAATTAGGGTGTGAAGGAGCACGGTATTATGAGTTATGACCAAAGCCCAAGTTTGAGAAAATTTAATGGTAGCAAATATCCAATCAGTATACTGCTAATGAATAGTTAACACAAAGTTCACCAAAAATGGGCAATGCTTGACATCTGATGTACAAGATTTACGAGAAGTGGATGCTTATGTTTGTTCTATCACTGTGACTTTTGGGTGGTTGTCCATACACATGGTGGCCTATTTAATCAACAACCCTTGCTCATCTCATGCAATGCCATGCGTGCCAAGGGATGTGCTTCATGGAGTTCTCATCAAACTGTATGCCAAAATAGCATTTTTTTGTTGCCAAATTCAGGCCTTGCATTTATCTAGTAAAATCGCATGGGCATATTGTTTCTTTTGTAAATCAGTTGCATGAACACACGGCTGCAATAATTTTGGTTATTTATGAGATTGTACTTTACATTTTAATATTTGTGCAGGGGCACTTGCGAGTGTATATTTGTGAGCATGATACTTTACCCCCAGGTTCGTTAAATCTTTATGCTCTCAATATTTCTAGCTCCTATTTATTTATTTGTCTAAATCTTGTAAGTTTCTCTTCATTAGAGTCGCTATTTTTTAATGTGATTTTTTATCGGCAACAAAAGATTCTATTATACTACGGAGAAAGTTTTGTGGGAAAAGACTTTTCCCCAACCCAATGATACTCCCTGAATAGGGACGGAGCTGGGATTTTCTTCTAGTGGGGGCAAAGTTGATTGACCATCTAAACCTGTCAAGAAACGACGCCTTCCCTTATTATATACATAAAATTCACTTAAAGAAATATTTTTTGTTACAAGTAGATCACATGTAAAGTCCAACTCTATGGGGCCTACTTGGGCCAACCTTTGATCAATTTAGTTTCTTTCATACTCATATCCTCACCTTGATTTGGCACCATGCCAGATTGACGACGCCAAGGACCGCAGAGCCTAACCTCGGTGAGTTTTTTTTTTTAACTCCTTTTTTTTTTTTTTCTGATGCCCTATATATGAGTCCCGGTTTTGATGCATTTGATTTCTATTTTAGGATGAATATGTCACTTTTTTTTTTTTTTGGTATCTTTGATTTTGATCCTGGCATGGAATTTGGGCAAATGACATATTCACATGCTAATTTCCCAGTTGATGCATTTCCATGTACAAGCGTGCATATCTTTGTAAAAGCAACAATAGAGTGGACAGTGAGCAATTTTTGGCTGGATTTCTTATTCAACTTGCGACAGTCCCTTGCAGGCTGTCTGATTGCTTCCTAGGGTTTGATGCGGTGTTTCCTTTTGTGTTCAAGTGGACATCACTTTGATTTGTTGTGCTGATTTTCCTCTATTTCAGTTTCGGATTCTTTCCATTTGAAATGGTTGTGTGCTCATTTCAAACGGCCCTTCTTTGTTGTAGATCGATCCAAATTGGTGGCCTACATCAATTTGGTATCATAGCCAAATTTTGCAGTTCTCATCCTCGTGACCTTCCTTGATGTCCAATGTCATGTTGTTGGGGAATAGGCTGAAAAGGACGATGGGACGATGAAGAAGATGATGAACATTATCGGATGGTTCTTAGAGCACAATAAGTATAGTGTCAATGTTGGAGGAGGATAATTGTGTGTTTTCTATGCAAATTACTGTGTTCTTATTTCTTTATGAATCTAAGCGGCATGATGTAAATGAAGCTTTGATCGTTCTGAATTTTGATCTGTCCTCTTGCCAATCCACTGGTACTCAGTGGCGAGGCAGGTCCCTCCAGAGAAATAAACTGGGATCGATCACTTGTTGTAGCGTTGATGGTGAGGGACTTGCGTAGTGTGTCAAGGGATGTGTGAGTATTTACTGGAGCAAAAAAAAAAAGCATTTGTCTCCTCTTTAAGGAATTAACAAATGTTCATTTAGTATTACTTTTGTGTCTACCTATTGTACATTGTTGGAATTCTATTTATTTGTGAGTGGCTCTCCTAGTCACTCTTGAAGTTACCTTACCTTTTTGTGTGTCTATCTCATCTCCTATAGCAACGTTATTTTCTAATTATCCTCTGTATTTTAAACTAAGACTCTGATTCTTTGATCTTTTGGAATCTTTTAGGGCATTAAACAAGGATGGTATGATGGGGGTAGCATTGCCTTTGCAGTTCTTCTTGTTATAGTCGTTACAGGTGAATTTAGAATGAAGATACTCATTCCTTTTAACTTCTTTTTTTCTTGGGAGCTCTATAACATAGGATATTGTTTTGCATGATTTGCACCAATCTAAGATTTCTTCGAAAAGCCCAAGTGATCAATCAAATATCCATCAAATACTTGTTCTTTGCAGGCTTGCAGCAATATTGTGATCATGTGAGCTTGCAACCATGACAGAGGCATATTGCTTTGTTGCCTCTATTTGTAGAAGTCAAAATGCATGCTTTTCTTGCAGGTGAATCTGACTGTTGGTCTCCTGCATGTAGATTTAAGGGGGGTTGGGAATTGTAAGTTGTTGTGGAAAGGGTTTGGGAATGGGAAGTGGAAGGGAACCTGGGAATAAATAAGCACTTGTTGTGAATAAATGAGCAGATGGCTTGGAATGTGTGTATGTGTGTGTGAGGACACGGCCAAAATGACTTCGACTTGGCCGAGTTTTAAAACTTTGCTAGGTATGTGGGGGGTTCCTTGGTGTTTGTCTTCAATTTTTATGGATACTAATGAACTTCTCATCCATAGCATATGTTATGGCTATTCCTGACCATATGAGTTCCTTATTGGGGGTTGGGGGTGACACATGGAAAAGTATTGTTCATGGGTTGGGTTGGGGCAGTCAAAAGTGTAAATGCTTACTTAGGAGGCCTGACCAATCCCACAGCCCTGACCAATCCCCCAACTCTGAACATTTGCAATGTATATTCCTCCTGCTGCTATGTATGTGGGGAGTTACCTTGGTGTTTTTCTTCTTCTTCTTTTTTTTTTTTTATGGTTGCTAATGAAATTCTTATCAGTAGTCTATATTATGGCCATTCTTGACCATAAAGTTCTTTATTGTGCGACAAGAAAGAAGAGATCATTGTTTATAGGAGGACTATATTGAGGATGACAAGCCATCAACAAAGCCCATGACCTATGAAGTAAAATCCAAATTGTCATACATAGGCCTAGGCCAGTGTTACTGGGTGAGAAGGTAGGCTCTGATCCAACCCACTGCCCTCAGGATGGCCAAAATGCAGTTGGATGTGGGCAGGGCTTTGGTTGGACTTGGGTTGGCCTGGCCATGAACATCCTTATGGAAAAGTTCATAGAAAGACTCTTTTTTTTTTTGGGTAAAATCATAGACTGACTTGCTAATAACTTGTTCACTGTCTTCCCATCATGAATATTAATTATTATGTTGTAAAAAGCATTGTGTTTCTTTGTCTTTTGGGAGAAAATAGGTATTCTATTTTTTTTTATTCGTAAAACTCATAGTAAAAGTGAACATCTTTCGCATGTTGGTGGTTTTAATTAGAAGAAGTTGGTTGCACTGAAATTAATCATTGTAAAAAAAATGTCTGGTACTTTGAAGCTCCCAAATGTTGCTGTGTCTGGTAGTGGAAACTCTTACCATACTGAACTGCTAGATATGGCATCTTGACTAAACATTTCAAAGTATCTGGGTGACATAGCTTACTAAAAATTATATATTCTTGGATGCTAGTTACTAGAGAAACGTAGCTGACCCCAACATAGTGGGGACAAGGCTTTGATGATGATGATGATGTTAGTTACTAGAGAGGAACATAGTGACCTGCTAGATATTGCATCTTGACTTAATATTTAATTTCGAAGTATCTGCCTGGGTAACATAGTTTACTAGAAATTATTCATTCTTGAATGTTAGTTACTAGAGAAGATATTGTACTAATGGTCATAGGCTCATAGTTATTTTATTTTCTTTGTGTAGCTTTCAGTGACTACAGACAATCGCTGCAGTTTCAGAGCTTAAATGAGGAAAAGCGAAACATACTGTTAGAGGTGCGTGCCAATAAAAAATGAGTCCCCTTTTCCCTCTTATTTTTGTTACCTCAAGATGTGTGCACATTTTGCAGGTTGTTCGAGGCAGTAGAAGAGTTCATATTTCAATATTTGACATTATTGTTGGTGATGTTGTCCCTCTGAAAATTGGCGATCAGGTATGCAAACATTAATTATTGACGAAGTGGATGGGTTGATTCTGCACATTTTCTGCATCAACATTTTCCTGTGTATGTGAAAACCCGTGTTTAGGTCCCTGCTGATGGCATATTAATCTCTGGTCACTGTCTTGCCGTTGATGAATCCAGTATGACAGGAGAAAGCAAGATTGTAAGTTTTTTTTTTTTTTTTTTTTTTGCTTGCTTTCTTTTCTTTCATTTGAACTATAACAATCTTCTTAAATCCTGTGTTTTGCTGTAGGTCCACAAGGATACGAAGTCGCCATTCTTGATGTCTGGTTGCAAAGTGGCTGATGGTTATGGTGATATGTTGGTAAGTATTGTTAAGATATCATGTTCAAACTTTGTGTTGACTTAAAGGTTCTTGCTTTGCCACTTTTCCTCTTGCTGTAATTTTCTTGATTCTGGTTTTTCAATTATGTTCTGGATTACACAACCGTGGTTTGTGTTATAAGGATCATATTACACTCTTCCTTTTTTTTTTTCCGTGGTTTTATTATGCAATATCCATATCTAGGCTGCTTTTTGGAGGTATATTTCACTTATATTACCTAGAGGAGTGGTTGCTAATTAAAATGATATCCAGGTAACTGCTGTTGGATTAAATACTGAATGGGGATTGCTGATGGCCAGCATTTCTGAGGATAACGGTGAAGAAACTCCGTTGCAGGTTTGTATTTTTGGACCTATTTTCTTACCGATTTAGCTTGGTTGGAGACTCAAACTATAAGTGCCTGCTAAAACTATTTTGTCCAGGCCTATGATCTGTTTCAGGCTTGGTTGGTTGTTTTGGTCCAGATTTTGGCCGAATGGGGACAATAGTGTAACAAAAAGCCTTTTATTGGTGTAGGAAATTCTTAATTTATGTTCATTTGGTTTCGGGGCCTCAATCTCAAGTCTTCCCATCTCACCTACAGGAATTAATTCCCTTACTTATTTACTGCATATTTTTGGTTTCTTCATTTATATGTTACTCTTCAAAGAATCTCATTTTCCTCTTTGCGTTGACTGAGGGCATTGTGACTGGTAAACCATATCTGTTACTCTAATTGATTTACCGTTCATTTCTGTATCATTATATACCTCATAGTAGTAAAAGTACGATTGTTAAAGAAAGGGAGTTATTGTAAAACAATGGCTTTTATGGTATCACAATGTGATTTATGCTAATTGAGATGTTATACTAGTTGGATTGTTGTTGGCTGCTTCTATTGATTGTAAATGATATGTTTGGATAATAAACAGGAGAACTTTAATCTGTGCAGTCAATCAAGATGCTGAAGAATCATTTAAAAAGACTGTGGAAGTGGATAGGCTGATAGATATGTTAAGGGATGCAACTGCAAATGAAGTAAGTGGATAGTGTGTATGCTATTCCTATTGCATCTTACCAAACATTGAATCTATCTTGAAGCTGCATAATGTGGTTTATTTTATTCATGTAGATCCTATCATTATCTTGAATCTGTCTTGTTGCTTTGTATATTTTATTCATTATTTCTTCCTATATGCCATGAGGTATGATAGTTCTTTTCTTCCTGTAGATGGTGCTATAATGCCTTCATCGTTTGACATTTATGAGATACATGTGACTGCTGTAAGTTATTTTCACTTCTGATAGTTAATTGACATGAGTATTGATTTTGAATCTGAGCTTGACTAATACTTGTATTTGCACTTGCAAGAGTGATAAATATCTGTGAAGACATTTAATATGGTTCATTTTTCAAAATTTAGTTTGAGTATTTTTATCTAGAAGCACAAGATGAGTACGTACGTAGGGAACAGAGGGTGTAGTGTGTTGGGGCATTGGGTTGTTTATATGAAGTGTTTTTTTTGTCATGTACAGGTACTCAGGTTGTAAAAAAAAATTAAATGTCACACGTACAGGGGAGATTATGCCGAAATTTCGAGAAATCTTTTACATTAGAAATTTTTTTTAAATGTTGTCAGGGGTGAAAATGGCTGGGAAATCTAACGGAGGGAAGAACAGAGGAAGAGCATCGAAAGATAATTCTAAGGTTGTGGCTGATGCAAATGGAGTGCAGCAGTCCAATTTGGGTGATAAGCCAATTATTCTTGGAACAAAGGTTTTTCTTGCCTTTTCCCTACATATGCTTTTAGTTAGTTTTTCATTCATATATACAACACTATGCATCACTGATTCTTATAGTTTAACCTGCCCTTTTATTATGAGATTTTAATATTACAATAGATAAATAGTAGTTCATGCAAGTATAGACAAAGAAAAGCCACCAATACAACTAACAGTAATTCTACATCAACAGTTTAATATATTAACATGAATATAATGCTACTAACAGTCTGTGTTCTATACAAAGTACAAATGGCTGCACTCATTTGGATAAGACTTTGGATTTCAACGATTATGCAAATGATCATATGTATGCATGTCATGTACATGGCTCTCTTTCCTTTTTAATTTTTCTTGTTTTATTTTGGTGTGTTGGGTAGGTTCTGATGGTATTAAAACATGCCCTTTACGAAGGGGGTCCGGGGGTATCCCCCGGCGGGGGTCGACCCCGCCATTGGCGGTCGCTAATACTTTTTTAAAAAATTTTATTGAGTATTAGCGACCGCCAATGGCGGTCGCTAATAATTTTAAATTTAAAAAAAAAAATTTAAAAAGGTATTAGCGACCGCCATTTTTACCTTTTGCGACCGCCAGTGGCGGTCGCTAAAAGTGTTTATCAGTATTTAGAAAATAAAAAAAGAACATTAGCGACCGCCATTTATACCTTTAGCGACGGCTAATGGCGGCCGCTACAGGTGGTCGCGCGGTCGCTAATAGTTTTAGCGACGAAGTTTCCGCGGCCGATACTTAGCGGTCGCTAGGCGGTCGCTAAAGAGTATTAGCGACCGCCAGGTGACTTTTAGCGACGGCTAATGGCGGCCGCTAAAAGTCTGTTTTCTAGTAGTGAAGGCTCAAGGAAGAAGATAAAATTGAGTGGCCTTGAATCCCTATCTAAGCACCACATGCAAAAGGAAGAAGATGAAGAAGGGTGAATAAGCTCTCCAGAATTCCTCGAGTCAGAATGGAAATGAAAGGAAGAGAAATCTGGTTATATAGAGTTGAATAGTGAAAAGTCCAAAATGCCCTTCTTGAGTGAAATGAGGAAAATGTTATTACTAAGAGGGATTCGAGGCGTCGAATCGCGATGTGTCGAGAACGGAAAATGATGGACACGATGAAATGTTTCCAACGAGCCTAAGTTCGACGAAAACTAAATTTTTCGGAAAGACACCTAATTCTATCTTACACTGCAAACTACCCCATACTAGGACTAAACGCAATCGAAATTATACAAAACTTTACGGATACCTTTCTAACGACGAAAGAAACTCGCTCAAGTAGTAAGCCCACATAATTAACTAACATGGTAACATGGTAATTAATTAAGTTAAATGCAAAATTAACTAGCTAATCACACTAATAAGGCCGGGACCTTAGAATTTGCGAAGTGCTCCTAATCTCAATGCATTGCGCTGGGCTCACTCTTGGTAAGCTAAATTCCCAAGTCACAAGAGGCACTGCCATGCTAGTTACTAAGAACCCATACCCTAGGTCGTGCAACTCAAGTTGGGTCCCCTATTGGACCCACGTAAGGCAATGCATGATGATGGTGTATGCCCAGCCCAGTGTAGACCAACTCAATGGTACATGCCCTACAAGCGCTATTGAATAAAAATCTAATTAGTTCCATTATTGCATAGAAGTCCAATGTTCATCATTATTATCTATTCTACGTGCATTAAAAGCAAAATAATCAAACTTTGCACAGCACCAACACTTTAAATAATTTACATTATAGTGGGTCCCACATGCCTATTTATTGAAAGCAGGATCCATTTCATTTAAACCATAGCATTAGTATTTATTATTAATAATCCAAAAGTAAAAATCTAATTATTGGCCAAGTTATTTTCAGGCAATATTCAAATTCTCATTCAAGATGATGACAATAATATGACGGGTGCATGAAATCTGGACTTGGGTCTTTGCAAAATTGAAAAAAAAGTTGGCGTCCACTCATGATACATCCAACAATTAAAATCAATTGTTTTAGTAATTCGGGATCCGATCCTTACAACATGAGAATAAAAAAAGCCAACCTTATTTTGTACCACGGTTGCGAAAGCAGAACATGAAGTTTTTGGCATGAGTCGTGTGGGTAGCCGTGGGCTAATTACTGGGCTCAACGTAGAATAAACTCAAAGCTAATTATGGAGCCTCAGGAAGCCAACCCATAACATTTGGCTCTTTTGTACTACAACTATATAACCTTGGCTCACCATAGGCTAACCCTACGGCTAGCCATAGGGGCCTCATAGTTAATCTTAGAAGCCCAGCTTCTCGTTTTACCGGAAACTTCGACATGGGTCTTGAGGGCTTAAATTGGGTACTCTTAGGCCATGTTTGGTAGCTCTACTCTTCTTTTGGCAGATCCAGTAAAAATAGAGCCATTAAAAAATACGCCATACAAAGAAGAGGCTAAAATAGAGAACATGTTTGGTAATGCACAAATCTATTTTAAATAGACCGTTTGGCATGCCCTTTTTTTTTTTCCTCTTTTTGGAAGCATCTGCCTCTTATTAGGAGGGTATTTATGTAATTATCTAATACTTGTTCCTCTGGGTATTTGTTCCATTCGGTCAGAGTTGGAACTTAATGTTAGGTTGGCCATGGTGTCAAGCAGCACTTGATCAGCTCCAAGGAAACATGTTATCTATTTATGGTGACTTCACTGTGGTCAAATTCGGGCCAGTGCCACCCCAAGGAAACATGTTATCGATTTATTATTTATGGTGACTTCTCATGTGATGCAATCCTTTTGTGCTAACTGGAAAAAAAAAAAGCGTTAACAAGCTGAATTGAAGCTATAGGAAACATTGAAATGTTAAAATTAGAGGAGTGATGAAAGGATGGCTAGCTAGCTAGCTGAACCAGTCTACAGGCTGAATTCTGCTTCAACTAGAAATTCATGAAATGTGGTCACACCCACAAGTGGGGTGTCAAAAGGATCTGCCACAGGTTATAATGGCGTATTTGTAAGACAGCAACAGCAAGTGGGGGACCTGAAAAACACTGGCTCATACATATAGTCAATGCCCAAAGCTGGGACCTGAAAATTTTTGCATAAATAGCCAGAAGAACCCCAGTTCAGCAAAATGACTACAAATACATCTCTCTGATATAGAATTGATCAGGAATCAGAATGCCCATCGGAAGCGTAAGAACTAAAAGATGAGTAACCTGTCATTTGGACCCATTCAAGAACACATCTATTACCTACACACATACCATCATATTATAACAACCTGTCATCAAACATTTCCATCAAAGTCTATCCTGTAACTAGTAATCGATCAAGAAAACAAATAAAGACACAACTTAGTTGCAATACATTCAATTAGTCAAATGTAAAAAACAAGACAGACTTAAGAAGATGCATCTCGCCGATGGCATCTGCAATTGAATTTCTCTTTGCATCCATCTCTGTCCTATCCGTGATATCAAAAGTATAAGTGTTTTCTCCAAGATCTTCCTCAAAGTCAGTGCCACACTCTACTTGGGTATCTTCACTTGAGAATTGTGCAAATAATCGATCCTCCATATCTTCTTTCCTAATGAAATTATGTATCGTCATTGCAGCAACCACGATGCTCCATTGTACAGGAAATGGGTAACGAGCATTTCGCTTGAAGATAGGAAATCGAGCATTCAATACTCCAAAGCTTCGCTCGATCACATTCCTCAAGGATGAGTGTAATCTATTAAAATGCTCCTCTCTAGTATGAGGAATGGCAACACCTTGAAAATCTTGAAGCCAATAACAAACATTTCGAAATGGAGAAAGAAACCCTCGCATATTTGTGTAACCGGCGTCAACCAAATAATATTTACCTAAAGAAAAAATATATATATATAAATGTTAAAGATCATGTCAAAACATGTTGTAGCAATCATTTGATGGGATTTAAAGCACTATAAATACTTTCTTACCGGGTGGGGCATGTGGAAACTTTAGCTTTTCATCAGAAATGGTATCCAAGCGAATCCGTTGATCACGAGCTATACCTTCCCATCCGCATACCGCATAAGTGAAGAGCATGTCAAACGAACATACTGCCATAATTTGTTGCATGCAATCCCCCTTTCTACCTCTATAAGGGATTTGTTTCTCTGGTTGGATAATGACATGTACAAGGGTGCCATCTAAAGCACCAGTACAATCCTATAAAAAAATAAAAAATAAAAAAATAAAGATGTCAACAATGAGAATATTTAATGTTATATAGAATAAAGAAAACAATACAATGGATTTAAGAGATCAATACCTTAAAATATGGCTCAAAACGCAGATTCAAGAGAATTTCCCTAGGCTCAAAACCGTCCTTAACCACATAGTTTGGTCGACCTTATCTGATCATGTCTCATATAAAATTAAGGATTAACAAGACAGTGGGTCTCACCTATAAGCCAACTTTAGTCCAAATTATACCCTGGTGTGTGTGTGTGTGTGGGGGGGGGGGGGGGGGGGGGGGGGGGGGGGGGGGGCATTTAGATCTAGTCCAGGTTTGGGTTGGCTATAGTTTTTTTGAACAAACCCTTTTTTAATAGTTTTCTTCATTCATTCCCCCACCTGGAGATGAATATTCAACATTCACACTATTTACTTTTTGAAAAAGAAGACAGAATCCTTCCCTGGTAGATAATGCCACCTAGAATGGATTTGATTCCAGCCTGCACCTTTACACCTTATTCAAGCATTATCTACTACAAGCCAACATCATTTTTTCCCCTGCATTCAAACAATGTATCGTGCAAAACCCCTTGATGAAGCATTTGGCCATATGAAGCATAGGTCTTCCAGGCATATATGGCTAGTGCAAAACAGTCTCTGGCACAATAAAAGACCTGAAATGCAAAATTTATGCATGTGCAGTTTTGCACATGACTGTCTCCAAGCTTAAATTCAACTCTTCTACTAAGCATCAATACAAGAAGGTTGCTGTGTGGGGAGATTTCCAGAGCTACAGGATTAAGCTAATCACAGCCATCAGATGGGTTTAAACATCCTCACGTGCCATCCGCGTGCCGTCCACGTGGCACCGATCCCATCCCGGCTACCAGGGCAGAGGCCTTGGCCGACATCAAACATCTCCAGGCCACAAGCGCCGAACTGGACCGCCTCGGGCATCATCTCGGCAAAGATCCCATCTCGGCAAGGCCACCCCGGATGCCTCCTCAGTAAAGAACCCTACCTCGGCTAAAGCTACCTCGGCTGAAGAGGCCAGGACAGTAGCCGAGGCAAGAAAGAATCTTCGTTTGGGCCCCTCATCCCCCACGTCATCAGGCACGTGGAGGGATTGGGTCACGAGCTAGTGGGACAGATATGACATCCAGCCGCCCACTATCTTCACCAGATCGCCACATGGCAGCATCCAGCGGCTGAGGCCACATCAGGGCAAGGCCCGAGGGAAGATCCGCTGGTACTCCTACCGCCAAAGGCGCCCAACACAATCTGGCCCAACAAGACACGCATTTAATGCGATGTGGGCAGACCCGACTGGCATTAAATGCTGAGTGGGCCGGATTAGACTGCATTTATTACTTTGTGGGCTGATCATGACTCTCCAGTCAGATCGTGGGACCCACACCAAAATATCCTCTCAGAGATACGATCCAGACCTCTATAAATAGACCCCCAAACACCATGCAAGGTACGCACAATCCTATACACAGAGCCCTCATTCTGTCTCTCTTCTCCCTCTCTTCCATCGTTCCAGTTCATACACTGACTTTGGCATCGGAGAGCCTTGCGCCGCTCAGGCCAGGGTCCTCTGACCGTTTGCTACTCTCTTTCAGGCTATCGGACGGCATCCAGACATTCCAGACTCCATCATCTTCCCGGATAAGTCCTGTAAGGCACCCTCTTATTGTGGGTCGTAATTTTCTGCACCTACAGTTGCTGTTCTAGATTTTCTCAATATATATTGGCTTGATACACACAGATGCCTATTCTGGGCTGATTGTAGCGTTGCCATTAGTTGGAGTTGATATGTGACTATAAACACAATGCAACCTAATAATCAAAGCAAAGAAGTACTTCTATTCATACCATTCAATATAACATTCGTCCCACAAACCCAAGTATGATGCTAGAAACAACAACAAAACGAAGTCCTTTTTATTCATACTATTCAATACAACATTCAGCCCACAAATCCAAGTATGATACTAGAAACAGCAACAACAGAGATGAGAAAAAGGGACGATTTTGTATGAAAAATCAGAAATTTATGTACCCCAGAAACAGTTTGAGCACAAAAACAAACAAGACATCCAAACACGCTGAAAGAAAGATGATAAGAGAGAATGATTCTGTGTTTGGGCCCTCATCCGAGCCAAACAACACCCTGCGCACTCCAAAACCTTTCCATCCAAAACCCTAGACCATACCCATTCTTGCCCTTTCCACCCACAGACCCCAACAACACCGAACCATTTCCAAATCAATAAAAAAAACTACCAAAAATCACAAGCCCTAGAACCAGTCCTCCCAACATTCATACACTCAATCGAAAGCCATCCCAAAACTCTCTCTGATTGAAAAATGAAAAGAAAAAAAAAGAGTTCAAGAAGTTCGATGAATACCTGCACGATCTTTCTTCCCTTTCTGCTCTCTTTGATCAATCCTTCCCTTTCTGCTCTCTTGATTGCTCCTTCCTTATCTCTTTGGTCTCCCTAGTCTCCCGTGTTGAAACGAAAAGAAGCAGAATGAAACGAAAGGGGTTTTGTTTAAAGGACAGACGATGTCAATACATGACCATCTGAGGGCAGTTTTGCCTTAAAAAATAAGCTCCGCCTCTATATTTGAAAGAGCCAAAAGCTCTATTTTTGAACTGCCAACTTTTTGGGTATTTGAATTTTAGAGGATTTGCCTCTAAATGTCTAAAACGGACAGAGACCAAAAACTGGTGCCAAACGCTCTTATTTTCATAACCTCTGTCCGCTTTAGACATTTAGACAAATAGAGGCTGAAAATAGAGGTGCCAAACATGGGCTTAGCATTGTATAATGGAGACCAAATGGAAACCAATAGTGAGAGATGTTTAAGCCGACATACCCTTACTGATATAACGTACGGGGGTACAAACCACGTTGGAGTGTGAAGATGTCGGGTGACATGATGTTGAATACGTTTAGATGCATCAAGGCTCTGTGATAGGATATCATTGCCCTCATGACCACCTTCGACCGAATGCTGATGAGTCGTACAAAGAAGGCAAGCAATTGTAATTCTACTTTGACTATTGCATAATATTTGTGATTTAATCGTATATTCTTTGTATTCATACCCACATACCACAAGAATGTTCCTTTCGCTTTGTAATTCTACTTTATGTGATTCACATGTGAGAGCCTAGGTAGACTTAGGATCCCCATTGTGTTTAGTACTGGATTTGGCTTAGTATACTTTGTATCATTGTTTGTATCGTTTTAGAGTATTGAGGTTAGGTGGTTTTGAATGTAAGAGCTTTGAGAGGAGGACTACTTGGGTTTTGACTTTTCTGTTTAAGACTTGATTGAACTTTGATGGATTGAGAGTAGTCTCTCATTCGTTTGACAAATCTCATTCACGCAAGTTTAGCATATGATATTTTTATAGTGGACATAGGAGACCATGTGAGAGCTTATGGAGGCCACTAGGGCCTCGCCAATCAAGAATGAGGTGAGGGATTGAAAAATCTAATTGAGACTAGCCAATGTATGAAATTTCAAGTCACACCTATCATTTTAACATCTTAGTCTTCAAGTTTAACGGTGTTAAAATGCATGATTTTATATGATTTTAACCCAATTGTCCAATCCTTTCGGATCAGTATAATAAGTCTAATGGAGCCTTTGACATATAAGGGGTTTAGATAGCAGATTCAGATTGATCATGTGGAGCTTGAGCTTGGTGATGATTTGAAAAATAATTCCTAGAAAGTCCATACAACCGGTAAAAAGCCTGGTTCGATCTGGGCCAGCGCCATCTAATTGACTAAATCGTCGGCCTTGGGCTTGACATTTGTGGCCGTGTTAGGCTTGGGCTAGGATATGGCCCCGTCTTTTTTAAGTTGGGCCTAGCCTAAATATGCCTTAACCCAGATCATGAATAGCACTAGTCATGCGAGACATCTGCATAGGAGTGCCACCAGACAAACATATGCCTGTGCTTTGGTTTGGATACCTCTAATCAACCCATCTGCAAACTCTCTTTTGGGGCCCACATGCAGCCAGGTTAATCGTAGGACATGTGGAGGACCAACGAATCTAGATCAGACCATTTATGTGTGCAAGATCTCAACTCCATTAATCATCCTAACTATTTGATCTATGGAGCCAATTTTAATGGTTTTAGAAGGCATCATTTATGCATGATTTATTTCGATCCTATAATGAGTTATAATGGTGTGAAGAAAGTCAAATTTCAGTTTTTTGCATATTCATAGCATGGTTATGTTAGAAAAGTATTTTCGTTGCTTCTACTAACATCTCGAGGTTTGCTTAGTGGGTGGAATTTAATAAGGTTTGAGAGCCAACCAGATGTAAATTGAATCCAAAATGGAACGACTCGGTGTCGAAAAAAATATAGTGCATGTTGCCAAAAGTGTGCCAATAGGATTCCATCGATTTGGGGGGGGGTTTGAAAAGTATTTTCACTGCTCTTACTAAAGCCTCAACGTTTCGGTATGAATAATTAGCAGAGGAAACATAATATAGCGCAAAAGTATACGTCTTGCGAAAATGTGTCCAAAGCTTACAAAACTCACAAGAACATATGTCCATACGGGCATCAAATCTAGGACATTTGTTCTAGGATATTTATAAAGGGAGGTGCTCCTATGAGAGCATCTCTCACCTTATGTCCAATGCCAATAACTTAAATGTGAAGGCCCCCACCTTAGCTCTCATAGTAAGATGAGAGAAACTCTCATAGGAGCACCTCCCATATATATATATAATATAGTGCAAGGCTCTCCTAAGTTCAAGCTTAGGATAAAATCGTAAGCTCATGCTTGTGGAGCCCACCTTTGGTCCATCCAATGGACCAAACACATGATCCCCCCTATATTGCAATGTCAACCAACTTTCGGTCATATCCAAATTTACTAGGCCGTTGGATCGACTATGTATCGATCCGAATGGACTATTGACCATTAAATTTTTGGGCCCATATGGAGATGATAGAAATTACGGTTGGACTGGTTTTTTACAAGGAGAAAGATCCCAGGGAGTCCTTGAACTCCCCCCACTCCCATCCCCATATGGGTCCCTAGGTGGGCCCCACCACACACTTGAGCTTACCTTATTCTAAGCTTGAGCTTAGGAGAGTTTGCGGCAAGCTCTCCTAAGCTCAAGCTTAGAATAAGGTAAGCTCAAGTGCGTGGAAGGGCTCACTTGGGGACCCACATGGGGATGGGGGTGGGGGGATTTCAAGGATTCCTTAGGATTTTCCTCCCTGCAAAAAATCAGCCACAACCGTAATTTCTATCATCTCCTTAAGAGCCCAAGAGTTTAATGGTCAACAATCCATTCAGATTGATATATAGTCAATCCAACGGTCCAGTAAATTCGGATCTTACCGAAAGTTGGTGGACATGTGCAATTTAAGGGGGTTATGTGTTTGGTGGGCCCCACAAGCACTAGCTTACGAAATTTTCTCCCTAAGCTCGAGCTTAGGGGAGCCTTGCTCATATATATATATATATTGACATCGAATTTAGGACATTTGACCTAATACAACACGTTCAATATATTTATCTTGCAAAAAGCATAGCAATACATTACGAAGGAAAATTACATAGTCAAACCACTCTTATTACGGCATCAAAAAGCATAGCAGTACATTACTACGGGCATCAAATTTAGGACATTTGATCTAATATAACACGTTCAATATATACTTCTTGCAAAAAGGATAGCAATACATTACAAAGAAAAAAATACAGTCAAACCACTCTTATTCTTGCCAACATATTTATGGTTGAGTGATGTTGCACCTTAGTTTCACACTTATACCCAGGGATTAATCTCTGAATCTTCAAGTTTAAAGTATCACTCATTAATCATAAATCCAACATAGCAACAAATAAAAAAAAAAAAAAAAACGCTTATTCTGTTACAGGAATAGCAAGAAGAGGAGTAACCATCTGCATGCTCAATCTTATTTTGTAGTCCATGTTCACATCCATTGATGTCATCCCATCTGGTAGCTTCCAATCAAATGAATGCAGAAGAGAAGCCAGAATTATGTGCAATGCCCGAAGTGCAAAGGGCATCCCAGGACAAATCCTTCGGCCAGAGCCAAATGGTATTAGATCATAATCTTGACCCTTAACATCAACATTGGAGCCCATGAATCTCTCAGGTTGAAATAAAGAAGGATTCTCCCAAATCTTTGGATCTCGTCCGATGGCCCATGCATTGACAATAACTTGTGTGTTCTTGGGCACAGTGTAAGCTCCAATCTCGACGCTGGTCTCAGCTTTGTGGGGAAGGAGGAGAGGGGCTGTTGGATGCAACCGTAGTGTTTCCTTGATGATGGCTTGTAGATACGGAAGTCGTGCGATATCAGATTCTTCCACTTCACGCCCTAAGCCAACGATATCCTTGATTTCTGATCGAGCCTTTGACATGATATTTGGGTTACATACCAACTCTGCCATGATCCATTCTAAGCTGACTGAGGTTGTGTCAGTTCCAGCCATTAATAACTCCTGTTGATAATATGGTTTGGATGGGAACTTTAGTGTACATTTACTACAATGTTCTAATTAAAGATAAAAAAGCCAAAAGTAACGGATATATCTTCCCAAAAGAGAGCATTTATACTCTTTACAAAATTTCACATTGCAAAGGCATTTCCTTAGCCCGACCCTCAAAAACCCGCAAGTGGAGGGCAGGGCTTGTAAAAATGTTTCGCAAGCTTGCAAAATCGGTGAATGTGAAACCGATTGATTGTAATCGGGACTGGGATTTCTGATTACCATGCTTTTGCTCCACTAAACTACATTTTGCAGGTATTCTCCACCTTGAATCAATCCTTTTGCTCTTTCGATTATGTACCCGCCGTCTAATTAACCTGCTACCTTATTCTAGTAGCTCATATTTTGATATGAATTTCAGAACATGCTCTTGTGAACTCCTTTGATAGCTTTAAATGCACAAAATAAATAATCAAATAAGTCAATTTTATGAATAAGTCCAAAAATTACCATGATTTGAGGTTTAATATGCGGGCTGTTGATCTCAGAGGCATGATCTTGACTGTGGTCAAGAAGCACATCTAGAAGATCATTCTGCCCAAAAGTTTTTGATGATGCTCTATATTGTACGCGTTCATCGACCAATTTATCAAGAAGTGCATACAACTTTTTGAAATGAGCAGTAATGCGCCGCCTCACGCCTTGGGGGTCTATCAGTCTCCCAGCCTCCTCCATCACTCCATGCACTGCATTTTTCAGTTCTTTCCCAGAATCAGAATTGATATCAATTAAGTCAGTGGAAAAGATGGAGCTCGATAGTAAATTCATGACTGTAACAAAAGTGGCATGGCCAATGTTCACCGCCTGTCCCCTAAGGGAACTCTTGCGTATGTAGGCAATAAGCTCCTGGACCTTCTGCCGGCGAAGGCCTTGATCAGCATTTAGCTTTTTAGAACTGAAGATCTGTGTGTTACAGATCATTCTAACCTTTCGCCAATGAGCACCGGTCGGAGTCCATCCCATGGTTAATTTATCGTAGTCAAATACCCGAATAGCCTCGCCAGAAGGCCGGCTGGCAAAAGCCTGATCATTCTTTTGATAGACTTCTTTAGCCATGGTGGCCGAGGAGACGACCACAACAAGCGTGCGACCGAGTCGCAGGGTCATTATAGGGCCATATTTCTTGGCAAGCTCGGCCATTGACTCGTTGGGTTTGCTACCAAGTTGGAAGAAGTTTCCAAAAATAGGAGTGGGGGAGGGACCCGGGGGAAGCTTGGGTTGGTGAGACCTCTCCCTCACAAGGACATAAATATAAATGCAGGCCGAAGAGGCCAAGATGATCATCAAAGACCACCACATTTCAGACATGCAATCCTCTCTCTCTCTCTCTCTCTAAATCACAAACTCTTCTACTTGTATTGTCGCTTGCTTACAATCACCTCTCACTGCATGCCTCCTTTATAGTGTGAGAGAAGACTGTTACTAACACTGGTGTGTTCAGTGTTAGATTTTACTAATAAACGGTATTAGGTTGATTTAATGATTTAGGCAACAGACAGCCCAATAAAAGACATCTCCAATTGGAGAACCACTTATGCCTCTTTGTGCGTGAGGGTCCCTTGAGTGTGAAAGGAAATGGTAGAAAAGTAGGAACAAATGGAATCATTTGAATTGAATAGAGTTTCTGCTGAAATATCATGTACAATGGTTGGTAAAGTTTCATCACCAACAGATAATATTCTAGTTAAACAATTATGGTGGACCATAATGGAATGTATTAATTTTGGTATGGGTGGAGCATTGGCTCATAAAAAAACGTACATGAATTTGGTTTTATATTTTTGGTTGATGGTAATTAAAGTTTCACCAACAGATAATATTCTAGTTAAACAATTATGGTGGACAATAATGGAATGTATAATTTTGGTATGGGTGGAGCATGGGCTCATAAAAAACGTGCCTGAATTTGGTTTTGTATACAATTATTTTGCTTTTGCTTTGGTTTTAAAAAAATAATAAAGTTTAAAAAATGTAAATACTTTGCAAAATGTGAGCATAGTTGTGCACACGCTCTCATGCGGATCTCCCACAAGAGACCTATCAAGACAGCTTATTGGGTCCACATGGAGGCCTAACAATCATGGATGACATGGGAGATTAAAAGATACAAATGGGATTAGTCCATATTTAACATTTCAATTTAGTCTCATTATCAGAGCCTATTGATCTATGACCCTGAAGTTTAATGGTTAAAGAATGTACTCTTTTTTTTTTCACTTTTATTATTTCGAGTCAATGGTCCAATCCACTCAAATTAGTGTAAAACCCATACGATCCATGACAGGGAGACGAGGCGCGCATGACCAAATTGGATTGATTATATAGGGTCCGGGTAGGTTCCAATAAGGTCACTATATGTTCTGCTAAGAAATACTCACGGATCGCGTTAATCGAATTGAATATTTATAATTACATCAATTCAAATACAAAGTAATTACTGTGAAGCTTTATGCGATCAAGTGCTCTACTTGTCGGCCGCAAATTTTGGTTTGTAATGCTTTGACCCCTCCGATTGTTCCTCGAAGAGCCTGGTCTAGTTGTACTTGTATTTGTCGACAAGTTGGCATCCTAGTCAAGACAAGTTGGCATCCTAGTCAAGAGCTTTAAGAAATGAATTGTCCTTTATGATGGACATAATTATCGGTCGGTTTGATTAACTGCATGTTTTGAGAAAACCGTTAATCAAACTGTATTTTACTATTTTTCAGTTTTTAAAAACCATAATTGTAACTGTATCCTAAAAATATATTAAAAAACCGATCCGTGGTTAACCGTATTAGACGATTTGATTACGGTTAATTATCACTTAAAAAAAATATATATATATTTTATCATAATGCAAAATACATGTTCAAAAGACAAAATTAAATATCCTAGGTAATAAATTATATAATTCCAAAATATTAAAGTATCATTAAAATGTTCACATAGACAAATGAAATAATAAAGTGCATTTTTCCAACAAACACATCCTTGATCTTTTACTTTTTCCTCTTTCGTTTTTTGTTCCAATGATTAGAAGTCAAAAGTTAAAAGGGATTATTTAAGTTATAAAATCACATAAGACTTCATTTCTTCTTTTTTTTTTTCTTTTAAATTGGGGTGTAACGATTAGGTTAACTGTGTGTTTTGAAAAAACGGTTAACCGAATTGTATTTTACGGTTCTGTTCGGTTAATATCTGTGAGTCGAGACTGAAAACTGAAATGGAATTGTGAAGCATGGTTTTTCGATTTTAATAACCGTAAACATAACCGAAACTATAAAACACGGTTATTAACCGTCATTCGGTTTAGTTTCATCGATTAGACGGTTTTTCAAATTTTTTTTACACCCCTAGACATAATACAATGCATTCTTTTATGGTACCCAAATTAGGTGGGCCGAGGCTTCAGGCCAAGGTTATCGCCTAGATTCAAACTTTAGACAGCCAAGTAAGAAATGCCGCCTCTTATCACTATACAATACATTCAAATATGCATAATGTGAAATAAAATATCTGGCCATGAGACGCTAGGTGCCATAAAGGATAGGGTGTCCTAAAAGACGAAGTCTTTGGTCGTAAAAGAACTATTTTAGGCCATAAAAAACAAAGGGCTTGGTTCTGTTGTAGAAGGCTAATTTGGTCAAAAAAGACGAATGGGTGTCATGAGAGAGTGCTGCTATTGGCACACAGATTTTCTCCCTTCCCACACACATACTTTTTTTTTTATAAAAAAATCATGTGAAATTACTTTTTTGCCCACCCTCTTCCTCTCTCCACACCTCTCCTTTCATCTCCAGCTCGGGCTCCAGCTCTGGCCAGGATCGCGCCGGCCAATCTCTCTCCCCCCTTCTCTCTCTCTCTCTCTCTCTCTCTCTCTCTCTCTCTCTCCTAGCTCCCTCCCTTCTCCCTCTCCCTCCCCACTGTTTTCTCTCTCTCCCTCCCTCTCTCCCTTCCTCCCTCTCCCTCCCCCACTGTTTTGTGAAAAAACATAACCATAAGATCATCAAATTGGCATTGTTAAGGCCACAAGAGACATTAAAACTTAGTTTTAGTTTTAATGAGAGATGTAATCAAAATTTTCTCAAGTATTGACGGGAGCATCAAGTTCCTCTCCAACGGATTAAGGTACTATATTATAAGGCCACGAGGGACCAACTTTGCTAAATGAGTCAAATGAATGGACCATGGGATATCACATCTATAATAAGATCATCAAAATTGGCATTATGGGTTGTAAGAGACCATTTCGTGCCACAAGGTCGGTCGCCATAAGAGACCTCTTTAAAGAAATGAGAAGCGATTTTGGTTCTTAACAATGCATTTGATCAAGACCTGTAAGACCTGTCTCAAGCATTACCACGAGCATCAAGAGATCTCAGTCATTAGTCTAAAAGGGTCATTTGATGAATTGAATAAAGTAAATGGATCATGGGAGATCATATTATTACGGTCCAAAATGGTTATAAGATTTAATTTGACTCGTTCCATTAGTTTTGGGGCTTTTGACATATTGGTTAAATACATAACATTTGGTATCACAGCCAACCTCCACGTCTTAGATTCGAGTAAGAGGTGTCTAAAAAAATAGAAAAAATGGCCACTTATTGCCATAGTGAAAGTCGCTGTGGAGAGGGCTCTCTGGAGCAGATTGTGAGCCATAGCTACCTGCTGCCAGAGTGAGAGCCACTGAAGACGTCAGCAGCAAAAGCGTGGTGGTATGTTATGGTCCAAAATGATTATAAGACTTAATTTGATATGTTCCATTAGTCCTAGAGCTTTTGGCGTATTGGTTAGGTACATAACACACATCCATGCACAATATCATCAGAATTGTCATATTTAGTTCGTAAGAGACCAAACCTTTTAGGTCATAGGCGACCATTTGATCAATTGAGTCAACTCCGAGTAATCATCAAATTGACAGGGATGGATCAAGGTAACCGTCAACAAATCATTCAATTAATTCATTTTAGGTCATGAAAGACCATTTGATCAATTGAGTCAAGTGATTGAGCAATATTAAATGACAAACATCTACTAGATCATCAAAATTGACATCGAATGAATGGGCTGTAAATCACCATTAACCATTGATTGTAAGGAAATTACTTTTAGGTCCATTACTTGGACCCATGGTTCAAAATATCGGCCGGTACCGGTACGTACCGGCCGATACGTACCGGTACCGGTCGGTACCGCACCGATATCTCAGCGAGATATCGGTCGCGGCGATACGGACAAAATATCGCCAAAATATCGCCATATATCGGCCGATATTTTCAAAATATCGGCCGTGGCGATATCTCGGCCGATAGCTCGACCCCCGCCGGGGGATACCCCCGGACCCCCTCTGCGAAGCGCATGTTTTAGATAAGTGGCAATCTAAATTCAAGAAGACAAAATGATCTACTTGACCATGATAGCTAGGACTCTTTTAATTGTCTTTCTTTTTTTTTTGTGCTTAGATGTCAATTATTATCATAAACTACTAGATATGATATTAAACATATTTAATTATGTTTGGAATGATAAAGTAGTAAAGATTGTGTAATATGCTAATTCATGAACGAAAAGGCTTTATATTGAGTTAGATTCGATGTTACTCACTTATTTTTCCCTAGATCTAGTATTTTAAAGTGTAGATCTAAATTTTTTTATTTCCAAAATTTGGGGCTTTTCTTGAAATCAATTACATTTTTTCACATTAGTGTTCAAATGCATTGATAATGTGTTAGTTTAAAATAGATCTATACTTTTGGAACAAAAAAGTATGAGTTTTTGCCAAAAATTGTGGTTGCATTATGTCAGATTTATGATATTTCATCCTATTGATCATGAGCATCAATAATGGTTGCATTATATAAAATACTGGAGAATAAAGCGAACAGCGATACAGACAGGACTCATAACTTAAGGTGACCGAGATTTTGATTTATTGTTGTCACTAATGGAAAAAAATATTGTTTTCCAACATTTTCTAATATTCTGGATTTTTTGAATATTTTTGCGGATTTTTTTGGATTAAAAAAAAAATTCACACCGCGACGACCGCGACGGACCGATATCCGCGACGATATCCGCGACGTATCGGTTTTTCGGCCCGGCCGATACCGCGACCGATACCGAGATTTTAAACCATGCTTGGACCACAAGTCATTACTTTTCCCGAATTGTAGTCATTATAAGAATCCCGTTTTCATAGGATACATGGTATCTTTTTTCTCAAATACGGTTTTCTAATGAGATATATTCCATAATATTCTCTACCTTGATGGACGGTTGAGATTAAAACTAATGAATCCTAATTGGAAATTCGGTCCTCTCTCCACCTATAAAATAGAGTATTTCCTCCATCACAAAGACTCACTCACGAAACTTAACACATTAAGGTTTATAGGCAAGGAGAGAGAAATCGAAATTATTCCCCCAAAACTCTTCTTGGACGGATCTCACCATCAATCAACAACAGCATCAGACTGCAGGATCGGAAAGCTCTCTGCATCAGGATGTCTGGAGGTAATCTTTAATCTATCTAAGATTAAATCCTACATGTGAATATCATGATGTTCTCGATCTTAAGGTTCATGTTAATAATAGACTAACATTGATTTATGGGTTCAGCCATGGGATGCAATTTATCCAAGTGGGTCGTCCCGGATTTGCCAGAGATAGAGTGGGTTCAGCCATGGGATGCAATTTATCCAAGTGGGTCAACCCGGATTTGCCAGAGATAGAGGGTTTAGGGTATGAGTGGCACACCAGAAAACATGCCCAACTCAACATGCATGAAACAAGAGCACAATCCCCATGTTTGTTTTTTCTGTGTTGTCTTTTGTTTTTTCTACAATAAAATGTTACTTTCGTGAAAAGGAAGGAAAACGCTCAACTTAGAAATGAGTTTTATGGCCGATTGAGTCAAACCCGTCCACTTGGACAAATCTACCCAACATCTCATTGTTTTCTTGTACAAGACTATGAACGATTGGATTTGGGGTCATATATACATGCGGATTTAATTCCTTCTTTCAATTTGGATGCTCTGTTCATGGTCATATATACCTGCGGAAGGGTAGGGAACCATGGGACTTGGGGTTGCCACGCCGAGGATGAGAACACCATGAGTTTTGTTTAATATTTTTTTATTTTTTCAATTCGGATTTAGATGCTCTGTTCTTCTTCTGCTTCAGGGCTTAAACATGAGAAGGATCACCTGTAAAACTTCTTGTAATTTTGGGGGCCTCTCAAGGGACAATTTGACCTATGAAACTTAAAAACATAGAGAATATAACTAGCGATGCCCAGATATAATGGAACAAAGCTGTTATTTAATGAGTTCATGGCCAGGAAAGGCCATGGTCACATGTTGATTGCTCACATGGATTTCCAAACTTATTATGCTCATTCTCTCTTTATATTGATAATCATAGAAACATGGTGACTTCATTTCCTATAGGTAACAAAAAGAAGAAAAATGTTTTTCCGTCGATGCATATTTGTTTATCTACTTATGATTTATGAATGATTATAGTTTCCTAATTAAATGTAGATGGAACCAGCGACTTCTGAAATGAGGGCATTTAGTCCAGCAGTTGGCGACGAGAAAGTTGGCTTTAGTTTAAGAAAAAGCTCAGAGAAGAAGAAAATAGATGTAGCAACAAATGGAAAATTCATTTATTGGAAGAAATTTGCATGTTCGGAAGAAGGTCGTAGAATAGAGAAGGCAGGCTATAATACTGTAGGTGAAAGGCGTGTTATGGAAATGCGGGAAAATTGTGGTGCGGAGTTCCAAGTAAAAAAAAAAGAAGGGGCATTCAAGTTATTCGGTGTGTAAGTTTGTCGCAGAGCATACGTACTCATATGTTAAGTACTCTTCACAATAGTCATATGCTAAGGTCACACCAAATTATCACTCCTGCGCAGAAAATTTTGATCGATACGTATCAAAGTGCTAATGTACGAACTGCAAATGCCATGGAGTGTTTGATTTGTAGGCGAATGGTTTTGAAAATATAAGATTTACTGAAACAGATTTTCGAAACCATAATAGAGATAAAAGGATTGAAAAAGTAGAAAAAGACAGTCACTTGGTGTAGGAATATCTTATTAATCATAAAGAAATGATTTGCCGCTTTGATTTTACTATAGAGAGAGACTCAGACAGGCAGATAGAAAAGATTTTTTGGGCTGGGCATTTTTTTCCAAAAGTCTTATCATGTGTTCTCTCTTCTGATAGATCGGAAAGGGCCTATTTCCCCGAACGACGAAGGTACCGCAGACCGTTCTGCCTAGAAGACTCTCTCTTTTGTTAGCACCAGTTGATTGATTGAATTACTAGGCACATTACCCGTTAAGATGAGACTATCCATGACACGTCAGAGAAAGACCGGCTCCGCTCAGTGGGCTTTAGAACTAGGTAGTGCTTTTTTTTATTTACCTTGATATAAGATCTTTTTTCGGGCAGGGAACGAAGCAAACAAATGAGGGGATGTGGTGTGCTTTGGCACAACGTATATGATAAATAAATATAATCTTATCTTTGGTGCGTTCACGGGTGTCATAACCACCACCGTCAATCTGTTTTATTTGGTTGTGGTTTCATTTCAAATGAAAAGTTTGAAAGCTTAGTGTGGTTGTTTAACAAATGGTTCGAAGCAATGCCAGCAGGACCACCAAAAGCATTCATAACTTATCGGGATCCGGCTATGACAAAGGCCATTCAACATGTTATGCCAAATACAAGCCATAGATACTTTATTTGGCATAATATGGAAAAGTTACCAATGAAGTTAGGAGGGATTGCCATCAGTTACGATGACTTTGTTAATAAAATACAAAATTGTGTTGGGAACCCTGTCACGAAGGAATAATTTGAGCCTCAATGGAACAGTATTTTGGAGAATATCACTTGACCAATCATAAACATGTACCAAATGCGTGAGATGTGGGTACCAATATTTTGTAGGGGCGTGTTCTTTGGAGGTATGATCTCAAGTCAAAGAAGTGAGACTATGAATGTATTTGTCAAAGGGTATATAACCCAAAAAAATATTTTATTCGAATTCTTCACCCAATTAGAAACGTGGCATCAGTCGTCAGAAGCACCAAGAATTAGCATCCCAACATCACACATTAAATGGTAGGCCAAAGTTGAAGAGTAAGATGCCAATGGAGAAGCAAATCTCATCAATTTATACAAGAGAAAAATTCTATAAGTTCCAAGATCTGATTATGGCAATGGTGACAAGTAGTTCAATATGTGTAAATGAAAGTGCTGGAGAGAAGAGTTACATTATCTCGGACATTGAAAATGAAATTCAAACTGAACGAATTGTTGTGTTAAAGATAGAACTAATTTTGCAAATTGTTCTTGTGAAATGTTAGAGTTCGAGGGAATTCCATGTTCACACATTCTTAGTGTTTTGAGGCAGGAGAAAGTTTACACGTTGCCTGAATGGTTCATATTGCAGAGATGGTCTCGAAACGGAAGAGTGGAATCTGATGAGGGTGATGTCATTGTTGATGTACAAGATTTGTGTGGCGACACATTGGTTGGAAGGCATGGTGATTTATCATATCTTGTAGTACACCTTGTTGATGAGGGTTCTATGTCAGCAAAGGCGTATCAGCATGAAAGAAATGGGATTTTACAGCTTAAAAGAGAATGCCGTCAAATAAATGAATATGAAGTAATTGGGGAGCATGATTACTGGAAAAAAGGGAAGGTGGTTTCTGATGTGGTTCAAAATTATCCACCAGCGCATGCTAACACAAAAGGCCGGTCAAAGAGTCTTAAATCCTCTAAGGAGATGGCAAAAAGGAAAGAACGACTATATCACAGGTGTAACAGGCGTGGCGTATCCCATGATCGATGTAATTGTCCTACTCTATTAAAAAGGTAGCATAGAGAATTCTTTGAATTTCTAATTTCCTTAACTTGTCACCTATTTATAATTTCTTTCAATAATTCAATTTTTCTTTTCATTTCAGATGTACAATCCAAAGTTCAGAAAACATTCCTAGTTCAAAGAACACAAACTCTGACTTGTCTGATGATGGCGAAGCTTCGGATAAGCCCACTTCTGATGAGGAATGTTGATCCGTAGTATGAGGGTATACATTTATATTGGTCCATGCATGTTACTTATTAATCAATCATAAATTCACTAGAAATTCCTCCCTAATTTCTTCTTACCTTGTGTAGGTGCGAAAAATAATGACCCACAATAATGGGGGGTGCCTTAGAGAACTTACCCAAGTGAGATTAGGGACACCGATGCCTGCGCCTGGAGCCTGAGAAAAGGAAGAAGAAACGTAGGTCAGAGGACCCTGGCCTGGGCGGCGCAGGGCTCTCCGATGCCTAAGTTAGTGTATGAACTAAGCAGAGGGAAGGAGATTCTTGGGGAAGAATATGGCATACCAGAGTGGTAATGGCGTCCCCCCCTTTCTCTGGAGCTGTAGCTGTGTTTATGTAGAGGAAGAGGAGGCAAAGGGGTAGTTGGCTGTCTTGTCGTAGCCCGTTTTGTCAGGTACTAGGGAGGCGCGATCTAATCGTAGCCTGTCTGGTCCCGTCGTAGCCTGTCTTGTCCCGTTAGGCCATATCCTGGCGCCTTGGGAGCTGTGGAGGGTGATCTGTCAGGAGATACGGGCTATCCCCTTGTCTTGTCGCACGGGCCATAGCGTGCTTGAGCGTCCATGGGAGGACAGCTGTCAGTGCTCAGTACTTTCATCGATATGAGGCGCTTGGCCGGGATGCAGTGTCGTGCCGGGTGAGACCTGGCGGAGATGTAGGGCCATGGCACTGTTGCCGAAGTGGAAGGGTGTGGTACTGTCGCCGAGCTGGTCAGCCGAAGTGGGATGCTTTGGCCGAAGTGGATCTTGCCGAGGTGAGGGGAGTTGAGCATAGGAAGCGTGGAGCACGAGACCACACTTGCCAGGATGGAGCACCTTGTCCAGGATTCTCTTGGGTTTTTCCCCACACAAAGCCCCCCAGCTTCTGAGCTCAATAGGCTGCTCTTTTGAGGTTAGAAGATGAGTATCATGGAGGACAACATTTGTGCCTCGGAGCTGCTCATAGTTTTGAGATGACTGGCTGGCAATGGACCGGAGCTGGAGGTTGGCATCACTGTGAAGCCGTAACAAGATGCCCCTGTCGAGCTGGAGAGTGCATTGTTGCTGAAAGCCAAGAGAGATGGCTCATTTATTTAGGAGTATCTTGCTACTGCTGCTGAGGAGGAGGCAAGCTGAGAAGGAGGCGAGCTATAGACTGGGTGCTGCTGCTAAACCGGAGATGGCACTGCTGCCGAGCCGGAGGAAGGATTTCCTGCCGTACTGGAGTCTGACGCTGCTGTGGAGCTGCGACCTGGCATGAGGCCGAGGTGGAATCAGAGTAACTGCCAACCTGGAATCCGGCACTGATGCCGAGCTGAGAACTGTCATGAGGCCGAGGAGGTGATATGGAACAGTCTCTACTGCAATCTTGTCGAGCTGCCCTTAGCCGAAGTGGCCAGCTTTTGGCCGAGACGAACTGCCTTGCCTTGCGACAGTGGATCGGAGATGAGCATGAGTTCGGCAACGGTCTTTGAGGGGTGTAAAAACCCTGACTTTAGGAATCTGACCTTGGCCGAAATGGCTGGCTTTGCGCCGAGGTGGATACATACCTTGGCCGAATTGCCTTGCGCCGGGGTAGATCCATCGTTCCGCTGGACTCGGCTAGGCGAGAGTGAGTGCGGCGATGGCCTTCTGAGGGGTGTATGAACCCGGATTTCAGGAATCTGACCTTGGCCGAAATGGCTGACCTTGGCCGAACTGCCTTGAGCCGAGGTGTGAGGGGTTTATGAACCCGGACCTTAGGAAACGGCTGAGTGTAGGAACTCCAGACCATTCCCAGGGCGGTAGACCCTTGTAGAGTGTGATGAAACCCTGATTTTAGGAATTCGGCCGAGTGTCTGAACTCGAGGCCTTTTCCAGGGCTGTTAACCCTTGTAGATGGGTGAAGACCCTGAGTTTAGGAATTGGCCTAGTGTCCGAATTCGAGGCCTTTTCCAGGGCTGTTAACCCTTGTGTGTGTTCCAAACACGGGGACTTTAGGAAAGGCTGAGTGTAGGAACTCCAGGCCATTTCCAGGGCGTATGTACCCGGAGTGTGTCCAAGACACGGGGGCTTTAGGAAAGGCTGAGTGTAAGAACTCCAGGCCATTTCCAGGGCGTAGAGCCTTGATTGTGTTCAAAACACGGGGCTTTAGGAAAGGCTTGAGTGTAAGAACTCCAGGCCATTTCCAGGGCGTAGAGCCTTGATTGTGTTCAAAACACGGGGCTTTAGGAAAGGCTGAGTGTAAGAACTCCAGGCCATTTCCAGGGCGTAGAGCCTTGATTGTGTTCAAAACACGGGGCTTTAGGAAAGGCTGAGTGTAAGAACTCCAGGCCATTTCCAGGGCGTAGAGCCTTGATTGTGTTCAAAACACGGGGCTTTAGGAAAGGCTGAGTGTAAGAACTCCAGGCCATTTCCAGGGCGTAGAGCCTTGATCGTGTTCAAAACACGGGGCTTTAGGAAAGGCTGAGTGTAAGAACTCCAGGCCATTTCCAGGGCGTAGAGCCTTGATTGTGTTCAAAACACGGGGCTTTAGGAAAGGCTGAGTGTAAGAACTCCAGGCCATTTCCAGGGCGTAGAGCCTTGTAGATGGGTAAAAACCCTGAGTTTAGGAATTGGCCGAGTGTCCGAACTCGAGGCCTTTTCCAGGGCTGTTAACCCTTGGAGATGGGTGAAGACCCTGAGTTTAGGAATTGGCCGAGTGTCCGAACTCGAGGCCTTTTCCAGGGCTGTTAACCCTTGCGACTTGCTTTTCTGGCATTCGCCGAGATGGAGAAGCCCGGGTGTACGAACTCGAGGGCAGTCTCGATGGCACTGGCCGAGACCAGCATGAGGCCGAACCTGTGAAGCGCGTGGCTAGCACGAGGGCGATTCCAACATGAGGTCGTTAGATGCGGTCGAGACCAGCATGAGGCCGAAACCAGAGTGAGGTGGAGACCAGCACGTGGACGGACCAGCATGAGGTCGTTAGATGCTGTCGAGACCGGCATGAGGCCGAAACCAGCGTGAGGTAAATACCAGCACGTGGACGGACCAGCATGAGGTCGTTAAATGCTGTCGAGACCAGCATGAGGCCGAAACCAGCGTGAGGTGGAAACCAGCACGTGGACGGGCCAGCATGAGATCGTTAAATGCTGTCGAGACAGCATGAGGCCGAAACCAGCGTGAGGTGGAAACCAGCACGTGGACGGACCAACATGAGGTCGTTAAATGCTGTCGAGACCAGCATGAGGCCGAAACCAGCGTGAGGTGGAAACCAGCACGTGGACGGACCCGCATGAGGTCGTTAAATGATGTCGAGACCAGCATGAGGCCGAAACCAGCGTGAGGTGGAAACCAGCACGTGGACGGACCAGCATGAGGTCGTTAAATGCTGTCGAGACCAGCATGAGGCCGAAACCAGCGTGAGGTGGAAACCAGCACGTGGACGGGCCAGCATGAGGTCGTTAAATGCTGTCGAGACCAGCATGAGGCCGAAACCAGCGTGAGGTGGAAACCAGCACGTGGACGGACCAGCATGAGGTCGTTAAATGCTGTCGAGACCAGCATGAGGCCGAAACCAGCGTGAGGTGGAAACCAGCACGTGGACGGACCAGCATGAGGTCGTTAAATGCTGTCGAGACCAGCATGAGGCCGAAACCAGCGTGAGGTGGAAACCAGCACGTGGACGGACCAGCATGAGGTCGTTAAATGCTGTCGAGACCAGCATGAGGCCGAAACCAGCGTGAGGTGGAGACCAGCACGTGGACGGACCAGCATGAGGTCGTTTGGAGGCCAAGGAGCCTGGGCGCGCCTACCCGAGGACTTGGTTGCTCTGGCGCCGAACACGAGTCACGCCTGTGTATAAAACGGCCCCAGGGTGAGCTCGGTGGCTCTGGACGACTGATGGCGGTAGAGGACCGTGCGATCAAGCTGACGGGCGGTCGAAGCTAAGTGACAGAAAAAGGTTCGCCTAACTGCTCCCCGTGTTGGAAGAGATTTCTGCGGAGAGGCGTGGCTGCTAGCGAGCTGGAGACGTCCGCCGAGCTGGAGGCGTCCGCCTGACTGGCAGAGTCGGCCGAGCTGGAAGCGTCCGCCGAACTGGCAGAGTCGGCCGAGCTGGAATCGTCGGTCGAGCTAGCAGGTTCGGCCGAGCTGGAAGCGATCTGGTCGCTGTCGCGGAGGTTGAACTGCTCCCGGGCTCGGGCTTCGTCCTCCTCTTGCCTGACGAATTGATTTACCCTAGTCATGAGTGCTGCCGTAGTGACCACGGGATACATGACCAAGTTGCTTCGGAGCTCGTTGCCTGGTACGAGGGCTTGCTGGAAAGACAAGACTGCTATTGCCTCGGAGGCAATCTCGATCTGGCTGTAGACAGCCCAGAACCTTTGGGCAAACTGCGCGATGCTCTCGGTCTGCTTCATTCTGAGGGCCATCAGGTCGGCGGCTGACCTGGGGATGACCCCGTAAACTTGGAATTTCGTCAAGAAGGAACTCCGGAGCTGCTGCCAACTTTTGATTGATCCCGGGGGGAGTGCGCAGAACCACCTTAGGGGGAGGTCCCCGAGGCTGGAAGAGAAGACTCTGCAGTTGAGGTGGCCTGCATTGCCCCGTAGCGACATCCTCTGACTGAAGTGCCGGAGGTGTGCTGCTGGGTCCGAGGTTCCATCGTAAATGACGAACCTCGGGACTTTGAAATCTTCGGGAAGGGGAAGCTTCTGATCTCTGGAGAGAAAGGAGATGCGCCGAAAACATTAGAGTTCATCCGAACTTGAGCGTAGTCGGCCATTTCCATGTGCTGTCGTACTGCTTGCTCTATGCGTTGATCGAGCCACTCTCTGGAGTCGCGGTCGTTACCCGAGCCTTCGCCATGGGCCCGGTTGCTCCTGCTCTTCGGGGTGCGTCTTTTGGAGGGTAGAGTCGAGGTCGAATCCTTAGAGGATGAACCCGACCGAGTATCCTGAAGCTGGTCTCCTGCTGGACCAGATTTTGCTCCTGACCTCTCTCGGCGGGGGACCGTCGGCAGCTGGGTCGACAGTGCGATAGGTTCCTTTCCCTTTCTGGTTCTTCGAGGCATGGTGTTTAGAAAGATTTGGAGAAGGTTGGGAAGGCTGAGATATTGCTTTCCCACAGACGGCGCCAATTGTAGGTGCGAAAAATAATGACCCACAATAATGGGGGGGTGCCTTAGAGGACTTACCCAAGTGAGATTAGGGACACCGATGCCTGTGCCTGGAGCCTGAGAAAAGGAAGAAGAAACGTAGGTCAGAGGACCCTGGCCTGGGCGGCGCAGGGCTCTCCGATGCCTAAGTTAGTGTATGAACTAAGCAGAGGGAGGAGATTTTTGGGGAAGAATATGGCATACCAGAGTGGTAATGGCGTCCCCCCCTTTCTCTGGAGCTGTAGCTGTGTTTATGTAGAGGAAGAGGAGGCAAATGAGTAGTTGGCTGTCTTGTCGTAGCCCGTTTTGTCAGGTACTAGGGAGGCGCGATCTAATCGTAGCCTGTCTGGTCCCGTCGTAGCCTGTCTTATCCGTTAGGCCATATCCTGGCGCCTTGGGAGCTGTGGAGGGTGATCTGTCAGGAGATACGGGCTATCCCCTTGTCTTGTCGCACGGGCCATAGCGTGCTTGAGCGTCCATGGGAGGACAGCTGTCAGTGCTCAGTACTTTCATCGATATGAGGCGCTTGGCCGGGATGCAGTGTCGTGCCGGGTGAGACCTGGCGGAGATGTAGGGCCATGGCACTGTTGCCGAAGCGGAAGGGTGTGGTACTGTCGCCGAGCTGGTCAGCCGAAGTGGGATGCTTTGGCCGAAGTGGATCTTGCCGAGGTGAGGGGAGTTGAGCATAGGAAGCGTGGAGCACGAGACCACACTTGCCGGGATGGAGCACCTTGTCCAGGATTCTCTTGGGTTTTTCCCCACACACCTTGTATTATGTACGATGTTATTTTGAGATTGGATGTAGGATGTATTTTCATGAAGTCAGATGCTGGACAATTTTTCCAAAGAATTGAAGTCCAAACTAGTATCTTTTTGTCAACTTATTCTCTTTTTGGTCCCACCTTTCAGTTGTAAAGCAAATACAAGCACTAATTGATCCATGTTTAGTTCATTGTTGCAAAAGATGGAGACTTGGTCTGTAATCCTGTAATTCCATAGTGCAAGTTAATGTCCATATGTTCACCTTTTTGCCCAGTTATTCTCTTTTTTGTCCCACCTTTCAGTTGTAAAGCAAATACAAGCACTAATCGATCCATGTTTAGTTCATTGTTGTAAAAGATGGAGACTTTGTTTGTAATCATGTAATTCCATAGCGCAGGTTAATGTTCAAATGTTCAACTTTTTTATCCAGTTATTCTCTTTTTTGTCACACCTTTCAGTTGTAAGCAAATACCATCCTAATTGATCCATCTTTAGTTCATTGTTGTAAAAGATGGAGATTTGGTTTGTAATCCTATAGTCCCATAGTGCAGGCTAATTTTCATATGTTCAGTGAATTTTTTGAATGGATACTTTAATGAGTTATGTACTATTTTGATTACAATATTTGGTTTGACCAATTTGAGGGTGAGTTATTTGCTCGGGACTTTATTTTTTGAGAATTGCTAGAACTTGCTTAAGTTAATGAAGTTTATTTAGTACATCAATTCGCATTACAAAAGTTTTTAGGAAAGACCAAATTCGCAATACATGTATGATCGACACCAGCCCATTTTGCATCAGTTCAGATGATAAAGGTATAAAATTTTATCAACCAGGAGACTATCGCTGTGTGAGAATTATTTATAATGACCTCTTTTGTGCTGACAGACAAATGCAGGTTCAGAACACAGCTAAAGAAAGAAATGTTTTGACAAATATTTGTCAATCCCACTTATGACCAGGTCAATGGTCACGCTACCATGATCTAGATTGATTTTGATTGATCCCATGAATAAGTGTTCCAGGAGTTATCGAATTCTGAGATCAATAAAACAGACTCATATAGCTATGAAAGAAGCTTATCTTTGATATGGGTTAAGAAAGAATCCAATACAGAGAAGATTATAAACACCTGAACAATGATGGATCTAGATCTAGATGTCCAACAATATTACACTTAACGATAATGGATATATATTTAAGTGGTTCGGATTTAAATCTAAGCACTTGCTGAGGCATCCTGCAGAGAATCCAGATTAGTCAGCAAGTGACTTGATTTTTTTTTTTTTAAATGACTTGAATGTTTGGTGCATGTAGTAAACATCTGGGCTATTTTACCTACTCTCCTTGCCTCAAAATCTTCACACCACAATCTTGCAATGGCTATTTATCACAAAAGAGAGGTTCAGTAATCAATTTGACCTTCTGTCCCATTGTCTTCCTCACCTTATTATCTCCAACCGGATATTGAATTATTTTCATAATTAGTCATATGTACATTTGACAAAAAAATTCTCCTAAGAGAAGTCTGCACATAACTATATGCTGACCTGCTTATCGAGCCCACCTGAGCTAACTTTTGATTAATCTAGATGCACTCCCTCCTCCCAATTTTATATTCCTTGCATTGTAATTCCAATGTGCACTGAAATAGTAATATCATTGTAAAAGTGATGTTTAGACTGATGTCAGAGGAATTATTTTTCATTGCCATGCCACTAACACTTCAACATCATTGTTCATTTCTCCATATATAAATTAGAACATAAGTTTCGCTACCGATTCAATATAAAAGCTAATCCCAAACATACAATAAATAGCATCACTAATATTACACGGTAGATTTTACGTAAATACAAATATTGTAAATTTGCCAATTTCTTCAAGTCTTCAATCATTCTTGCCTTGTTTTGCAAATCTTATTTTATAATCATGCCTTTCACATGGCACTGCATTTGACTGAGACAGTTGTTTCCTCAAGCTCTATCTTTCCATGTAAATGCACCACAACCACTTCCTTCGTATAAAATATTTTTAAAAATTCAAAATTCAAAATTTGACTTGAATCATTAATATAGTTTATTAAACAAATAAATTCAAATTAGCACACTTACAGTCCATTCTGGGCATCCCAAAGTGTAACATCCCGAAATTCCAATGTTGTAATTAGTCTAGTTAATTGTATTTTTAGATAATTAAGCTCGTTTATAAGCCAAATAGGTCCGGTTAATCTTTAGGTTCGCATGTACGAAGTTGGGTTGAGATTCGAGCCCGTTTGGGCATAGTAGGAGTGTGTGTCGCTATTTCCGGAAAGTGCCGAGGGCTTTTTAGTATTTTCCGCTTTTCGAGATTTTGGCACCATTAGGTAGATTACCTAATTTTCCGGACTTTGTCCTTCTGTTGCATTCCGATGCGGACCCTCAAACCCGACCCGAACCCACCTTAACTCCTTTTATTAATTTCCCAAAGGCAAACCCCCACCCCACCTTTATCCCATGTGAGCCCCACCTCCTCACCTCACTCCCATCATTTATCCCCACCCCCCTTAACCCACGTGTAACACCCCCACCCATCTCACTTTTCTCAGTCCCCTATTTTAGGTCACAAGACCTAGAGATGTCAAACGGGCCGTGTCGGGCCGGCACGGCACGGCCCGCCAGGGAAAACCCCTGGCACGGCACGGCCCAGTGGCACGGCCCGCAGTGGGGCGGGCTGGAGCGGGCCGTGCCGCGGGCCAGACGTGCCTTTTTTTTCTCTCTGATAGAGTTACAGGCGGGCCAGTTTGATGATTAGGTCAGGTTGGGTTGGCCCGACCTGCGTAATTTGTATATACTTTTGTATACTAATATTTATTCAAACAATAATAAAACTAGTTAGATGAGGATGTGAACCTAACCACGAATATTAAACTATTAGTTGGATTAGGATGAGAACCTAACCACTTTAGATGATGATGACAAGCTAACACCTTTTTTATCCAACTTCTCACTCTTTCATTCAAACAACCTGAAATATAAACAAATCATATCATGTCATTTTTTCTACTTATTTTTTAGCCAAATTGAAATGCCATGCTTAAGGATATTTCAATTGAGATGGCAAACTCAATTTCTATTTTTTGGCTTAATTATCATACTTTAAACGAGAACTTAGCGCGGTTAAATATTTCTACCTTTATCAACAATCATTTCAAGTCTTCCAAATGACCCACCATGAAACCACAACCTTGGACTTCATTTTATTTAGATTTGCATCAATTTCTTTATTTTTTAGTTATGGGTGTTTAGTCTTAGTCAATAATTCTCATTATCTTTATCATGGTTACATATTTTTTACTTCTTTTTCCTAGTGTTCATATCAATGTAAATATATGGCTTCATGTGATGTGATCGAGAGTGGAGTTATAGGTACATGTAACGAGATTATATTGAACATAAATGACTGAATTATGAATATATTCCTGTGTTTAATTGCGAGCTTTCAAACTATAAAGAATCTCAACTTCTCAACTGCTCAGGGGTTCTTGAACATAGATGAATCCAGGTAGGGAATTTTATTTGAGATTCTCAAATATCTCTCAAGACAACAAAATTAGTGAAGGCAAGGGGGCAATTTACTGAAGGTAAGTGTGTCACACCAAAACAGTCCCCTTATTACTTCTCCAAAAAAAAAAACATTGCCCCTCATTATTAGTGTGAAAAATTTACACTAAAGTCCTACCCTACCAAGTTATGTAAGTGTTTTTTTTATTAGAAAATGCTTAAGGCTGTTGGTTGGCTGGGAATTAGATTTTTATAAATTAAAAAAATATATAAAAAAGTAGTTTCTTTTGGTGGGCCAGGCGGGCAGTGCCTAGCGGGTCGTGCCAGGCGGCCTAGCGGACCGATCCTGGCAGGCCGAAAGGGTTGGCCCGTTTGCCAGGCGGGCCTGGCGGGCCGTGCCAAACGGGCCAGCGGGCCAGCAAGGCTCGGCCCAGCACGGCCCGCGTCATGGGCCGTACCATGCCACGGCCCGTTGATTGGCGGGCCGGGCCGTGCCGGGCCGCTTGACATCTCTAACAAGACCATTTCCCTCTCTTCTCCTTTCACTCCACTCCTCACAACACAGCAGCCCCTCCATCTCTTTCTCTCATTCTCTCTCTCGTTCTCCCTCTCACTGTGTCGCTGCCGCCGGACCCCGAGCACACCGGCGTTCACCACCATCTCCTTCTCCTCTCTCTTCTCCACTCTCTCACCCCAGCTCTCTCTTTCACTCACCTCACCTCACCGCCCCACTGTCCCGGAGCCACCTCGTCACCGCTGGCCACCACCATCTCCGGCGAACCCAGCCCATTCCATCTCTCTCTATTTCCTCCATTTCCCTTTCTCTGTTTCTCTCTTTCTTTCTCTATTCTCTCTCTTTCTTCTCTCTCCCTCACTCACTTCACTCACTACCCACATGACTGAGCAACCATCTCACCATTTCCTCTCTCTCTCTCTTTAATTATTTCTCTTTATTCTCTATTCTTTCCTTCTCCATTCTTTCTTTATTTCTGTATTCACCATTTCCCTTGCCCAATGGACCACCATAATCACCACTAATTTAGTGGGCCACCAATCAAGTGGGCCCCACAACCACCGGTCATCATCATCTCCGCATGGACCCCACAAGCTTCTTATCTCCAACTTGCAAGCCACCACTCCATCCACCCACCTGTATGGTAAGCTCTTCCTCCCTTTAGGTTTGGGTTATATACTTTGGGTTGTAGTAGTGTGATAAGATAGCTTAGAGCTTTCCCTTTCTTTTGATTTATATTTTAATTTAGTTTTACTTTGCTAATTATCCCTTAGGTTTGGTTTGTTGGGCTTTGACCTAGTGCTTATGGATTTGGGCATTTTCAACCAAAGGCAAGTAGATATTTATATATGTATGCTTGGATATGTTTGTCTCTCCTTTGATTCGATGATTTACTGATGATTTAGATGACCTTTGATCATTTGTTGATTTTGGATTTAAAAACATGATAATTATGTTTATTTGATTAACAAATTAGATTATGAAATTGATGACTTGATTAGATAGATGAATGGAATTAGAATGGACTGGTTTATACTTGATATGATTGTATATCAGGTTCAAGAAGAAAGGGAGGCAATTGGACCCAAACCACTGCAGTTACAGAATCTGGTATTCTGTAACTGCAGTGTATGCGTCGACCGACCATGGGTCTCGGCCGACCGACCAAACAGGGTCAAGTGCTGGAAGCACCTGACCATTTTACTATTCATGTATTATGGCTTACAACTGCCGGTCGAGCGGCCATGGCTCGGTCGACCGGCATGAAGGGGGTCAACTCGGATTTTCTTTGTGGGAGGTCGACCAGCCAAGGGCGGCGTCGACTGAGGAAACTGCCAAGTACCTTTTTGAAAGGCCTTTTGACCCTAGGTGTCGGTTGGACTTAGGTGGAAGCTAGGCTACCTTTTTGGACTCATTTGACTATGTATGAGGAATGTCTTGAGCCGATGATTCCTCATGGTTTTTCCGGTTGCATCGGGATTCAACCTAACTCAATCTTGAACAGTACGGGGTCAACGGGATACCCCCTTTAAATCTATGCATGAAGAATGTTCGTATGGGTATCCTGAACCTTAACCCTTTCGTTGACTGAGGAGGGATGTATGATACTGCTGGATTAACTTTATACTTAGGATTGGATTGTCTATCGCTTATGATTCTGAATTGTACCATTCGGTACCTTCTACATGAAAATGTCCATGTTCATTACCTTCATTTGCTTTATTTTGTTGGGGATCACATGATGAACTTAGATGATGAACTTAGGATCCCTTTTGATGTTCCGTTATTCTGAAGTCGATGAAAGTGTTGAGACTAGACGGCTTTGATTGTAAAGCTTGTCGAGAACTACTTATGATGTTTATGTTTAAAGAAGTCTGATTATATTGGTTTGATTTAATGATGGAAAAGTAGTTTTTTATGATTTGATAATCTTGTTCACACAAGAAGAGTCTAGTCCCTCACTATTGTATGTTTAGGACTCTTGTGTCAGGCACCACTCAACTGTAAACGCCCAACACACTTGGGGCACCATTTGTGTGAGGACTTTGGATTGAACGTCTGCGCAGTACGACTTTTTATATTTTAAATGGATGTACACCATTTGATACCCGTTCTGAAGAAGTTTGATGTTTTATTTTATTTTATTTTAAAGGGTATCATTCTGATTGCTTGCTGGGTTTTATCCCTTGCCTTCTATTTACTCTACCACAACTCTCATGTTGAGCCGGGAGGGACAAGTGGAACTATCCCACGGTAATTAGTTTATGTGGATGCCTACTTTGATAGTCTGTTTATGACTCAAATGCTGCATTTCTTACGATCAGAATGCTATGCATTTCATATGATATTGTCTATCGTTTACTCTGATTCATTCTGCATATCTGTTGATGTTTTATATTCATATCTGCTTGCCGACCGTCGTGTTTGATGATGCTACTATTGGTGCATAGGTACCGAGTACATCTACCTTTGGAAAAGTGGAGGCGTCGCTTCAGGCAGTTTAGCCTGATGGTGAGTGCGAGTTATGTGTCGACGGTTTTGTCGTTGTGACCAGCACACGAATGCCTTCATACTTTAGTTAGTTCGTATTTATTATCTTTTGGCCTTGGTTTTGATAGAAGCCATTAATTAATATACTTTTGTTATCTTTTGCTAAACTTTAACTATAGAAAAGTAAGATGTGCATACTCTGAAATGTTATATTGTACCAATTGTTTATTATGATGTTCCGTTGTGTTTTACTGAGGAAATATTAATACCTCACCGCGGACTTCGATCCTATGGGACATGATTGGGGCCAGGTTACATTTGATTAAGGTTTGAAAATTTTTAATTGGCCCTAATCTCACGTATAACCCTGGTTTCAATTTGGGGGCGTGACACAAAGTATGGAATAGATTTGGCTCGTCACACCATATACAAGGCTGTAACAAGAATTTCACAAAAATCAAAGTTGAAGTATACGATAATGTATGATTGCATATCCCTGTCTAGACTATAGCAATGAGAAACGTAATAGCATATCTCTTTGAAGATTATCTAGCAATGGGAAACGTAATAAAAACTACTATCTACTCACAAGTAATATCTCTTAATTCCTTCCTTTTGACCCTAAAGAGCTCCATTAGATGTAGAGAAAACAACTAGAGAAGTCTGAATAATTCCCTCCACCTTTCCTTTGTATCCTCTTCCACGGTAATTGTATTTTTTCATCAAAAGGCCCACCAAGCATCATTCAGAAATCAATCAAGACATTCGGAATCAGAACATTTTCATTCCACAAAATCTTGTTACACCCGCGATATAGCAAGAAAAAAAAATCACCTCGCAATTGAATTTCATAGCAGCATTTAAGATTTCAGAATCTAGCTGGGAAAAAGATGAACTGGTCGCTCAATAGCCACTCTCATCTGAAAGGTCGTGGCATATGTAATAGCGTCGGATCTTCTCTAGAACGTCTTCGAGCTCTGGTATCTGTCGTTCCTGCTGCTTGAAAGAGAGAGGAGTCTTTTGAAATGTCATTTCTTCATTTTGAATTTCGGTTTGGGCGGGCTCCTTGAAAACTTTTCATTTTGAAATGCATGCTGACATCACCGTAGACTTTTCAGCTAACTCTTTTTGCTGACATTACCATCCCTCACCCCTGTGGTGAGGAATGACATCACCATATATATATATATATATATATATAAAACAAGGCTCTCCTAAGCTCACGCTTAGGATAAGATAAGCTCAAGTATGTGGTGGGGCCCACTTAGGGACCCACATGGGGGTGGGGGTGGGGGGATTTCAAGGATTCCCTAGGGTCTTCCTCTATGCAAAAAAATCAGCTCTAACCGCAATTTTTATCATCTCCATATAGGCCCAAGAGTTTAATGGTCAACAATCTATTCGGATTGATATATAGTCAATCCAATGGTCCAGTAAATTCAGATCTTACCGAAAGTTTGTGGACATGTGCAATTTAAGGGGGTAATATGCTTGGTCCATTTGGATGGACCAAAGGTGGGCCCCACAAGCACAAGCTAATAAAATTTTCTCCCTAAGCTCGAGCTTAGGTGGAGCTTTGCTCATATATATATATATATATTGCAAATTGATTTCAATTTAGAAATCAGCGTCAATTGCTAAATTGATTTTGACTCCTCAATTCATTTAATACTCCATCAATTGCTCATTAACTGACCCTTCTTCTCTTACCCATCTCTTAAAGAGAAAAAGAGAGACCACCATGATACCACATCATTATGGCCCATTGCAATTCTGAATTAAAATTTTCTTTGCTCCTAAAATTGTCATTATTAAGGTTAAAAATGGTAATGTCTCTTTAATATTATAAATGCCACTAACTTATCAATCTCACCTATTTTATTCACTCCATGATAGCTGGGCTTCCCTGGTGCACCACCAATTAAACACACATGGAAAAATATGGTCAGCTTACAATATGGGCCCTATCCAAATGACTCGGTTTCATCCATAGTGCGGTACTATTTTTACATTTTTCACATCATAAAATATGTTGCCCATGCTAAGAACGGGCGTCTTTCGCTAGTTCTTTAAATGACTCAAATAACTTTCACAAATAAATATCCTTGCTAGTATTTAAATGACTTAAACAACCTTCACAAATAAATCTACTTGTATTCCCTATTTAATTTATCCTTCGTGCTAGAAGCTTGTGCAAGATATTGAGGCTAAAATCATTTCAAATTATTTTCCTAAAGGGGGTGGTGGGGGAGTAAAATCATTTGTATTCACTATGACACTCTTTTGTTGGCCCACATATAAATCTAAACCAATCAAAACACATGGTTCCTACTCCTATTGGAGTGAAATTGGATGAGGGCACATCTATCTATAATTATTATAGTACTTTGTTATATGTATGGGAATCTGCATAAGTTGTTTTAAGGTATATTTATAATGGGATTGAATGCATTTTTTTTTTTTGGTAAGAGGATTGAATGCATTAAAACAAAAATAAACTTAGTTATTTTCAATTGAAGGTTGAATTAGGGGGCAAAAACGCCCCCTTTTCATATAAAGGGGCATTATGAAAGAATTTTTCTCTCTCTATCGGCGAAGTTCCGCCCCAACAGACTGCCACTGAAGTTGACCTCTACGGAAGCATCTACTTGAAGATCATGTCGACTAGTCCAACGCTCAAAGCCTCCAATTTTTCATTCCCAATCAGGAGAGGTGTTAGAATTGCAGCAACTGATGAACTATGGTAACTAAATTCTCCATGATAATTTAGAATTGTATTTTTCACCTCTACCCACTTTACCTAAAAATGCTCTTAAAAATAAGCAACCCCTGGCTATTTTTTTTCTTAAAGGCAAAAGCTCTAATTTGTAATAAGCTATAAAATTAGAAAATAAATATTTGTTTGTGTGTCGGGTCATTTTAAAAAACAATGAGGCCGTTGTTCCTATATATGCACGAGAGCATGAAATTCATTTTGGGTCGAGGTTTGAAAGGTCGCTACTAGAAAAAAGACTTTTAGTAGCCGCCATTAGCCGTCGCTAAAAGTCACCAGGCGGTCGTTAATACTCTTTAGCGGCCGCGAAAACTTCGTCGCAAAAATATTTTAGCGACCCGCCATTGATGGTTGCTAATACTCAATAATAGAATTTTAAAAAGTATTACTCAACAAAAAAATTTAGAAAAGTATTAGCGACCGCCAATGGCGGTCGCTAATAGTATTAATTTAAAAAAAAATACGTATCGGTTGTCTTTTTTTCTGAGGAAGCTGTCCCCTGGGCCCCCGCGAGATGACCGGTCAGCTCGACCCCACCAGGGGATACCCCCGGATCCCCTTCGTAAAGCGCATGTTTAAACACCATCAGAACTCTTTCAAGCATTTAAATAAATCCTAACCATCCATTTGCTAACCAAAATCAACAATTCATAAATAAATAAAGAAAGCAGTATCTTGTGGGTTCCTATCCAGCCATTTTCCTTGCTTTGCCCTGATGTGGCTGGCCCACCACCAGGAATGTGCAAGAGGAAACAGACACAACTATAGATTGAGCAGAAGCGAACAAAACCTACATCATATTAAAGCATGTAAAAGTAAAACACACCCACAAAAAAAGAAAAATGGTTACCTAAATCTCATATAGATTATTAGAGGTCATACTATATTTTTTAACGGGTTCCAAACATGTAATTTCATTTATTTGTTTTAACGTTACGATTTCCATAAAAATGCAGACTACATTTTTTTAACGGGTTCCAAACATGTAATTTCATTTATTGCAGAAAAGTAGAACACTCACAAAGATATCTCAATGAATCATAAAACATTTGGCAGGGAAAAGAAAAGGAATTACAGACTAATTATCAGTTTCCATCATAGAAAGCATTAACACCATACTAAAATTTAAAAAATACCTTGGACTAGTTACATATTGACATCACTTTATGGATGCCGAGCATCAACAAAATAAAGAATGAGAAATGAAAAGTACCAACACAACCCAAACTTCCCAACTTACACCTCAATTAACATGAGTCTTGCAAAGATGATTCAAAGAACTTGGAAAAAGTGAAAATGAAAAAAGTGTATACACCAAACATTGGATCATTTCTAGGTAATTTCCTTGCAAAAATTAGAACCCTTGTTCCATGAAACCCAATGTTCACAAAAAAGAGAATATTCGTTGGAATTCATGCCTCTCATCACAATCATTAGCTTACGGAAACAAAAGATCAAGACATGAAAGCTAATGATGCACAAGATTATTTACAAATACCGCATGAGAGAGCTCCCTAACTTGGTTTACTTAGAAAGAATCGCACAACACCAAAAGTGATCAATCTGCAGCCACCAATAAAGAACTGTTATTATTTTCTCCTAAGTACAAACACAAGTTAACATGAGAAAATGTGTGCCTATTACACAAGTTTTCCCCAGCTTGAACTTGAATTGGATTAAGTAGAGTTGGGCTTCATAGTACTAAACCGAGCTTCAAACTTGAGTACAAATATGATCAGAATAAAAGACCAACTATGCCAGTCTTAAGTAGCTTGGTTTAATTAAGCATATCAAATAGCAATTGATCAGTGAAGCCTGATCCAGCATAAAATATATATATTTAAGTAAACTTTCTCCTTAGCACCACTTCTATGAGCACTAGCAGAGGGCTGCCATGCGGTATCCACTTTTGGTTACGCAAATCATGAGGAATAAACCGAGAAAAGAACTCTGCTTAAGAGGGGGAGTCAAACACAACTTTATTCGTCGTATAAGAGACCTAAGTTCCAAGTGCTTCCTGACCATTGAAATGTTTCTGTAGGTGCAGAAAAATATGAACCACAATAATCAGGGTGCCTTACAGGACTTATCCAAATGAAGAAGGTAACCTGCTGCCTGAAAGCCTGAAAGAGAAGAGCAAACGGTCAGAGGACCCTGGCCTGAGCGGCGCAAGGCTCTCCGATGCCTAAGTCAGTAAGTGAACTGGAACAAAGGAAGGAGAGGAAGAAGAGAGGCAGAGTAACGACTCTCAGGTTTGGATTGGTTGTAGTCCTGCAGGATCTTCTGTCAACGTTTTCTTCTCAGGTGATTTTTGGATTGGTTGCTGCCAATCGCCATTCAAAAGACCAGCAGCATGCGACATTTCTCGGGTAGAAGACATACATGAACTGGTCACATGGTTTTAGTGGAAGAAGATCGGAGCAATCAGCTACCGGTCTTGTCGCGCTATCGCCGATGAAGAAGCAGTCGAAGTTGCATGTTCGGCGCAAAGAGGGCTCTCAACTGTTGCAGAACGGTGAAAGAGATTTGGAATCTCTGATCTGATTGGTGGGCCTGCATCACCCTCGATCAGATTAAGGCGCTAAAACCAGAAGATCAGAGATTGTCGCTTGCGCAGCTAACAAAAAAAAAGATCGGAGGAAGAAGAGATTGCCCATCGCTGATCGCCATCCTCGCTGGAGAAGGCTGACGATCGTTGCCGGATTTGCACCGAAGAAGACAATTGTAGAAGAGGATCCATCCTTGCTGGAGAAGGCTGGCGATCATTGATGGCGATCCCATACCATTAATGGCGATTCCAGACCGTTGATGTCGATCACACAAGAACCTGTGGCCCACCTTCCTTCTTCTCCCATTCTAGTGTTTTCATTTCTCCTTCTTCGATCACACTACAAGAAAAGTGGCAATTAACGGTAGTTTATAGCGGTGGTCTATGTTTCCGTCACTAAAAAATAAGTATTATATACGTTTTTAGTACATACAGTGGCAGTAATTGTTTTTGCTGCTATTAAGTGTACTTTATGTAAGTTTTAAGTACATATACACTATACATATAGCCGCGGTAATTGTAGTTTGCTGCTATTAAGTGTAGTGTATATAAGTTTTTAATATATATACATTATACATACAGCGGCGGTAATTTGATTTTGCTGCTATTAAGTGGTACATACAATGGCGGTACTTAAATTTTGTTGCTATTGCTGTACCAACGTATATAATACAAATACGTATAGTAGCAGAAAATTTATTATGCCATATATACCACTATAAACACTATGTATAGCAGCGGAATACACTGTCCGTCAATACATCTACTAGCAGCGGAATACACTTTCCGTCACTACATCTACGTATCTACTACTATAAACACTACATATAGCATATGGCAGCAGAAAGTATTATGCCACTATAAATACTTACGTATAGCAGCGGAATTAGATTCTATCACTACATCTCCATATACTTACCCCACAATCGTATAACCCTTTCATCTTCCATTCCCAACCGCAATCCCAAAACCCACAAAACCCTCTCATCGTCCAGTACCCCTGTCATCGTCCAGTCCCAAGCGCAATCCCAAAACCCTCTCATCGTCCAGTCCCCCTGTCATCGTCCAGTCCCAAGCGGAATCCCAAAACCTCTTTTCGTCTTCCCCAAAACCCTAATCTCTGAGATCTCTCTTCCACAAAACCCTAATCTTTGTTTGGAGCTTCAGCAGCTTTGAGGTTTCAGATCTGATCGACATCGAAGAAGGAGAAGAAGAAGAAGAAGGTAAGACGTACTTCCCTGCATTTTCCAACCTTCGACGATCTGCACAGTACCTTCTTTTTTTCTTCTCACAAATGGCGAAGTGATTAGGGTTTTCTTCTCACTCTTTACTCTTTCTCTCACTTCTACGAGATTAAGTTTTCTCTTCTTGTTTCTTCTGTGTAGCCGAGTCTCCAGGTAAATCTCTCTCTCTCTCTCTCTCTCTCTCTCTATGCATTTTCTCTTCTTCTTTCAGTCTTTTGGGTGTTTGATTCTAGGGTTTTTGTTTTAGGAATCGATTTCTAGTCTGATCGTGTTTAGAACTAATATGATTCTTTTGTTTGATCTTTTTGTAAGTAGATTTTTTTTTTGGCATTTGGTAAATTTGTTTAGTTGATGTTTGAAATTTACTGCACAGTTCATGATTTCCAACACTTGATTCTGCCCTACAGTTTTCCGAGGCATCTTATTTCCATGTTGATTTTGTTTTCTTTGGGAAATGGGAACTGACGACTTCCATTTCTATGGCTTTCAGTTTCTATTGCATTTTTCTATATTGGAATATGGTCACCTGCAGCAAAACCTTCTAGCTTGGTACCCCTGTGAAGTTAGAATGCTGCCGGGTGATTAGATTTATATATGGTCGATTAGGAAAGCACTGCTTGCCTGAGTGTTGTTGCGTTTGAGCTCCCGGTCAAATTTATTGAATAACAAGATTTGCAGGGATATATGTATTTTGGTCCTTTTGGAAGAACTATGTTGTATCCTGAATTCATCTTGGCATTGATATAGAACATCCTACAATTAGATTAGGTTTGATGGGTTAAAACCTACAAAGGAGAAGAGAAATGAATTGGTTAAAACCACTAAAAAAATTCTGAGCGTAGCAAGAATGAAATACAAAGAATTAATTACAAATACAGATGAGTTTTCAGTTGGTGTGAAGGGAAGGCAGCAACTAAGTTTCAAAATGGGTTTTCTAAGTTGTTTAAAGTCAACCATTAATCAAGGCGTTGTTAGCTAAGTTAAAGTTCTTCTGTGTAAGAACATCTCAAGAAGGTATCTTAATATCACAAGGACTAGTCGTCTTGTATCATTTCTCATCTGTAAAATTGATTAATAGATTTCTATTGTTATCATAAAAGAAAGCTTCAAGTTGGGTAATAGGAGTGTATGAAAATAGTACTAACACTTTTAGTTATTGGAATTACATAGTTCTTTCAGTTGTACACTGGGATGGGTTACTTAAAGAAGAGTTACAAACTCTCAAATTGCCAGTTATCATAATTTCATTGGTGCAAATTTTCATAGTGGAGTACAAAATTTCATATGAAGTAGGCTTAGAGAATAGATGCAATCAATTTTGTATTATTACTTATGCATTTTGAATGTATTACTATGGTGTGCTACTGTGGTTGTTTTGAAATGGTTGAAGAGATGGAATTTGTTCCATCTTCCAAATTAAGTGATCTGTACCAGAGCAGATGAGGATAAAACACCAAAATTAGGGATCTTGTTGGATAACTTAGTGCAGGCTTGCAATGGTTATAATATTTATGCAAAAGTTGTGGGTTTTAGCATTCACTTTCCCTGGCTGTCATCTTTTCCTGGAGGCCCTTAGACCGCAATACCAAATTGCGGATCTTTGCAAAATCTGGCGCCATATGTTTGCGCTATATGTTTTATGACCGCAATGAGGACTGCTATCTTCCAATCCTTCTTCAAATTATGAGGTTTTCTATACTCTGGTGGACTTGGAATGCCTACTTGGTGCCACCATTCCTCGTCTCCTTTGGGCCACCATGGAGGTGCACTACATCATTTTAGGGCTTTTACAGTGCGTCATGCACGTCGTAAATATAAATTTACAGCTCAAGGGGGTCGTGCCGTAAAATCTCCTGTCGTAAAAGGTTCTATGTAATTACGGCTGCATATACAGGCCGTAAGTAGGATTAATGCACGCCGAAAATGATGCTGTTAGGATTTTTTGGACCAGATTTATGGCCTACTAAGCAGGCCGTAAATACTAAACTTTTACGACGCGATTTGAGTGCCGTTAAAGCATTGGTGTGCTTAAGTTTATGGCACACATAGTATGCCGTGAATACTTAAAACAAAAAATGTTTTACACAGCTTGCATTTGTGGGCTGTAAATGGGTTGTGTACAATCTGATTAACGGCTCTAAATGCATGCCGTAATTGAGTATATGTTTTTATAACTTGCAAATGCAGGCCATTAAAGAATTGGCGAGTTTCAATTTACGGCTCGCAAGACGCGCCTTAATTGTTTTTTTAATTAAAAAAATTAATTATTTTTTAATTAAAAAAATTAAATTCACATTTTTTTATTGCTACAAATACAAATTAATAAACTAAAATAAAAGATGTAAACAGAACCTGCAAATAAACACTGGACCTGCAGTTAAACACTGGACCTGCAGTTAAAAAACAAAAACACTGGACTTGCAGTCTATACAAGCTAGATAGGCCATGGGAGAAAAAATACATGAAAAGGATCATCCATTCAAATTAATACCAAAACAATGAGGGAATTCTTGTTTGTTCATTTACAAGATTCACAGGACACTAATAAATATGAACCCATCCCACCAACCACTGCATTATTTCTATTTAATTGCTTCATGGGTGGAGTGATTACCTGCCTGCCATAATCCCTACAGAAATACAAATAAATCACATATCCTACTCATAACACTCCAATACAATACAAGGCAAACAAACATTTTTCTTCTTATAGGCATAAACAATACAAAACAATCATAGGCAACTCAGGTTATTCATTTGTGCTTGACCCTCCAACTTTGAAGGAGTTGCTCAATACCCAAGCCCTCTAACTCGTCATCGTGGATCAGGATCGAGTACCGTACCTTTGCAACAACATCATCTCTAAAAAAAGAACCATTTTCTTGTGCTTTGTATTTTTTGACTTGTTTGCTGTATTACAATAGAGCAAGAAAATGTCAGCAATAAGATGCTAATGTTTATCTATCAGCAGGCAGAGTATCAATATGAATAATAAGATGCTCATGTTTATACTAAAAAATAGTATTTGCAGAACAGAATTAAAAAACTAAAGTAAAAAAAATCCTGAACATAAAAATAATAACCAAAAATGAAATGCACATTAAAATAAGACATCAATTTTAAACGTATAAAAGACAATCAAATAATTAATTACAAAATTTTCTTTGCAGGCGCTGACTATTGGGGGAAAATTCCAGAAAAGAATCCATCATGACTTCAAGTATTCAACCGACCCATATAACTAAATCTAGACAGATGAAAGCTTATAATCACAATTACAAGCAAAAAAAATAAAATCAACTTACAGTAGGGGTGGCAAGCTTCAAAGTGCTTCTATTTTAAACTTTTAAACTTCTATTTCATGCTGATTGCTGGGGCCTGGGAGACTTCAATCTCATTAAATAGCAGCATGTGAGAAGATAGCATCCAATATGGCTTTAAAAACCTGAAAAAACAAGGGTAGTATAACTTAGATCCTTGCTTGGCCAAGCCATTAGTTACATCATTAGATCCTTGCTTGGCCAAGCCATTACTCGCTAGGTCAATAGGAACCAGCTTTATAACATCATGCAACCCCTACACTCGAAAAATAACCATCATCAACAAAGACTTATCCCATCAACAAAGAAGCATCCACACTATTGAATTGAAAACTATAAATTTAAAGGAACAACCAATAAATAACATTTATTTAGAATCTATTGGTAAACCCAACTGGAGCAAACATTGCACATTTCAACAAATGAACTGAATGAATAGAGTAGAGTATCTATTGGTAAAGAATAGGAAATATTTAAGCAAGGTCAGAAAACACAACTGGAGTAAACATTACACATTTTTAATAAGCAGAGCATCTACTGTCAAATAATAGGAACTTAAGAACAGAAAACCCAAGTGGAGAAAGCATTACATAGTTTAACAAATGAACTGTGAATGAACAGGGTCCGAGTATCTACTGGAAAATAATAGGAAATTAAGCAAGGCCAGAAAACCCAATTAGAGTATACATTGCACATTTTCACAAATGAACAGAGTATCTACTGACGAACAATAAGAAATTAAGCAAGGCCAAAAAAAACAAATGGAGTAAGCATTACCCAGTTTAACAAATGAACTAAAAATAGTTTAAAGAGTTCTTCTAAGCACCAGATGAAATGAATGTCAATGCAATTAAAAAAAATAGCTTACCTACCTTATCATAGCACTGGAACTCTCCAAGCTCCCTAAATCGCCATGGCCCACGACAGCTTCTCCAAAGGGCAAGAAGGATATCTCAACTCACCAGCAGGACCCATTCCAACTTGAGCTCCCTGAAAATTAAAAAACCAATCAGATCCCCATTTTAAGTGGGGTAGATCATTTTCATCATCACCAAATAATAACCCATGAGTTCAAAAATAGTAACAACTCACTGTTATGATATCTCCCAGAAACTCTCTAAAAGTATCTCTAAAGTTCCTCATAAAATCCGAATATGCTTGAATTGGAGACCTTCCTCTAAGAACAGGAAGAACAACACATCCCAATGAAATGTACTCCTGATTTCTTCTACCAAAACTAAATAATACCTAAATCACTCTCCTACATAAGCCACTTACATTTTTCACAAAAATTACTTTGCACAAACCCATGAGGACACATTTTTGCAATGCACAGCATTCCTTGGTGTCAAGGAAAAGCCTCTAATTTTTATGTGAATGTCTTTTTTTTATATATAATGTTTTTTCCATGCAAAAAGAGGAAAAACAACTCAATGTTTTCCTCTCTGTTACATCCATAAAAACAGATCCAATAAACTTGCCAAGATTCGTACGTAGATTAGTGGATCCAATAAAACCACCTAGATTAGCGGATTAACAAGCTTTTTGCAATCTTTAAGTTGCATCTTAATTGGAGTTTGCCTAATTGATTCTGTACAATAATTGGCTGTCATTTAATTGATAATAGATTATGGGAACGGCTTGTATTTTGGAGAGAATGGTGATGATCCACTAGTGTGTAATGGAGTAATGTAATGTTAGGATTGTTCCACCCAAAAAAAAAATGTGTTAGGAAATGAATTCAGTGTAAAACAGTGTCCTCTTTCTACAATGATCCATCCTATAGTTTTATGGCCACATTTCACTTTCAGCACTACTCAAGCAACCCTAAGCTGGAAAGACTCGAGCTTTACAACTTAATACAATATGAAAGCCAACAACAGCATCAGAACTAAAACAAACCAGCGTATGGGGATTAGCAAAAATCCTCAAAGCTATTACAATTAGCATCAATCTAAGGAATTACTTTTACATTATTGTGGAGTTAATGCATCTCAACCTTTGTTATTGCTGTTGTTAGCATATAAACCATATCCCAGTGAACTAGAGTGGCCAACCACTAAGATCGAAGCTCGAATTGGTTCACAGAGTTTTGTTTGTTTGTTTGTTTTTTAAATGATAGTTATATTAAAGAGGAGAACAACACAAAAACAGAGACACAACAACATAGCCATCAGTCACCTAAAAAGGGGTGGCCATTAAAATTTACTTGTCCAGAAAATCCATTAAAGCCAAACATAGCTAAGTTAGGAACAATTACATATTAAAATAGAACCAATCTAAAGATAATGAATCAAAGAAAAGAAGTGTCAAAATGACAGGCGGTAGAAATCAAACTATAATTAGCCCCTACTTCCCCAGTCCCTTCTTGCAGTCACAGTAAAACAGTGAACGCCACACAAACAAGAAATAAGAGAAATAAGATTAATCTAAGAAGCAATGAAATAGGAGCATCCTTCCAAGCCATGCAAAAATAATGAAAATCCGGCACTGATAATATGACTGTATGAGGACTCATCCAAGAAGGCTTAGGGGCCCACAAAAGGCAAATGCCAAAAATTATACGAGTAGCTATGTTCATTATGAAAGCAAATGTAGTGGTACTGTGGCAGTCAACACAATATCATGACAAAGACATTTGTTGCTGCTCGCATTATGGCATTCACATGGTAGCATGACTCCTACACAAATCTTGGATATAAAAGGTAACCACAAATTTATAGCACTTAAAACGGGAAGAAAGACAAGAACACCAAACATAACCAGATCTTGCCCATGTTGCTCCTAACTCCAAAACCAATCACAATTACTCAATCACTTTAAAATGTTGCAAAATTGGCAATTATGGTTCAAATGTTACATAAAGCTCTAATTATGATGTCAAGATAGAATGCTCCTATATCAATCTTAAGACACAAATATCATCTAAGAGGTTTCATATAATAAAACATTTTACTATATCAAAAATAAACTAGAGTATTGTTCATTGAAATGCACTACTTTCATACATAAAATTCCTGAAGGTTCAAAGAGAAGTAAAACATCTCAAGCACCTGAATATCATGAAAATCTGGATACAATGAATTTATCATTTCAATTATTCTTTTATGAGTAATGCAGCTCTCACTAGTTATATAGTAGTACTCATTATCCGACCATAAACTGATAGGATAAGGCCGAAATGGTGATGATGATTATAAAATCATAAAGTGCATGGCTTAAATATGAAGTCCATTGCTACTAAAATGAACATAGAGTATATAATACAAACATCAATTTTTTAGCGAGAAAATAAAAATATATATAAAACAAAAACTACCCACCAAGAGCAATGGAAAGCTTTGAAGCACTGCTATGATATATGGAATAATATCCTGTCAAAAGCTTCCACGATGACCATGTACCTGTACGTAACATTTCTAAAGCAACTTACCCATTTCTAAAACAACTAGTATTAATACGCATAAAGTATTCATAATCCACATTTGAGCTCAGTTAGCAACCAGGTTATGGATTCAAGCACATTGAAATGTTTATGTAACAAACTAACTACGTTGCTTGGTTCAGCCCAGTAAATTCAGCACAAACAAAACTACTTTTTCACTAACAAGATTGACTTGGGTTGAATTTACTTTCTCTTAGTTTGCACCGAGCCCCTGGACAGTGCTACTAAACCCTCAATAATGCTCTCTTCTTATAGGCATTTTATCAAACATGTAACATGCATAAAAAACATGAAAGCGCTTCCCTTAGTTCCCTTACAAATATCCAGGATGTACCTGTTTCATATATATGTCAAGATAAGAAATTGCAATGAATCTCTATTTCAACAAACACACATGAGGTACATATCTACCAACAACCCAGAAGAACTCGGTCCATTTCACCATGTTAATATCAAATGAATGATACAAAAACACCTAGAAGAAGGAAAGAAAAAAAATGTATTTTTATATAGCAAAAAATAGATAAAGAAATGTAAATCAGCCATAGATAGAGATAGAGTAAGAGGGAATCAAATCCCTTAGATTCACTGTCGTCGATCTGGTAAACTCATCCCCATCCATGGAAATCGAATATAAAAAATAAGGCAAAAATCTTTTTTGGTGCAAGCAGCAACTGTGTGTTAGGGATTTTGTGTATTGCAATTTGATGGATGCATTGTCATTTTAGCATCTCATGATTTTTCACACAAGCATTGAGTTAAATATCTTGAAATCTGGATTTATACATGCATTGTTTTAAATATTACAAATCTTATAGTTTGTGCATGTTTTGGTTTTAAACATTGGATGCATTTGTTTTAAAAAGAATTTTTAAATCAAGCTAGCCTATGTTTAAAGTTTCATACTATATTTGGCTTTTAGTGTTTCATGATTTTAAAAGCACTTAAGATGATTTAAAATCATGTTTCAAGCTTGGTTTAATGGCCCAAAAATCCCCACAAGAAAATACTATGTAAAGTTGGGATTTTTGTCCAGAGCTGTCGGTCAACCGACGTCAAGCATTCGGTCAACCGACAGTGGAACCGAGGCAGACCGAGGACTTGTCGGTTCCATTTCCAGAGAGCTACAAATTTCAGACCTTCTCTTCGGTCAGCTCGTCGGCTCTTATCGGTCAACCGACAGTGCATAAAATTTCAGTCCAAGGACTCGTCGGTTCCAAAAACAGACAGCTACATTTTCAATATCTTTGTGCTGTCGGTTCAGCTGTCGGTTCCTTGTCGGTCAACCGACAAATGAGGGTCAACCGATAGATGTATAACGGTCAGAAAACTTTCGAAAACATGACCGTTGCCTAGTGACCGTTGAGGTGTCGGTCGACCGACACCTACCTGTCGGTCGACCGACAGGTAGCCGTTGGCAGCTTTTTTCTATAAAAGCAAGCTCATTCCTTTGGCCAAGATTGATGATTTTTAAGCCATTCTTGAAGAGCTTTGAGGCCAAAAGAAAGGGGAAGAGCTAAAGAAGGCTAATGGGTCATTAGGAAAAGCTAAAGCTTGGATTAATGAAGTTAAACCACCAAGTAAGCTTTGCCTTTTGTTAATCATATGTTTTATGCTTTGTCTAAACTATTGGTAAATGTTTTTAAGCATATTAACTATGATGTGTTGAATCCTCTACTTTCTTTAATCTTTGATTTTATATCATAGGATTCTTCACTTAGATTCAAACAAAGTTTTGTTTTAAAACTCTACAAATCATGTTTTATGAAAATCTTTGATTTCCTCTTTAGCATGATTCTATTTCTTGTTTGAATCTTCCTTGTTGTTTTCATACATTTAAACCTTAGTTAAATTAGTTTTTGAAAACAACATTGCACATGCATCACTTGATTAGTCTTAATCATTTTCATACAACTTGTGATATTTAGATTTTCATATCATTCACAAGTTTGTAGTTGTTCAAGTGATTTGCATATAACTTCAATCATATATTTGAGTGCTCTAAACTTTCAAATGCATTAAGCATACATTAATTGAGCTTATGTTTTAAACTTGATTGAAGTTACCACACACACACATATCATGAGCATTCATCTTTGCATTTCATTGTGTTGTGTGAGTTAGATTTACATTTTCATATCCGCCTACTTAGAGGCATTTTACTTAAGCTTTAATTGTAATCTCTTAGAGTGTTTTGTGAAAACACTTTCTTGAGAGAAATCATTTGATTGTAAGGTTATTGCTTAGCCATATAAAAGCATTGTGTATAGGTTGTTGTTTAGCCTAGAAAAACAACATTGTAAAGGTTATTGCTTAGCCTAGAAAAGCATGGTTGTAGAGGTTATTGCTTAGCCTATTGAAAAGCATACTTAGTGGAAATCCGGTGGGGTGTTGGATACACAAGCCGGTAGTGGATGTAGGCATTGAGGCCGAACCACTATAAATATTGTGTTGTGGTGCATGCTCTTGTGATGATTGTATGTATTTAGCTTCCGCATTGTGCTTGTTATCATCACTAGTGACTAGTTAGTTTATAGAAAATTAAAATCGGTCATAGTTAGTCACTATTAGTAGCTCACCCTATTCACCCCCCCCCCCCCCCCCCTCTAGGGTTAGGATCCCAAGGACTTTCAATTGGTATCAGAGCAAGGTTACTCCATTTAGGGCTTAACAACCCGGAGTTGATCCTCTTTATCTAGATCAAAACCCTAGTGTTGTTTTTCTATGAAAATCATTAGAATGGATTCCACTAGTTTAGACTTTGTAGATTCTTGTGTAGATTCCTCTAGACCCCTCCTTCTTCCATCTATTGGAGATTCTAACATTAAAATTAATGAATCTAAATCTAAATCAAAAGAAGAAGAATATGATGAAAATGAAGCTTATGAGGAATTGTACACATGGTCCTTTGAGCTTTCTAAGAAGAATAAAAGATTAAAAGAAGAATCTAAAAGACTAAACCAAGAATTAGTCTCTTCAAAAGATGAACTTAGAGAAAAAGAAGAATTAATAAATTGTGCAGAATCTAAGTTCATGATCTCTTTGCATAACCTATATAATGCTCAAGATGAATTAAAAGATTTAAAGATAGGTTATGACAATCTTAATAAGGAAAATTCTAAACTAAGAGATCAATTACAAAGGCAAGACAAAGACTTTAACAATCTTGAATCTAAGTCAAGTATCTCTAAGGAAAATTTATCTAATGCTCAAATTGAACTAAATAAAATAAAGATAAATTGTGATGAGCTTAAGAAAGAAAATTTAAGTCTAAGAGATACTTTAAAAAGACAAGATGAGAACATTATCCATTTAAGATCCAAGTTGACAATTTCAATGGAAAACTTGTCAAATGCTCAAAATAATTTAAACACCTTAGAACTTGGATCTAATGTTGTTAATGAACTTGAAATGAAGTTAAAACTTGCCAATGAAGAGCTAATCAAATTTAAGGGAATTGAACAAGAACTAACTAAAGTTAAAAATGAGAATTCAACCCTTAAAACCAAAGTCACTCAACTTGAAACATACAAACAAAAGTATGAGTGCAAATTTACCCAAAGTGAAGAAAGATTGGAAAAGTTATTTAAATTGGGTAAATCAAAAGGAGATAGGACGGGTCTTGGATTTGATATGAATACCTCATATGACCCTAAATTCACCAACACTTTTGTGAAAGGTGAGTCCTCATTCTCTAGCACTCACACTTCTTTGCCCATGTCTAAATGTAATTATTGTGGCATTGAAGGACATTTTAGGTTTGAGTGCAAACAAAGAAGAAGCAATGTGTCTAAATCCATATTTGAACCAAAGAAAGGTAAATCAAATTCTATGATGGATAAGACACCAAAAACCAAGGAGAACTCCATGAAGCTTAAACAAGTAAAATCAATTAAGAAGGAGTCTCCTAAAATAGATTCTAAAAAGATTAAACAAGTTAAATCAAGTTTAAAAGAATCTATAAATAAAAAGGTTCTCAACCTACCTCCCTTAACTCAACAAATGAAAGAACTTTTGAAGAAAGTTGCAAAGATAAATTTGAAATTCAAAAGTCAATTAAAGGGAGGAGATAAGAAGAAAAGAAAAATGGTTCAAACCCCAAAGAAGCAAACTCACCAAAAGACTAATCACCAATCTAAGCTAAACTTAGTTAAATCTATATCTCATGGTGATAAGTCTAAGTTAATAATTTATCAAGTTAAATCTCCTAGAGTTGGTGAGAAGTTTAAGTTAGACCTCAAAGTTCATCCATCCCAAGACCTTAGGTGGATTCCCAAAGTTAGACAAATAGACAAACCTTAAGGCCTTGGACCTCATTGACCAACCTAACCTTAATAGTTAAATCTTTTTGTTGGTCATGATTGCATTTGCATTTTATGTTCTTTCTTAGTTACATTTTTTAAAAATGCATTTGTTTCTTTATGATCATTTGATTTTGTCTTCATGTACTTCCCTAAGTCACATATCATGGTTTTCAAAATCATTTGATTGTATTTCTCACATGTTAGATTTGCTTTTTATAGTCACATCTTGTTTGCATTTCTACATGTTCAATTGATTATGGGTTCAAAGCTTTCATAGCTAGATCTTTCATAATCGATTGATGTTGCAATATCATTTGTTTGTATGTCTTAGTTAGATTATTTTGAAAAACAAATGACTTAAATCAATTTAATTTTTCCATGAATTTTTAAGTTATACTTACACATGGAAAATTACTTTGAAAAGATCAACTTGTATGTTTTCCAATTAAGTTATATCTTTTAAAATGCAAGTTGAATGGTTTTTAAATCAAATTGTATGATTCTTGGTAGTGATATTGCTTAGAATACAATTTGATGTTTGATAAGGTGCTTTCTTTATTTTCATATACATTATGCCCATTGTTAGATTTTGTTTATGATTTGAAGATTGCATGAATGGAAATGCTTTAAAACTTTTTGTTGTATTCATCAAAGCATGTTCCATGTTTTCATTTCCTTATGCTTTTGCTTATGTCATCCTTTAATGGAAATGAATGTTGTGATAGACTATTTGCATGTTTGCTCTTTTAGTTACATTCTTCATGCAAATGTTTTATTTGTTCCATGTATGGTTGTGTTCTTTAATTATTTTTTTTTTGTAACCATACTAGAACCCAAATCCATCCTTTATGCTTTCTAGTCATTTTTGTGAAATGGATGGTTATGATGTTTGATTCATGTGTATTTGTCATACTTATACATGTTTCAACCTCATAGTAGTGTTTGATCATATGAACCTCTTTGAAATTCATTTCTTGAATTACATAGTTATATCTCTTGAATGATGGATTTCTTAGATGTTGTATTCATATGGTTGACACTTTGGAAATTGCATATTCTTATAAGTCATATATTTTCAAAATGCAATTTCTCATGTTCATCACTATGCTCAATAGTTATATCATTAAAGTGATGAATATTCATTTATGATGCTTTTTGGAATTTTGTGTTTGTCACATCCTTACTCTTAATCATGTTTCATATTCAATTGGTATCATTTTCATTTAGTATCATATCCAATTGATATCTTGAGAATGTGATAGACCTTGTGTACATTGGATTGAACTTGATAGTAATATGTCTTTGTTCCATGTCACATTCCATTAGCTTCATAAATGGTCATGTTTGCCACCTCTCTTGCTTATTTGGTTAAATCTCGTGCCCACCATGTTTATGTGTTAATAATCTTGGTTGGTTAATGATTGAGGTAGGCATCATGGTTTGAATTTCATTTCACTCATCTTACACTTGATAGTCATATTTTATGATTGAGTGAAATGATTTCAAAATTTACATAGCATATGATTTTCATAGTTATATTATTTGATGCTATGTTTAGTAAACCCCTTATCATCATGGATAGCTCTAACTTGGATTAATCCTTCTAGTTACATTCCTTAAGTCCATTTTAGAGTGATTGAGCTAATAAGTCATACTCTTAAATCTCAATTGATATGGTTCTTATTTCAATTGGTATCCATGATAGATTAACCTTTTGACCTTGCTCTTCAACTTTCCCTAAGCTTATAGGTCAATTGGTTTCTCTCCAATTTGGTAATTTGATCATTGAGCCTTATAGTTAATCATTATCAATTGGTATCTAATCCTTCCCTTGAAGTTATCCCTCAATTGGTAAAACCATCTTCTTCTTGAACCAAATAGTTAAATCTTTGTCAAAAGTTTGACAAAAGGAGAGAATGGATTGAGGGGGAGTATAAACCTTCATAGGAAGTATTAGTTTTGATCAAATTCACCATTGAATTGGCTTTATACCCTTAGACTACTACCATGCATAATAGCCTGTTAAGTATTTCATTTTCGATTTCATTTGTTAACAGGTGCTACTAAAGGTACTTTCCTTGTTTCATGTGTGTAGGTACCTTTCTTCAATTGCTACCTTTGCAATTTAATGGCAAAGGGGGAGAAAGGATTAAGGGGGAGAAAATGCTCTAGCTACCCAAAAAGGGAGAAAGATCAAAGGGGGAGAGAGCATTCAATGGCAAAGGGAGAGAAAGACCAAGGAGAGAGAGTGCTTGGTCTAAGGGGGAGAAGATGATAGAAGAAAGAGTTTGGGAGCTAAAGAAGATGCTTGGTCTAAAGAAAGGAAGATGAAGAGAAAGCTTGAAGATTGATCAAGCTCCAAGCATCAAGAAGAATGAAGCTAGAGCTCAAGCTGAATGAAGAAGCATCCAAGAAGATTTCAAGGATTGTCCAGCCAAGGAGGAGCTGAAGACTGTGTGAAAATATGGTGTTGAGCAAAGTTTGCCAACATAGAAAAGGTTTGCCATCAAATTGCAAAGGGGGAGATTGTTAGGGATTTTGTGTATTGCAATTTGATGGATGCATTGTCATTTTAGCATCTCATGATTTTTCACACAAGCATTGAGTTAAATATCTTGAAATCTGGATTTATACATGCATTGTTTTAAATATTACAAATCTTATAGTTTGTGCATGTTTTGGTTTTAAACATTGGATGCATTTGTTTTAAAAAGAATTTTTAAATCAAGCTAGCCTATGTTTAAAGTTTCATACTATATTTGGCTTTTAGTGTTTCATGATTTTAAAAGCACTTAAGATGATTTAAAATCATGTTTCAAGCTTGGTTTAATGGCCCAAAAATCCCCACAAGAAAATACTATGTAAAGTTGGGATTTTTGTCCAGAGCTGTCGGTCAACCGACGTCAAGCATTCGGTCAACCGACAGTGGAACCGAGGCAGACCGAGGACTTGTCGGTTCCATTTCCAGAGAGCTACAAATTTCAGACCTTCTCTTCGGTCAGCTCGTCGGCTCTTATCGGTCAACCGACAGTGCATAAAATTTCAGTCCAAGGACTCGTCGGTTCCAAAAACAGACAGCTACATTTTCAATATCTTTGTGCTGTCGGTTCAGTTGTCGGTTCCTTGTCGGTCAACCGACAAATGAGGGTCAACCGATAGATGTATAACGGTCAGAAAACTTTCGAAAACATGACCGTTGCCTAGTGACCGTTGAGGTGTCGGTCGACCGACACCTACCTGTCGGTCGACCGACAGGTAGCCGTTGGCAGCTTTTTTCTATAAAAGCAAGCTCATTCCTTTGGCCAAGATTGATGATTTTTAAGCCATTCTTGAAGAGCTTTGAGGCCAAAGAAAGGGGAAGAGCTAAAGAAGGCTAATGGGTCATTAGGAAAAGCTAAAGCTTGGATTAATGAAGTTAAACCACCAAGTAAGCTTTGCCTTTTGTTAATCATATGTTTTATGCTTTGTCTAAACTATTGGTAAATGTTTTTAAGCATATTAACTATGATGTGTTGAATCCTCTACTTTCTTTAATCTTTGATTTTATATCATAGGATTCTTCACTTAGATTCAAACAAAGTTTTGTTTTAAAACTCTACAAATCATGTTTTATGAAAATCTTTGATTTCCTCTTTAGCATGATTCTATTTCTTGTTTGAATCTTCCTTGTTGTTTTCATACATTTAAACCTTAGTTAAATTAGTTTTTGAAAACAACATTGCACATGCATCACTTGATTAGTCTTAATCATTTTCATTTGTGATATTTAGATTTTCATATCATTCACAAGTTTGTAGTTGTTCAAGTGATTTGCATATAACTTCAATCATATATTTGAGTGCTCTAAACTTTCAAATGCATTAAGCATACATTAATTGAGCTTATGTTTTAAACTTGATTGAAGTTACCACACACACACATATCATGAGCATTCATCTTTGCATTTCATTGTGTTGTGTGAGTTAGATTTACATTTTCATATCCGCCTACTTAGAGGCATTTTACTTAAGCTTTAATTGTAATCTCTTAGAGTGTTTTGTGAAAACACTTTCTTGAGAGAAATCATTTGATTGTAAGGTTATTGCTTAGCCATATAAAAGCATTGTGTATAGGTTGTTGTTTAGCCTAGAAAAACAACATTGTAAAGGTTATTGCTTAGCCTAGAAAAGCATGGTTGTAGAGGTTATTGCTTAGCCTATTGAAAAGCATACTTAGTGGAAATCCGGTGGGGTGTTGGATACACAAGCCGGTAGTGGATGTAGGCATTGAGGCCGAACCACTATAAATATTGCGTTGTGGTGCATGCTCTTGTGATGATTGTATGTATTTAGCTTCCGCATTGTGCTTGTTATCATCACTAGTGACTAGTTAGTTTATAGAAAATTAAAATCGGTCATAGTTAGTCACTATTAGTAGCTCACCCTATTCAACCCCCCCCCCCCCCTCTAGGGTTAGGATCCCAAGGACTTTCACTGTGCTCATCTCAGTCATGGTTTTTGTCTCAAAACCCCTAATTTTCTCAAACCCAGACATTCTTGACAGAAAAACACCTTTTACAACTAATTTCGTGGTGGGAAACTTACAAAATGAAATGGGTTTGGGCGATTTCAAGCAGCAAGTAAGACAAGAAGAAGATCTGAAAGTGGGAATGTAAGAAACTGCTGCTGCAGCAGCCACTACTGACATTTGGGGGTTTTCGAATGGAGAGGGTTTTCGATGATGGGATGGACGATGGTTCAAGAGAGACGAGGGTAAGGGATGGAGATTTGGGGGTTTTTGAATGGAGAGGAATTTCAGTCGGATCGGCTAAGAGAGTGGGAGTGATGTGCCAACGTAAGGGTTGCATGGGATGGAAAGGACGACGAGATGATGCGGGAGGGCAGAGGGCAGAGCTTGGGAGGCCAGAGGGCAGAGCGGTGGCGTGGCAGGTGCGGCGGGAAGGAAGAGCGCGAGAGGGTAAAAAAAGGGGGAATAAAAAACGTGAAGAAGAAGTGGGTTTCGTGGGGTTGGGGGGGGGGGGGGGTTTAAAAGACAAAAATTAGACTCCAACGCTTTGTGTAGTTACTATACTTAAAAAAAATTAAAAAAAAAGATTTTTAATAAACATTAAGTTCGGAAAAATTATCAGCAATGCTTACAAGCGTCGTTGATAATATCCTGATTACATCCTACCAAAACTGAGTTGCTACGCTTTAAAGCGTTGCCAATAATGTGTATTAGCAACTTTTCGAAAGCGTTGCAAATAAAAATGTCGCAAAAAGACTCATTTGTTGTAGTGAAAGGGAAAGTGGGATTAAAAAAAAAGAAAATGGGAAAGACCCCAGCCGCTGTGACCTAACGACCCCTCATGAACTCCTCCTTCCAATGGCTCCTCATCGACCCAAGCGCCCCAAACCCTAAGAGGCTCCACCCCCACCCTTCCCCTCCACCGGCTCCGCCTGCGACGTCCTCGGCCCCCTGGATCTTCGTCCTCAGCGGCTCCGTCTCCGACGTCCCTTTGTCCACCGTCTCGATCTTCGACGCCCGCTTCAACTTCTGGGAGATCGGGGCCCCGCGAGTTCTCCACCGCTGGCTAGACGGAGGTATTCGACCCGGCCGCAGGATCTTGGTCCCCCGTCCCCTCCCCTGTCGACATCCAGGAGAAGTGGATGCACAGCAGCGCCGTCCTCGATGGCAAGCTCTTCGCCATGGCGGACCATGGCGGGGTCATCTATGATCCAGCCTCGTCCGCTTGATCTAGGCTGGCGCAGGAGCAGGGCGGGAGCAGGGAAAAAAAAGGGGAAGGGGAGCAGGGCGAGAGCAGGGGAAAACACAAGAGGGAAGGGAAAAGTGAAGAAAAAATGGGAGGGGGTGGGGGGTGTTTGTATAAAGGGCATTAGCGACTGCCTGTGGCGCCTTATTTTTGCAAAGAAGATTTTGTTTTCATCTCCTATACTTTTCAAAAAAATTAAAACAAACGACAAAATTTGTATTTCATCCTCTTTGGGTGTTCTTTTAAGACAAAAAAAAAAAAAATTCGTCATCAAATTTCGTCACAGTAGCCTAGATTTCTTGTAGTGAATATTTTATCGGTAAAACATAACCTTCGTCGGAGAGAGAGAAGAGCGCGCAAGAGAGAGAGTGAAAAGAAGGGTTTCGGTGGTGGGAGAGGGAAGAAAATTGGGAAATTTACCGACGATTATTTTTCGTCACAAAAAATATAAATTTTCATCGGTAAAAATTAAAAAATTTTTTTTTTAAAAGTAAAAAAGTCTACCAACCTTTACCGATTTTTTATATTAAACGTCGGTGATAAATTTTCCGACGCTAATTTTCATCGGTAAAAAAAAATTTCTGACACGTTTTGTCATGGGCAGACACGGGCGAGGTAAAACGGGATTTGTTGCCACTAACTCTATTCGTGGTGGCAACAAGTAACAAGTAGCCACAAAAACACTGGCCGCGGCAAAAAGTTCGACGCTAAAAGTCATTTTTTTGGTAGTGGAGCAATGGGTTCTCGGTGGGTATCGTGAGAAGAAGAAGGGGTGCGAAATTTTTTTGGTGTCAAGATTTGGGTTCTCAGTGGGTATCGTCTATCCCTAATTTGGGGTTAAATTTTGGGTGTCAAAAAAAGGGTGCGAAATATTTTTGGAATATTAATTTGGCGGGTTTCTTTTTTTACGGCATGCGAAATGTGGGCTGTGAAAGCTGATTAATCTTACAGCTTCTCAAAGCAGGCCGTGAACTTAATTTGAATGGTTTGGCTTTTTACAGCGTGCAACATGTGGGCTGTGATACCCTAATATTTTTACGGCTTGCGAATGTAGGCCGCAAATGCTCAGTAACTTACGACATCCTAAATGCACGCCGTAATTAATAAGATCTCGTAGCACGCAAAATGCACGCCTTAATAAAGAGAAGAAAAATCCATTTTTCGGCTCGCATTCCATGCGCGCCGTACTATTATATCATTTACGGCTTGCATTCAATGCACGCCGTAAATGAGAAGCTGTAAAAGCCCTGAAATGGTGTAGTGGTGGGAGGTCATGTGCAAAGGGATAATTCCTTTGTGGGGGATCACAGTGATGCATGAGGGCAGACATAAGTGAAGTTAGGGTTGTGTCTTGTAACTCCCAAAGCGTGAAACAAGAAGGGTTTCTCATGTCACCAAAGTCGGGAATAGGATTATTTTCTTGATACTCTGCGATTGCAGCTGGTGTACTTTGATCAAACTTGACTTCTTCCTTCCACCAAGAGCATAAGTTTTCTAATACTGCTCCGACAGTCTTCCCATTCTCAAGGACGATTCCATATACAAAGCCCTGGGCTTTACAAACATCCACCATATTCAGCATATATTTCAAGATCGTATCCTGAGCACGTGACATCTTCTTCCTCAATGCTTGCTCTTGCAATAACTTGTTCTTATTTGGATAGCTATTGGTACCCTCTTCCATCTTCTCTTTGAGTCTATGCAGTCTCATTTGGCCTTCTTCGATTCTATTCTCTAATTCAACCATGTAGACAATCATGAATCCAATACATATGTGTGCAATGCTTCTGCTACCGTTTAGTGTCTCATAAATAAGTTTTGGTTGGATAATGTATAGATGCTTTTTTAATAAATAATTTTTGGTTGGAAAATGTATAGATCTTTTTTTAATGGGAAATTAGGGAAAGGTGAAATGGGGTTTGTAATAGTGGTTTTGGCCACTTATAGCAGCGGTTTGTATTGTCTGCTGCTAAAAGATACACTTATAGCAGCAGTTTTTACTATCTGCTGCTAAAAGATGCACAGCGGCGGTACACACAGACAATAGCAGGAAAAAGCCCTATGCGCTATAGTGGCAGATTAAAACTATTAGTGGCGGTTATAAACTGCTACTATTGATTTTTTTTTTCGCAGCATTTCTTCTTCCGCTGCAAATACATTCAGTGACAGGACCATTAGACGACAAAAGTAGCGGTGCACATTTTTCCACTGCAAAGGTATTAGTGGCGGTTTTTACCCATTTAGCGGCGGAAAAAAACAGCCGCTAAATGTAATTTTTACACATTTAGCGGTGGAAAAAAACCGCCGCTAAATGTAATTTTTCTTGCAGTACGTATCAGTCTACTGCAACAGACCCGATCCTCTGTTCTTCTTCGAGTCTCCGAAACCCCGATCAATGTGGCCCAATAGAGATCGGAAAACCCAAACAAACCTAGGCTTGTTGCAGAAGAAGAGGGATAATATAAGATTTGAAATTTTAAATTTCAAAATTTTATGCCTAAAACGCTTGAAAGGGCATACCAGTCCTGAAATATGTGATCATATGGATGTAGGGACCTATGACAACAAACAGTCTAGTTGAGTGGACCATAGGCCTTAAAAAGTTTTTTATTGGACTGGAGGCTGGATACATCCACTTATAGGGACCTTTCGCTAATTTTGCCTAAAATTTGCGAAGTGCTACTAATCTCAATGCATTGCGCTGGGCTCACTCTTGGTAAGCTAAATTCCCAAGTCACAAGAGGCACTGCCATGCTAGTTACTAAGAACCCATACCCTAGGTCGTGCAACTCAAGTTGGGTCCCCTATTGGACCCACGTAAGGCAATGCGTGCATTTAGTGATGGTGATGATGGTGTGTGCCCAGCCCAGTGTAGACCAACTCAATGGTACATGCCCTACAAGCGCTATTGAATAAAAATCTAATTAGTTCCATTATTGCATAGAAGTCCAATGTTCATCATTATTATCTATTCTACGTGCATTAAAAGCAAAATAATCAAACTTTGCACAGCACCAACACTTTAAATAATTTACATCATAGTGGGTCCCACATGCCTATTTATTGAATGCAGGATCCATTTCATTCAAACCATAGCATTAGTATTTATTATTAATAATCCAAAAGTAAAAAAAATTAATTATCGGCCAAGTTATTTTCAGGCAATATTCAAATTCTCATGCAAGATGATGACAATAATATGACGGGTGCATGAAATCTGGACTTGGGTCTTTGCAAAATTTCAAAAAAAGTGGCGTCCACTCATGATACATCCAACAATTAAAATCAATTGTTTTAGTAATTCGGGATCCGATCCTTACAACATGAGATTCAAAAAAGCCAACCTTATTTTGTACCACGGTTGCGAAAGCAGAACATGGAGTTTTTGGCATGAGTCGTGTGGGTAGCCGTGGGCTAATTACTGGGCTCAACGAGAATAAACTCAAAGCTAATCATGGAGCCTCAGGAAGCCAACCCAAATTATATATATCCTACGATCGCTAAGACAAGATATTAACTTTTGGCTCTTTTGTACTACAACTATATAACCTTGGCTCACCATAGGCAAACCCTACGGCTAGCCATAGGGGCCTCATAGTTAATCTTAGAAGCCCAGCTTCTCGTTTTACCGGAAACTTCGACATGGGTCTTGAGGGCTTAAATTGGGTACTCTAGCATTGTATAAGCCGACATACCCTTACTGATATAACGGGGGTACAAACCACGTTGGAGTGTGAAGATGTGGGGTGACATGATGTTGAATACGTTTAGATGCATCAAGGCTCTGTGATAGGATATCATTGCCCTCATGACCACCTTCGACCGAATGCTGATGAGTCGTACAAAGAAGGCAAGCAATTGTAATTCTACTTTGACTACTGCATAATATTTGTGATTTAATCGTATATTCTTTGTATTCATACCCACATACCACTAGAATGTTCCTTTCGCTTTGTAATTCTACTTTATGTGATTCACATGTGAGAGCCTAGGTAGACTTAGGATCCCCATTGTGTTTAGTACTGGATTTGGCTTGCTTAGTATACTTTGTATCATTGTTTGTATCGTTTTAGAGTATTGAGGTTAGGTGGTTTTGAATGTAAGAGCTTTGAGAGGAGGACTACTTGGGTTTTGAGTTTACTGTTTAAGACTTGATTGAACTTTGATGGATTGAGAGTAGTCTCTCAGTCGTTTGACAAATCTCATTCACGCAAGTTCAGCATATGATATTTTTATAGTGGACATAGGAGACCATGTGAGAGCTTATGGAGCCCACTAGGGCCTCGCCAATCAAGAATGAGTGAGGGATTGAAAAATCTAATTGAGACTAGCCAATGTATGAAATTTCAAGTCACTCCTATCATTTTAACATCTTAGTCTTCAAATTTAACGGTATTAAAATGCATGATTTTATATAATTTTAACCCAATAGTCCAATCCTTTCGGATCAATATAAGTCTAATGGAGCCTTTGACATATTAAGGGGTTTAGATAGCAGATTCAGATTGATCATGTGGAGCTTGAGCTTGGTGATGATTTGAAAAATAATTCCTAGAAAGTCCATACAACCGGTAAAAAGCCTGGTTCGATCTGGGCCAGCGCCATCTAATTGACTAAATCGTCGGCCTTGGGCTTGACATTTGTGGCCGTGTTAGGCTTGGGCTAGGATATGGCGCTGTCTTTTTTAAGTTGGGCCTAGCCTAAATATGCCTTAACCCATATCATGAATAGCACTAGTCATGCAAGACATCTGCGTAGGAGTGCCACCAAACACACAAACGTAGGTTTGGAAACCTCTAATCAACCCATCCGCAAACTCTCTTTTGGGGCCCACATGCAGCCAGGTTAATCGTAGGACATGTGGAGGACCAACGAAGCTAGATCAGACCATTTATGTGTGCAAGATCTCAACTCCATTAATCATCTTAACTATTTGATCTATGGAGCCAATTTTTAATGGTTTTAGGAGCCAATTTTAATGGTTTTAGAAGGCATCATTTATGCATGATTTATTTCGATCCTATAATGAGTTATAATGGTGTGAACAAAGTCAAATTTCAGTTTTTTGCATATTCATAGCATGGTTATGTTAGAAAAGTATTTTCGTTGCCTCTACTAACATCTCGAGATTTGCTTAGTGGATGGAATTTAATATGGTTTGAGAGCCAACTAGATGTAAATTTGAATCCAAAATGGAGCGACTCAGTGTCGAAAAAAATATAGTGCATGTTATCAAAAGTGCGCCAATAGGATTCCATCATTTTTTTTTTTTTTGGGGGGGGGGGACTATTTTCGTTGCTCTTACTAAAGCCTCGAGGTTTCGGTATGAATAATTAGCGGAGGAAACATAATATAGCTCCAAAATATACGTCTTGTGAAAATGTGTGCAAAGCCTACAAAACTCACAAGAACATATGTCCATATGGGCATCAAATCTAGGACATTTGTTCTAGGATATATATATATATATATATATATGGAGGTGCTCCTATGAGAGCATCTCTCACCTTATGTCCAATGCCAACAACTTAAATGTGAAGGCCCCCACCTTAGCTCTCATCGTAAGGTGAGAGAAACTCTCATAGGAGCATCTCCTATATATATAATATAGTGCAAGACTCTCCTAACCTCAAGCTTAGGATAAAATCTCGTAAGCTCGTGCTTGTGGAGCCCATATTTGGTCCATCCAAATGGACCAAACACATGACTAATCGACACTTATATGTGCAACTTTTAATCGCAAGACTACGGTGTCGTCAAGTAGTAAAGGACGAAAGAGTCCGGATTATCGATCCCACGAAGAGAGGATATAACAAGCAATGAATCCAATTTAAGTAGAATTGAACTAAGATATAGCTAATATAGACAATTGAAGTGAATAATTAAAACTAATAAACTATGTCTGAAAAATAAAATTAAAGTAAATGATATGTATAATAAAACTAAAATAGCAATTAGAATACTCTAATTAACAATCTAAAATATGAAATTAACAAGATCTAAGTTAATCTAACAAACTACACTAAACTTGTGGATGAATGGTGGTGGAACTAGAAGATTTAAGGCGAAGATGTGGTATGAAATGTGTACGATTTTAAAACAAGTTATATGAAATGTGTATCTAACAATCTAAAAGTGAAAATAACAAATCAAAGAAGGATTAAAATTAACAACAATCAAGATAAGAGATTAGGCAATCCAAAATCCACTAAGTATGTAATTAATTCAAACAATGCATGTTCTAATTCAACTCCCAAATCTACAATTCAATTAGCAATCTCTTGCCTAATTGGATTGGATGATATAACAATGAAGATCAAAGTAAAAGAAAATAAAAGGCCAAGATCCTAGATCATCATCTGGCTACCTAACAATAAATCATCAAAATCAAGCTACAAAAAATCAAAGATAAGGGCTTTAGAGTATGCTAGGTGAGAGAACTTAATCCAACTACAAAGCATCAATTGAGATTATCCAAGCATCAAATATAGAGATAGAGCATGAGAAATGAGAGAGATTAGCACAATTAGATTTAGAATCTACTAATCAATCAAGGCACAAGTGCGGAATTTAAACTAAACCATGTATGTAATTGAACGAATCACATTACTTCGCTTCAAAAAGAGAGCCCAATCCAAGAGCTTTAGCCACTAAAATCAAGAAAGAGCTCAAAATCTTCATTAATGATCTTCAATTACACACTCTCTCTAGATTAGTTACAAAGAAGCTCCTAATTACAATCTAAAAGTATAGAGAATGTAAAATAAAATTGCTAAAAGACTAACTTACTAAAGATCTCCCTTTTCCCTACAAAAACATTCTAATTTATTGAAACATTGAAGACATTTGATTGGCTCATTTCCTTTCAAAATGATTGCTTCCATTTGTTTGGTTGCAGCTTGAAGGCTTTTGATTGACTCTTTTGTTTTCACATGGATTCCTTCAATTTGATTAGTTGCAACAAACTTTCCTTCCAAAAGTTTATGTGCTTTTTGCTTTTTATGTTCCTTCAAGCTTTGATTGGTGGAGAGGTTAGAGTTGCATGAAATATCTTCTATGTAAAAAAAGAAATGAGCTTTGGTTGGTCTTCTATGTAAAAAAAGAAATGAGCTTTGATTGGTAGAGAGGTTAGAGTTGCATGAAATATAATTGTTGGGGTTTGAACCCATAACCTATTTCATAGGAACCCAAGCTCTAACCAATACTCCAATCACTCCATTGTGTTAAAAAATGACTTCTTTTATGGTTAAAGTCTTACCCTCTTATTTTGGAATTCTTCAACACTTCACCAAGATTTCTTCATGTAACTTCTTTATTGAAATCCCTTCTTGATGCCTCAGGACATTAGCCAGAAGGTTGGGGTAGTCGTGGGGTCCTCCTACACAAGAGAAATTACATAAAAATACACTATAAATAATCAGATTTATGCATGATAATCAGATAATCCGTTTAATGTGATATAATAATAAAATCTCTGTGTAAAGCAAATGATATGCATATGAGATGCTGATAAAACCCGGACTAATGAGGGGTAAAATTTAAAATATTTAACACTCAACAATGACCTCCCCCCCCCCTAAATTACACATGTCCACCAACTTTCGGTCAAATCCGAATTTACTGGACCGTTGGATCAACTATGTATCGATCCAAATGGACTATTGACCATTAAACTTTTGGGCCCATATGGAGATGATAGAAATCACGGTTGGGGCTGATTTTTTGCAGAGAGGAAGATCTCAAGAAGTCCTTGAAATCCCACCCACTCCCATCCCCATATGTGTCCCTAGGTGGGCCCCACCACACACTTGAGCTTACCTTATCCTAAGCTTGAGCTTAGGAGAGTTGGCCTCATATATATATAGAGCAAGGCTCCCCTAAGCTCAAGCTTACGATAAGGTAAGCTCAAGTGTGTGGTGGGGCCCACTTGGGGACCCACATGGGGATGGGATGGGGGGATTTCAAGGACTCTTTATCCTCCCTGCAAAAAATCAGCCACAACCGTAATTTTTATTATCTCCTTATAGGCCAAAGAGTTTAATGGTCAACAATCCATTCAGATTGATATATAGTCAATCCAACGGTCCAGTAAATTCGGATCTTACCGAAAGTTGGTGGACATGTGCAATTTAAGGGGGTTATGTATTTGGTCCATTTGGATGGACCAAAGGTGGGCCCCACAAGCACTAACTTACGAAATTTTCTCCCTAAGCTCGAGCTTAGGGGAGCCTTGCTCATATATATATATATTGACATCAGATTTAGTACATTTGACCTAATACAACACGTTCTAATACAACACGTTCAATATATTTATCTTGCAAAAAGCATAGCAATACATTATGAAGGAAAATTACGTAGTCAAACCACTCTTATTACGGCATCAAATTTAAAACATTTGATCTAGTACAACACATTCAATATGTATTTCTTACAAAAAGCATAGCAGTACATTACTACGGGCATCAAATTTAGGACAATTGATCTAATATAACACGTTCAATATATACATCTTGCAAAAAGGATAGCAATACATTACAAAGAAAAAATACAGTCAAACCACTCTTATTCTTATCAACACATGACTTATGGTTGAGTGATGTTGCACCTTAGTTTCACCCTTACACCTAGAGATTAATCTCTGGATCTTCAAGTTTAAAGTATCACTCATTAATCATAAATCCAACATAGCAACAGATAAAAAAAAAAAAAACGCTTATTCTGTTACAGGAATAGCAAGAAGAGGAGTAACCATCTGCATGTTCAATCTTATTTTGTAGTCCATGTTCACATCCATTGATGTCATCCCATCTGGTAGCTTCCAATCAAATGAATGCAGAAGAGAAGCCAGAATTATGTGCAATGCCCGAAGTGCAAAGGGCATCCCAGGACAAATCCTTCGGCCAGAGCCAAATGGTATTAGATCATAATCTTGACCCTTAACATCAACATTGGAGCCCATGAATCTCTCAGGTTGAAATAAAGAAGGATTCTCCCAAATCTTTGGATCTCGTCCGATGGCCCATGCATTGACAATAACTTGTGTGTTCTTGGGCACAGCGTAAGCTCCAATCTCGACGCTGGTCTCAGCTTTGTGGGGGAGGAGGAGAGGGGCTGTTGGATGCAACCGTAGTGTTTCCTTGATGATGGCTTGTAGATACGGAAGTCGTGCGATATCAGATTCTTCCACTTCACGCCCTAAGCCAACGATATCCTTGATTTCTGATCGAGCCTTTGACATGATATTTGGGTTACATATCAACTCTGCCATGATCCATTCTAAGCTGACTGAGGTTGTGTCAGTTCCAGCCATTAATAACTCCTGTACGTTGATAATATGGTTTGGATGGGAACTTAATTAAAAGTGTACATTTACTACAATGTTCTAATTAAAGATAAAAAAGCCAAAAGTAACGGATATATCTTCCCAAAAGAGAGCATTTATACTCTTTACAAAATTTCACATTGCAAAGGCATTTCCTTAGCCCGACCCTCAAAAACCCGCAAGTGGAGGGCAGGGCTTGTACAAATGTTTCGCAAGCTTGCAAAATTGAGGACTGGGGTTGGGTAATACCGGGCCCGACCCGGGTCCCTTGTTTATATATGAATATAATTTTTTACTAAAATGTCCTCACATCGCTCAATAACATCACTTAACAGCGATAAAGTTCATACGCCAACCCCTCATCCATATTTTGTGTTTGTGGTGAATGTGAAACCGATTGATTGTAATCGGGACTGGAATTTTCTGATTACCATGCTTTTGCTCCACTAAACTACCTTTTGCAGGTATTCTCCACCTTGAATCAATCCTTTTGCTCTTTCGATTATGTACCCTCCGTCTGATTAACCTGCTACCTTATTCTAGTAGCTCATATTTTGATATGATTTTCAGAACATGCTCTTGTGAACTCCTTTGATAGCTTTAAATGCAGTACAAAATAAATAATCAAATAAGTCAATTTTATGAATAAGTCCAAAAATTACCATGATTTGAGGTTTAATATGCGGGCTGTTGATCTCAGAGGCATGATCTTGACTGTGGTCAAGAAGCACATCTAGAAGATCATTCTGCCCAAAAGTTTTTGATGATGCTCTAGATTGTATGCGTTCATCGACCAATTTATCAAGAAGTGCATACAACTTTTTGAAATGAGCAGTAATGCGCCGCCTCACGCCTTGGGGGTCTATCAGGCTCAACATGGGCAAGTGGTCAGCAAGATTGGGTCTCCCAGCCTCCTCCATCACTCCATGCACTGCATTTTTCAGTTCTTTCCCAGAATCAGAATTGATATCAATTAAGTCAGTGGAAAAGATGGAGCTCGATAGTAAATTCATGACTGTAATAAAAGTGGCATGGCCAATGTTCACCGCCTGTCCCCTAAGGGAACTCTTGCGTATGTAGGCGATAAGCTCCTGGACCTTCTGCCGGCGAAGGCCTTGATCAGCATTTAGCTTTTTAGAACTGAAGATCTGTGTGTTACAGATCATTCTAATCTTTCGCCAATGAGCACCGGTCGGAGTCCATCCCATGGTTAATTTATCGTAGTCAAATACCCGAATAGCCTCGCCAGAAGGCCGGCTGGCACAAGCCTGATCATTCTTTTGAAAGACTTCTTTAGCCATGGTGGCCGAGGAGACGACCACAACAAGCGTGCGACCGAGTCGCAGGGTCATTATAGGGCCATATTTCTTGGCAAGCTCGGCCATTGACTCGTTGGGTTTGCTACCAAGTTGGAAGAAGTTTCCAAAAATAGGAGTGGGGGAGGGACCCGGGGGAAGCTTGCGTTGGTGAGACCTCTCTCTCACAAGGACATAAATATAAATGCAGGCCGAAGAGGCCAAGATGATCATCAAAGACCACCACATTTCAGACATGCAATCCACTCTCTGATCTCTCTCTCTCTCTCTCTCTCTCTCTCTCTCTCTAAATCACAAACTCTTCTACTTGTATTGTCGCTTGCTTACAATCACCCTCTCACTGCCTCCTTTTATAGTGTGAGAGAAGACTGTTACTAACACTGGTGTGTTCAGTGTTAGATTTTACTAATACACGGTATTAGGTTGATTTAATGATTTAGGCAACAGACAGCCCAATAAAAGAAATCTCCAATTGGAGAACCACTTATGCCTCTTTGTGCGTGAGGGTCCCTTGAGTGTGAAAGGAAATGGTAGAAAAGTAGGAACAAATGGAATCATTTGAATTGAACAGAGTTTCTGCTGAAATATCATGTACAATGGATGGTAAAGTTTCACCAACAGAGAATATTCTAGTTAACAATTATGGTGAACCATAATGGAATGTATTAATTTTGGTATGGATGGAGCATGGGCTCATAAAAAAACGTACATGAATTTGGTTTTGTATTTTGGTTGATGGAAAAATTTCACCAACAGATAATATTCTAGTTAAACAATTATGGTGGACAATAATGGAATGTATAATTTTGGTATGGGTGGAGCATGGGCTCATAAAATACGTGCCTGAATTTGGTTTTGTATACAATTATTTTGCTTTTGCTTTGGTTTTAAAAAAAAATAAAGTTTAAAAAATGTAAATACTTTGCAAAATGTGAGCATAGTTGTGTACACGCTCTCATGCGGATCTCCCACAAGAGACCTATCAAGACAGCTTATTGGGTCCACATGGAGGCCTAACAATCATGGGAGATTAAAAGATACAAATGGGATTAGTCCATATTTAACATTTCAATTTAGTCCCATCATCAGAGCCTGTTGATCTATGATCCTGAAGTTTAATGGTCAAAGAATGTACTTTTTTTTTCACTTTTATTATTTCGAGTCAATGGTCCAGTCCACTCAAATTAGTGTAAAACCCATAAGATCCATGACGGAGGGGAGGCGGGTGACCAGATTGGATTGATTATATAGGGTCCGGGTAGGTTCCAATAAGGTCACTATATGTTCTGCTAACAAGTACTCACGGATCGCGTTAATCGAATTGAATATTTATAATTACATCAATTCAAATACAAAGTAATTACTGTGAAGCTGTTGGGGATGTGCAACCAAAGTCCTACATCGGCTAGAATTGGGAAAGATTATGGGCATATAAGTTGGACTAAGTACTCTATTGTATGAGGATGAGGCCTTTTGGGTAGAACCCAAGAACAAATCCATGAGGGCTTAGGCCCAAAGTGGACAATATCATATCAATGTGGAGTTTGTGGTAGTCCACTGAACTAACAAGTGGTATCAGAGCCCAAGCCCAGACTTAGCCTGGAGAATCCTCAGATTGCCGAATGCCGAACAAAAGGTGGTAGGCCCCAATGATGCGCAAGGGAAAGCGCAGTACTCACGATTGGTGGATCCGTGGTGAGGCTCTCGAGTTGGCTCTCCTCGATGGAGCGGACGGATGGATGATTGTTTGAGGGGAGGCCCGGTAAAAATATCCAAAGAGATATGGTCCTTTGTTTGAGGGGAGGATTGTTGGGGATGTGCAACCAAAGTCCCACATCGGCTAGAATTGGGAAAGATCATGGGCATATAAGTTGGACTAAGTACTCTATTGGTATGAGGCCTTTTGGGTAGAACCCAAGAACAAATCCATGAGGGCTTAGGCCCAAAGTGGACAATATCATATCAATGTGGAGTTTGTAGTGGTCCACTGTCCTAACAGCTTTATGCGATCAAGTGCTCTACTTGTCGGCCGCAAATTTTGGTTTGTAATGCTTTGACCCCTCCGATTGTTCCTCGAAGAGCCTGGTCGAGTTGTACTTGTATTTGTCGACAAGTTGGAATCCTAGTCAAGAGCTTTAAGAAATGAATTGTCCTTTATGATGGACATAATTAGGGGTCGGTTTGATTAACTGCATGTTTTGAGAAAACCGTTAATCAAACTGTATTTTACTGTTTTTTAGTTTTTAAAAACCATAACGTAACTGTATCCTAAAAAGATGTTAAAAAACCGATCCGTGGTTAACCGTATTAGACGGTTTGATTACGGTTAATTATCACTTAAAATATATATATATATTTTATCATAATGCAAAATACATGTTCAAAAGTCAAAATGAAATATCCTAGATAACAAATTATATAATTTTAAAATATTATAGTATCATTAAAATGTTCACATAGACAAATGAAATAATAAAGTGCATTTTTCCAACAAACATATCCTTGATCTTTCACTTTTTCGTCTTTCGTTTTTTTTTTTTTTCCAATGATTAGAAGTCAAAAGTTAAAAGGGATTATTTAAGTTATAAAATTACATGATACTTCCTTTCTTCTTCTTCTTCTTCTTTTTTCTTTTAAATTGGGGTGTAACGATTAGGTTAACTGTGTGTTTTGAAAAAACGGTTAACCGGAGTCGAGACTGAAAACTGAAATGGAATTGTGAAGCATGGTTTTTCGATTTTAATAACCGTAAACATAACCGAAACTATAAAACACGGTTATTAACCGTCATTCGGTTTAGTTTCATCGATTAGACGGTTTTTCAATTTTTTTTTTTGCACCCCTAGACATTATACAATGCTTTCTTTTATGGTACCCAAATTAGGTGGGCTAAGGCTACAGGCCAAAGTTATAGCCTATATTCAAACTTTAGACAGCCCAGTAAAAAATACCGCCTCTTATCACAGTACAGTACATTCAAATATGTATATTGTGAAATAAAATATCTAGCCATGAGACGCTAGGTGTCATAAAGGATAGGGTGTCCTAAAAGTCTTTGGTCATAAAAGAACTATTTTAGGCCATAAAAAACAAAGGGCTTGGTTCTGTTGTAGAAGGCTAATTTGGTCAAAAAAGACGAATGGGTGTCATGAGAGGCTATTGGGTTATAAGAGATCAGGCCTCGCCATGAAGGGTTGGCTCGACCATAGAAGGATCGAGTGCTAAAGGCCAAGCGTCTTCATTTCCATATGCTCAAGATTAATGAGTATGACTAGAAAGTCAAAAGAGTTAAATGGGTCCCCAATGAGATATGTACAACCATAACATCATCAAATTGGCATTGTTAAGGCCACAAGAGACATTAAAAGTTAGTTTTAGTTTTAATGGGAGATGTAATCAAAATTTCTCAAGTACTGACGGGAGCATCAAGTTCCTCTCCATCTGATTAAGGTACTATATTATAAGGCCACGGGGAACCAATTTTGCTCAATGAGTCAAATGAATGGACCATGGGATAACATCTATAAGATCATCAAAATTGGCATTATGGGTTGTAAGAGACCACTTCGAGCCACAAGGGGCAATCTCGGTCGCCATAAGAGACCTCTTTAAAGAAATGAGAAGCGATTTTGGTTCTTGACAATGCATTTGATCAAGACCTGTAAGACCTGTCTCAAGCATTACCACGAGCATCAAGAGATCTCAGTCATTAGTCTAAAAGGGTCATTTGATGAATTGAATAAAGTAAATGGATCATGGAAGATCACATTATTACAGTTCAAAATGGTCATAAGATTTAATTTGACTCGTTCCATTAGTTTCAGGGCTTTTGACATATTGGTTAAGTACATAATATTTGGTATCAGAGCCAACCTCCACGTCTTAAATTCGAGTAACGGAAAGGGCTATCTAGAGTAGAATGAGATGCGTCTAAAAAAATAGAAAAAATGGCCACTCATCGCCATAGTGAAAGCCGCCGCGGAGAGGGCTACCTGGAGCAGATTATGAGCCATAGCTACCTGCCGCCAGAGTGAGAGCCGCTGAGGACGCCGGCCGCAAAAGCGTGGTGGTATGTTATGGTCCAAAATGATTATAAGACTTAATTTGATGTGTTCCATTAATCCTAGAGCTTTTGGCGTATTGGTTAGGTACATAACACACATCCATGCACAATATCATCAGAATTGTCATATTTAGTTCGTAAGAGACCAAACCTTTTAGGTCATAGGTGACCATTTGATCAATTGAGTCAACTCCAAGTAATCATCAAATTGACAGGGATGGGTCATGGTAAACCGTCACAAATCATTCAATTAAATCATTTTAGGTCATGAAAGACCATTTGATCAATTGAGTCAAGTGATTGAGCAATATTAAATGACAACATCTACTAGATCATCAAAATTGACATAGAATGAATGGGCTATAAATCACCATTAACCATTGATTTCTGGGATCAGCCATGGGATGCAATTTATCCAAGTGGGTCATCCCGGATTTGCCAGAGACAAAGGGTTTAGGGTATGAATGGCACACCAGAAAACATGCCCAACTCAACATGCATGAAACAAGAGCACAATCCTTATGTTTGTTTTTTCTGTGTTGTCTTTTTTTTTTTTCTACAATAAAATGTTTTTTTCATGAAAAGGAAGGAAAAGGAAAACGCTAGACTTAGAAATGAGTTTTATGGCCGACAGAGTCAACCCGTCCACTTGAACAAATCTACCCAACATCTCATTGTTTTCTTGTACAAGACTATGAACGATGGGTTTTGGGGTCATATATACATGTGGATTTAATTCCTTCTTTCAATTTGGATGCTCTGTTCATGGTCATATATACCTGTGGAAGGGTAGGGAACCATGGACTTGGGGTTGCCACGCCGAGGATGAGAACACCATGAGTTTTGTTTAATATTTTTTATTTTTTCAATTTCTTCTTTCAATTCGGATTTAGATGCTCTGTTCTTCTTCTGCTTCAGGGTTAAACATGAGACAGATCACCTGTAAAACTTCTTGTAATTTTGGGGGCCTCTCAAGGGACAATTTGACCTATGAAACTTAAAGACATAGAGAACAATAACTAGCGATGCCCAGATATAATGGAACAAAGTTGTTATTTAATGAGTTCATGACCAGGAAAGACCATGGTCACAAGTTGATTGATCCCACATGGATTTCCAAACTTATTATGCTCATTTCTCTCTTTATATTGATAATCATAGAAACATGGTGACTTCATTTCCTATAGGTAACAAAAAGAAGAAAAATGTTTTTCCGTAGATGCATATTTGTTTATCTACTTATGATTTATGAATGATTATAGTTTCCTAATTAAATGTAGATGGAACCAGCGACTTCTGAAATGAGGGCATTTAGTCCAGCAGTTGGCGAAAGATAGGAATTTTATTTACTACTATTATTGATGCATTTGACTTCTATAATGCTTATGCGAAAGATGCGGGCTTTAGTTTAAGAAAAAGCTCAGAGAAGAAGAAAATAGATATAGCAACAAATGGAAAATTCATTTATTGGAAGAAATTTGTATGTTCGAAAGAAGGGCGTAAAATAGAGAAGGCAGGCTATAATACTGTAGGTGAAAGGCGTGTTATGGAAACGCGGGAAAATTGTGGTGCGGAGTTCCAAGTAAAAAAAAAAAAGGGGCATTCAAGTTATTCGGTGTGTAAGTTTGTCGCAGAGCATACGTACTCATATGTTAAGTACTCTTCACAATAGTCATATGCTAAGGTCACACCAAATTATCACTCCTGCGCAGAAAATTTTGATCGATACGTATCAAAGTGCTAATGTACGAACTGCAAATGCTATGGGAGTGTTTGATTTGCAGGCGAATGGTTTTGAAAATATAAGATTTACTGAAACAGATTTTCGAAATCATAATAGAGATAAAAGGATTGAAAAAGTAGAAAAAGACAGTCAGTTGGTGTATGAATATCTTATTAATCATAAAGAAATGAATTGCCGCTTTGATTTTACTATAGAGAGAGACTCAGACAAGCAGATAGAAAAGATTTTTTGGGCTGGGCATTTTTTCCAAAAGTCTTATCATGTGTTCGGAGATGTGGTGTGCTTTAACACAACGTATATGACAAATAAATATGATCTTATCTTTGGTGCGTTCACGGGTGTCAACCACCACTGTCAATCTGTTTTATTTGGTTGTGGTTTCATTTCAAATGAAAAGTTTGAAAGCTTAGTGTGGTTGTTTAACAAATGGCTCGAAGCAATGCCAGCGGGACCACCAAAAGCATTCATAACTTATCTGGATCCAGCTATGAGAAAGGCCATTCAACATGATATGCCAAATACAAGCCATAGATATTTCATAACTTATCTGTATTTGGCATATTATGGAAAAGTTACCAGTGAAGTTAGGAGGGATTGCCGTCAGTTACGATGATTTTTTTAATAAAATACAAGATTGTGTTGGGAACACTGTCACGAAGGAACAATTTGAGCCTCAATGGAACAGTATTTTGGAGAAATATCACTTGACCAATCATAAACATGTACCAAATGCGTGAGATGTGGGTACCAATATTTTGTAGGGGCGTGTTCTTTGGAGGTATGATCTCAAGTCAAAGAAGTGAGAGTATGAATGCATTTGTCAAGGGGTATATAACCGAAAAAAATATTTTATTCGAATTCTTCACCCAATTAGAACGTGGCATCAGTCGTTAGAAGCACCAAGAATTAGCATCCCAACATCACACATTAAATGGTAGGCCAAAGTTGAAGAGTAAGATGCCAATGGAGAAGCAAATCTCATAAATTTATACAAGAGAAAAATTCTATAAGTTCCAAGATCAGATTATGGCAATGGTGACAAGTAGTGCAATATGTGTAAATGAAAGAGCTGGAGAGAAGAGTTACATTATCTCGGACATTGAAAATGAAATTCAAACTGAACGAATTGTTGTGTTAAAAGATAGAACTAATTTTGCAAATTGTTCTTGTGAAATGTTAGAGTTTGAGGGAATTCCATGTTCACACATTCTTAGTGTTTTGAGGCAAGAGAAAGTTTACACGTTGCCTGAAAGGTTCATATTGCAGAGATGGTCTCGAAACGGAAGAGTTGAATCTGATGAGGGTGATGTCATCGTTGATGTACAAGATTTGTGTGGCGACACATTGGTTGGAAGGCATGGTGATTTATCATATCTTGTAGTACACCTTGTTGATGAGGGTTGTATGTCAGCAAAGGCGTATCAGCATGAAAGAAATGGGATTTTAACAGCTTAAATTAAAGAGAATGCCGTCAAATAAATGAATACGAAGTAATTGGGGTGCATGATTACTGGAAAAAAGGGAAGGCGGTTTCTGATGTGGTTCAATATTATCCCCCAGCGCATGCTAACACAAAAGGCCGGTCAAAGAGTCTTAAATCCTCTAAGGAGAAGGCAAAAAAGGAAAAAACGACTATATCACGGGTGTAACAGGCGTGGTGTATCCCATCATCGATGTAATTGTCCTACTCTATTAAAAAGGTAGCATATAGAATTCTTTGTATTTCTAATTTCCTTAACTTGTCACCTATTTGTAACTTCTTTCAATAATTCAATTTTTCTTTTCATTTCAGATGTACAATCCAAAGTTCAGAAAACATTCCTAGTTCAAAGAACACAAACTCTTGACTTGTCTGATGATGTCGAAGCTTCGGATAAGCCCACTTCTGATGAGGAATGTTGATCCGTAGCATGAGGGTATACATTTATATTGGTCCATGCATGTTACTTATTAATCAATCATAAATTCACTCGAAATTCCTCCCTAATTTCTTCTTACCTTGTATTATGTAGGATGTTATTTTGAGGTTGGATGTAGGATGTATTTTCATGAAGTCAGATGCTGGACAATTTTTCCAAAGAATTGAAGTCCAAATTAGTATCTTTTTGTCAACTTATTCTCTTTTTGAATTGAATTGGTCCCACCTTTCAGTTGTAAAGCAAATACAAGCACTAATTGATCCATGTTTAGTTCATTGTTGTAAAAGATGGAGACTTGGTCTGTAATCCTGTAATTCCATAGTGCAAGTTAATGTCCATATGTTCACCTTTTTGCCCAGTTATTCTCTTTTTTGTCCCACCTTTCAGTTGTAAAGCAAATACAAGCACTAATCGATCCATGTTTAGTTCATTGTTGTAAAAGATGGAGACTTTGTTTGTAATCATGTAATTCATAGTGCAGGTTAATGTTCAATGTTCAACTTTTTATCCAGTTATTCTCTTTTTTGTCACACCTTTCAGTTGTAAGCAAATACCATCCTAATTGATCCATCTTTAGTTCATTGTTGTAAAAGATGGAGATTTGGTTTGTAATCCTATAGTCCCATAGTGCAGGCTAATTTTCATATGTTCAGTGAATTTTTTGAATGGATACTTTAATGAGTTATGTACTATTTTGATTACAATATTTGGTTTGACCAATTTGAGGGTGAGTTATTTGCTCGGGACTTTATTTTTTGAGAATTGCTAGAACTTGCTTAAGTTAATGAAGTTTATTTAGTACATCAATTCGCATTACAATAGTTTTTAGGCAAGACCAAATTGGTTTGATAGTAGTATGGAGCCTTTCTGAACATGCCATTTTGCATCAGTTCAGATGATAAAGGTATAAAATTTTATCAACCAGGAGACTATCGCTGTGCACTACTAGAGAAATGACTTTTAGCGGCCGCCAGTAGCCGTCGCTAAAAGTCCCCTGGCGGTCGCTAATACTCTTTAGCGACCGCCTAGCGATCGCTTAGCAACCGCCGCGTAAACGTCGATGCAAAAGATTATTAGCGACCGCCATTGACGGTCGCTAAGTATAAGCGACCGCAAATAGCGGTCACTAATACTCAATTAAAGAAGTTTAGAAAAATATCAATGGCGGTCGCTAATACTCAACAAAAGATTTTTAAAAAGTATTAGCGACCGCCATTGGCGGTCGCTAATAGTTTTATTTTTTCAAAAAAAAAAAAAATTTGTATCGGTTTCCTTTTTTTTTTTTTAACCATCCATTTGCTAACAACCAATGCTATCATTTCATAAAAAAAAAAAAAAAAAAAAAAAAAAAAAAAAAAAAAAAAAAAAAAAAAACCCAACAAGCACAACAAATTACACTATATTCCACCAATCCAACCTGAATCCAATCTGTTCATTGTGGGTTCGAATTGAGCCCTTATTAACTTATTGTTGGGTTCGTGTTGACATTTTAACCCGATTGATAAATGGGTCCATTTAGGGATGATCCTATACATGTTATTTATAGTGCCCAAACCCAAACCTAACCAAAACACTGGAAAACATACCATTTCTGCACCATAGCAAGAACCACAGTATGTCTCATTGTTAAGAATTATATACCTGTATTGCATAATGCAAAGCTATAAAACCACTGGAAGCAAAAATAGGGGGAATTAGAGTATGTCTCATTGTATACAATGTAAGTGATGTGATCAGACTATGGCAGTAGTTAAGGATAAACACACTTAATGAAACCAGTCAAACAGATATTGTTGTAACGTTTACTTGATGAGCAAGACAGAGAAGTTTCTAAAAGCAAGAAAATTATTAAATAATAACAGGAGAAACAAAATATCTGACTATGGAATCCTTGTTAAAGGGTGGATATCTATAAGTAACCCATCAAGTTTCCCTACTTCAAAAGTTAGAATGAAAATCTCCAATAAAAACATACTAAATACCATTTTGCAACAGCACTTTTTGATGAATAGGCTACACAATATTCCAGTCAAACAGGACTTAAACAACATTTCTTAGAGGTACTAAAATTGACTTAATGAAATCAAAGAGTAACAACAAACATTTCAAGGGTTGGATAACACATATGGAAGGCATACATGACCACTTAAGATGGGTCTACATAATCACATATAGGAGACCACATGTCCAAGTGCACCAACACACTTCCTACTTTTAGCTTCTAGGTGGTCATACATGACCACACCTAAGCTATGATGCCTAGATATGAAAAAAATGGATGCAAGCACTGATCTGTTGTAGGCCCATCATGTGCTAAGTCAAGGCTTGAGGTTACTCGGAAAAATCATGAGTTGAGGAACATTGAACCATTGTAAAGTGCCCAACTTACCTGCTTATATTTCTTGTAGATTTGCTTCGTTACTATATTCTTGGATTCATCAAAAAATGTGGGAACTTTTCTTCTTTTCTTCAATCCTGCATTTAAAAAAAAAAAAAAAGAGCAAGATTAACATGGATAATTTTTTTTTCTCAACCACCATTTGTTAATTTTGTACATTCATGGGATGCACCAAGGTATAATCCCCCCATCTGTTTGAAGTTACCAGAATGCAATGTGCAAATATTAAAATGTTTTTGAAGTTACCTCAACCCCATCACAGGCCATGGTGTCACCCCACCAGCCCCTGGAAGTGAAGATCTTATAATAGGCACGCGCTTCACAACCAAAAATGCTTCATTCAGACGTGCAACACGAACCATAATCTGAGACACCTTCTGCATATTTCACACCATCAGATTAGTCAAAAGAAAGAGTAAACACAGAAGAGCTTGAAACAACTTAATCTGTAAGTGTTTGCAAGAAATCTAGCCAGTTTAAATTGATCAGCAAAGCCCGTTAAAATCCAAAAACATTCCAAGTATATACTTGATCAGTTACCACTAGTCACGTCTCATATATATGCAAATCCTTTTTTCTTTTCTTGTGAAACAACATAACTCCTTTCTTCGTTTTTTAGAGGAACCAAAAATAGCACTGATTTAATCATAACATATGAGAATGAAGAACCAGCCTTAAAAATGAACCTGCTGATAACTGAAGTAGCAAGTAAGATTTCTTCGTAACTATCAAATTTCCTTTGACACAATTTGATTATTCAAATTAATGCATCATATCCCCTCACTTCGCGAAACCACGTTCAGAAACTGTCAATATATGAGACACGGCTCAGGAATGCATGCTACAGATGACTCCCACTGGTATGCAAACATTGACAGGATTTTAATCATATTAATAAAAATGTTTTTGATGAAAACAAAATTAAACCAAACACCAAAAGTGATCAATCTGCAGCCACAAATAAAGAACTGTTATTATTTTCTCCTAAGTACAAACACAAGTTTACATGAGAAAATGTGTGCCTATTACACAAGTTTTCCCAGCTTGAGCTTGAATTGGATTAAGTAGAGTTGGGCTTCATAGTACTAAACCGAGCTTCAAGCTTGAGTACAAATATGATCAGATACAAGACCAACTATGCCAGTCTTAATTAGCTTGGTTTAATTAAGCATATCAAATAGCAAATTGAGTGAAGCCTGATCGAGCAATAAATATATATATTTAAGTAAACTTTCTCCTTGGCACCACTTCTATGAGCACTAGCAGAGGGCTGCCATGCGGTATCCAATTTTGGTTACACAAATCATGAGGAATAGGCCGAGAAAAGAACTCTGCTTAAGAGGGGGAGTCAACACAACTTTATTCATCATATAAGAGACCCTAAGTTCCAAGTGCTTCCTGACCATATTGAAATGTTTCCATTTGAGCTGGGCCACAAAGCTCAATTTTCACAAGACAATCACACATTAAAATCGTGTATATTGTTTGTACTAGGAGAAATTTGAATTTAGAAAGTTGTTTTCAAGTGCTATTTGTACAAAGAAGCACATCATAGGGATAGAGGTTGCTAAACATAAAAAAGAAAAGACAATCACAACATTCAATGTAACTTGATCTGATGATTGTAAACCCTCCCTTTTAAAGCCTAAAATTATTATGTATTCTAACATGAAGTGCTTGTTTGTGATTGAGTCTATCAGTGGTCGATTGTAGAATTGAGTGACATATTATGGCAAGTGCGAGTGGTTTGGATTTGTTAGATAATGGAGAGATGAGGCTTAAAAGGGATTAATTTGAGGGAAAACTTCCAAATGTAAAAAACTTTAGGGCAAAAAAAAAAACAAAACAAAAACAAAACTATCTCCTAACATCAAGAACATAAACGAACACCAAAAAGCATACCAATCTGCCACCACAGGATCCAAGAAATGCAAATGGAAAGAAACAAAAACAACCCAGAAACAAAATATCTAGTGAAAAAATTACAGAATCCTTGAGCTCAATCCCTCTCTTGATGATTTCTTTTCCACTCCTAGAAACCATAGCCACCTTCATCGTCTCCTTAAAAAAATAGTAATAAACCAGTAGAGAGAATCCGAGATGCAGCAAAGTGTAGAAGCTAGTCTTCCTGCAAAATCATCTCACATTTATTCAGATCTTAGACCCCATAATGTCAAATAGGCATCATGTGGGGAACATTAAAGGCTAAAGCTTTAATGCAAGAGATTAATTGTATATTGTTGGGAAGGACAGCTACCATCTGAGAAACATTGATTACAAACATTCAAGAACAACAGAGGGCCAGCAATGTACACCTCGGTAGCTACTTATTATATAGTACTACTTCTTGATGGTAAAAGATGCATCATTCAGATGACTTCATTGGTGCAAGTTTTTGTCTATGTTGTTCCATAAATTCATTTCCACAGTTCCACACACAGTCTGTCCTAATTTTCATCTTGGGTGTGAAACGTGAATGCTTGCTCACAAAGGTTAGTATGTGTATCTCACAGAACTCCAAAAAGCAGCAAACAAGAAATATAAAAGCATCAAACATACACAAAAATTTCCATCAATTCCATGGATGAGTAATAAGTAATACATCCAAAGATTCAGCCCCAGATGGGCAAATTTCAATGTACACTTTGGTACTGAGGAGGAACTAGAAAAAGTTGTCTCGCTCAATCCAACCAAGCAATGCCGGGCGATTTCAAAACAACTAAAACTACAATCTATATACATACATTTAGTAGATACAAAATAAAAAAGGAGAAGGTAGAAATAAAACAACATACCCCAGATGTAGGAATTCAAGCCTGTTGATTCTCATTGCATAAAGGAACAACAGCAGTAGGATGATTTGCATATAAGGCCAAGTCCAAAGGGCATATACCTTTCATACAACTAGTGCACCTCAGAAAAAAAAGTTACCATTCCACCTGCACATGCTAAACGAGATTTATCTGAGTTAAAAGAAAGAATTGAACTAAGAGGTCTGTTCTCTACCAAAAAAAAAACAGTATTCGAATACAGGCATCTGTAAATAGATAAGTACAAGGTAGAACATCAACAAGCCAAATTCCTACATCGGGGATCCTGAATGGGTGGGGTCCACTTGTGATTGGGCCGTATAGACAGAATCCATGACAAATCCAGGGTCCTGGAAACTTGACAGGCACATACATATGCATTGCAAAAACACAAAAAGTAATCAAAGCCTCACCTTCTCCTCAAGTCTATGAAATTGCTTCATATGCTCTTTTGCCTTCTGAGGAGGCTGCTCTGCATTGGCATGATTGGCAATAGATCCACCGACCCTCCTCCATCCTTTCCAAACTACAAAAAAATACATGCCACTCCATTGTTAGTAACATTAATTGAACTAATCAATTATACACGAATTTGGGCGAACCCAAGTTACAGGTAGTTCCAATTTTAGCAGAATGGATAGTAATCTATTCCTATATTGGGTTTTTGGGGGTGATGGGAAATCTGAAACAGCAGCTAGTGGGATACTGCTTTTTTCCACAATTTCCATCTACAAGCAGTTCCAACGCCAACTCCCCACATTATGAGGAATAAAATCTGGAAAAAAAGTGTCTCTGCCTATGTAATTTGCTCCTCCTATACTACATGGGTGGAACGAGGGTTTATGCATATTATACAAAAGACATTTATTCAAACAGATTGCAATATGGATTACATCCAATGAACCTGGAAAGATATGAGGGGATTGAGCAAACCTCAGCGCCGATGGAGGCATTAGCATTGCAAATAAAAAGGCAATAAAAAGATCTTAACCATCTAAGGATTATATCAAAAGAATAACCCACAAGGCCATACAAGATCTAGTAGAAAGCTATCAACCGATCCAGAGGCTCAAGAAACATGAAAACAATACAGGAAGAACATACAGAATCAATGGATTCTCATCAGATAAAGGAAAAGAGAATATTTTCATAAACCCACAAAAAAATCAGAGGCCTTACAACAATCAAACAAAACTTATATAAAATCTAATCTAGAAATAACAAACCCAAAATGAATCGACAGACACATGAAAAGGAAAGCACCCAGCTTGATGGCCCCTCTTCCCCGCCTTCGCCCCGTTCCAAACTCCCATCCTCTCCTGAAGAATTCCTCATCTGTGCTTCCAAACTCCCTCTAAAATCCTCAAAACCCCCACTCAAAACCCTAATCACAAAATTCCCCCCTCCTCCCCACTCATCTCCTCTCTCCCCTCCTCCCTCCATCTCTCCATCTCCCAATCCATCAATTCATTCTCCCAATCTGATGGCCCCTCTTCCCCCGCCTTCGCCCCCGTCCAAACGCCCCCGACACCCCTCCACCAGATCCCCACCGTCAGACCCTCCTCAACTGCCTCTCTTCCGCCTATGCCTCTCCCACCCCAAGAAGCCCTTCCAGCCGTCCGATCTCCTCCCAGCCGCCTGCGCCCTCCATGACAGCCTCATACTCTTCGAATCGGACCCGGTCCTCGTGCTTGATATCGTCGGGCTGTGCGAGGAGTGGTGGAAGGAGCACCTCCCCGAGCGTAAAACTAGGCGCTCCCTTTCCTGCTGTCGCGGGTCGCTGACGGAAGGGAAGAAGGTCGATGTCCGGAGGGTTTGAGCTCTCCGTGACGCGCTCTCACTGCTTCATTTCGACGATGAGAGTATTGAGGATTGGAAAATGAAAAGTGAAACCGGGAGAAGGGAAAAAAAGGGGGGGGGGAAGCGAAGGAAAGTTGGGTTTCGAGAAAGGGCTTTAGCGACCGCCAGAGGCGGTCGCTAATGTGGGTATTTGCAACCTCCCAAGGCGGCCGCCTGCTTTCTGCTGCGCGAAAGGCAAAATTTCTAGTAGTGAACATCCCGAAATTCCAATGTTGTAATTAGTCTAGTTAATTGTATTTTTAGATAATTAAGCTCGTTTATAAGCCAAATAAGTCCAGTTAATCTTTAGGTTCGCATGTACAAAGTTGGGTTGAGATTCGAGCCCGTTTGGGTATAGTAGGAGTGTGTGCGCTATTTCCGGAAAGTGTCAGGGGCTTTTTAGTAATTTTCGCTTTTTCGAGATTTTGGCACCATTAGGTAGATTACCTAATTTTCCGGACTTTGTCCTTCTGTTGCATTCCGATGCGGACCCTCAAACCCGACCCGAACCCACCTTAACTCCTTTTATTAATTTCCCAAAGGCAAACCCCCACCCCACCTTTATCCCATGTGAGCCCCACCTCCTCACCTCACTCCCATCATTTATCCCCACCCCCCTTAACCCACGTGTAACACCCCCACCCATCTCACTTTTCTCATCCCCCTCTTTTAGGTCACAAGACCTAGAGATGTCAAACGCCGGCACGGCCCGCTCCAAACCTGGCCCGCCCGTGCCATGGCACGGCCCGCCAGGGGAAAACCCCGTGGCACGGCACGGCCCAATGGCACGGCCCGCAGTGGGGTGGGCCAGGCGTGCCTTTTTTTTTCTGATAGAGTTACATGCGGGCCAGTTTGATGATTGGGTTAGGTTGGGTTGGCCCGACCTGCGTAAATTGTATATACTTTTGTATACTAATTTTTATTCAAATAATATTAAAACTAGTTAGATGAGGATGTGAACCTAACCACGAATATTAAACTATTAGTTAGATTAAGATGAGAACCTAATCACTTTAGATGATGATGAGAAGCTAACACCTTTTTTTATCCAACTTCTCACTCTTTCATTGAAACAACCTGAAATATAAAAAAATCATATCATGTCCTTTTTTCTACTCATTTTTTAGCCAAATTGAAATGCCATGGTTAAGGATATTTCAATTGAGATGGCAAACTCAATTTCTATTTTTTGACTTAATTATCATACTTTAAACGAGAACTTAGCGCGGTTAAATATTTCTACCTTTATCAACAATCATTTCAAGTCTTCCAAATGACCCACCATGAAACCACAACCTTGGACTTCATTTTATTTAGATTTGCATCAATTTCTTTATTTTTTAGTTATGGGTTTTTAGTCTTAGTCAATAATTCTCATTATCTTTATCATGGTTACATATTTTTTACTTCTTTTTCCTAGTGTTCATATCAATGTAAATATATGGCTTCATGTGATGTGATCGAGGAGTGAAGTTATAGGTACAGTAACGAGATTATATTGAACATAAATGACTGAATTATGAACATATTCTTGTGTTTAATTGTGAGCTTTCCCAACCTATAAAGAATCTCAACTTCTCAACTGCTCAGGGTTCTTGAACATAGATGAATCCAGGTAGGGAATTTCATTTGAGATTCTCAAATATCTCTCAAGACAACAAAACTAGTGAAGGCAAGGGGGCAGATTTAGTGAAGGTAAGTGTGTCACACCAAAAGATTCCCCTTATTACTTCTCCCCAAAAACACATTGCCCCTCATTAATAGTGTGAAAATTTTACACTAAAGTCCTACCTTACCAAGTTATGTAAGTGTTTTTTTTATTAGAAAATGCTTAGGGTTGTTGGTTGGCTGGGAAATAGATTTTTATAAATTAAAAAAATAGTTTTTTTTTTGCGGGCCAGGCGGGTCGTGCCAGAAGGGCCTAGCGGGCCGATCCTGGCGGGCCGAAGGGGTTGGCCCGTTTGCCAGGCGGGCCTAGGGGGCCGTGCCAAACGGGCCAGCGGGCCAGCAAGGCTCGGCCCAGCACAGCCCGCGTCATGAGCCATGCCAGTGGGCCGTGCTGTTGCCACGGCCCGTTGATTGGCGGGCCGGGCCGCTTGACATCTCTAACAAGACCATTTCCCTCTCTTCTCCTTTCACTCCACTCCACACAACACAGCAGCACCTCCATCTCTTTCTCTATTCTCTCTCTCGTTCTCCCTCTCACTGTGTCGCTGCCGCCGGACTCCGAGCACACCGGCGTTCCACCACCATCTCCTTCTCCCTCTCTTCTCCACTCTCCCACCCCAGCTCTCTCTTTCACTCACCTCACCTCACCGCCCCACTGGTCCCGGAGCCACCTCGTCACCGCCGGCCACCACCATCTCCGGCGAACCCAGCCCATTCCATCTCTCTCTATTTCCCCCATTCCCTTTCTCTGTTTCTCTCTTTCTTTCTCTATTCTCTCTCTTTCTTCTCTCTCCCTCACTCACTTCACTCACTGCCCACATGACTGAGCACCCATCTCACCATTTCCTCTCTCTCTCTCTTTAATTCTTTCTCTCTATTCTCTATTCTCTCCTTCTCCATTCTATCTTTATTTCTGTCTTCACCATTTCCCTTGCCCAGTGGACCACCATCATCACCACTAATTTAGTGGGCCACCAATCAAGTGGGCCCCACAACCACCGGTCATCATCATCTCCGCATGGACCCCACAAGCTTCTCATCTCCAACTTGCAAGCCACCACTCCATCCACCCACCTGTATGGTAAGCTCTTCCTCCCTTTAGGTTTGGGTTATATACTTTGGGTTGTAGTAGTGTGATAAGATAGCTTAGAGCTTTCCCTTTCTTTTGATTTATATTTTAATTTAGTTTTACTTTGCTAATTATCCCTTAGGTTTGGTTTGTTGGGCTTTGACCTAGTGCTTATGGATTTGGGCATTTTCAACCAAAGGCAAGTAGATATTTATATATATATATATATATGCTTGGATATGTTTGTCTCTCCTTTGATTCGATGATTTATTGATGATTTAAATGACCTTTGCTCATTTATTGATTTTGGATTTGAAAACATGATAATTATGTTATTTGATTAACGAATTGGATTATGAAATTTATGACTTGATTAGATAGATGAATGGAATTAGAATGGACTGGTTTTATACTTGATATGGTTGTATATCAGGCTCAAGAAGAAAGGGAGGCAATTGGACCCAAACCACTGCATTTACAGAATCTGTATTCTGTAACCGCAGTGTATGCGGTCGACCGACCAAACAGGGTCAAGTGCTGGAAGCACCTGACCATTTTACTATTCATGTATTATGGCTTACAACTGTCGACCGGGCATGAAGGGGGTTGACCCGGGTCTTCTTTGTGGGAGGTCGACCGGCCAAGGGCGGCGTCGACCGAGGAAACTGCCAGGTACCTTTTTGAAAGGCCTTTTGACCCTGGTTTCGGTTGGACTTAGGTGGAACCTCGGCTACCTTTTTGGACTCATTTGACTATGTATGAGGAATGTCTTGAGCCGACGATTCCTCATGGTTATTCCGGTTGCATCGGGATTCAACCTAACTCAATCTTGAACGGTACGGGACAACGGGATACCCCCTATAAATCTATGCACGAAGAATGTTCGTACGGGTATCCTAAACCTTAACCCTTCCATTGACTGAGTAGGGATGTACGATACTGCTGGATTAACTTTATACTTAGGATTAGATTGTCCATCGCTTATGATTCTGAATTGTACCGTCCGGTACCTTCTACATGAAATGTCCATGTTCATTACCTTCGTTTGCTTTATTTTGTTGGGGATCACATGATGAACTTAGATGATGAACTTAGGATCCCTTTTGATGTTCCGTTTATTCTGAAGTTTGATGAAAGTGTTGAGACTAGACGGCTTTGATTGTAAAGCTTGTCGAGAACTACTTATGATGTTTATGTTTTGAAGAAGTCTGATTGTATTGGTTTGATTTAATGATGGAAAAGTAGTTCTTTATGATTTGATGAATCTTGTTCACACAAGAAGAGTCTAGTCCCTCACTATTGTATGTTTAGGACTCTTGTGTCAGGCACCACTCAACTGTAAACGCCCAACACACTTGGGGCACCATTTGTGTGAGGACTTTGGATTGAACGTCTGCGCAGTATGACTTTTTAATTTTAAATGGATGTACACCATTTGATACCCGTTCTGAAGAAGTTTGATGTTTTGTTTTATTTTATTTTAAAGGATATCATTCTGATTGCTTGCTGGGTTTTTATCCCATGCCTTCTGTTTACTCTACCACAGCTCTCATGTTGAGCCGGGAGGGACAAGTGGAACTATCCCGTGGTGATTAGTTTATGTGAATGCCTACTTTGATAGTCTGTTTATGACTCAAATGCTGCATTTCTTACGATCAGAATGCTATGCATTTCATATGATATTGTCTATCATTTACTCTGATTCGTTCTGCATATCTGTTGATGTTTTATATTCGTATCTGCCTGCCGACCGTCGTGTTTGATGATGCTACTATTGGTGCATAGGTACCGAGTACATCTACCTTTGGGAAAGTGGAGGCGTCGCTTCAGGCAGTTTAGCCTGATGGTGAGTGCGAGTTGTGTGTCGACGGTTTTGTCGTTGTGACCAGCACACGAGTGCCTTCATATTTTGGTTAGTTCGTATTTATTATCTTTTGGCCTAGGTTTTTATAGAAGCCATTAATAAATATACTTTTGTTATCTTTTGCTAAACTTTAACTATAGAAAAGTAAGATGTGCATACTCTGAAATGTTATATTGTACCATTTGTTTATTATGATATTCCGTTGTGTTTTACTTAGGAAATATTTATACCTCACCGCGGACTTCGATCCTATGGGACATGATTGGGGCCAGGTTACATTTGATTAAGGTTTGAAAATTTTTTAATTGGCCCTAATCTCACGTATAACCTTGGTTTCAATTTTGGGGGCGTGACACAAAGTATGGAATAGATTTGGCTCGTCACACCATATACAAGGCTGTAACAAGAATTTCACAAAAATCAAAGTTGAAGTATACGATTATGCATGAGTGCATATCCCTGTCTAGACTATAGCAATGAGAAACGTAATAGCATATCTCTTTGAAGATTATCTAGCAATGGGAAACGTAATAAAAACTACTATCTACTCACAAGTAATATCTCTTAATTCCTTCCTTTTGACCCTAAAGAGCTCCATTAGATGTAGAGAAAACAACTAGAGAAGTCTGAATAATTCCCTCCACCTTTCCTTTGTATCCTCTTCCACGGTAATTGTATTTTTTCATCAAAAGGCCCACCAAGCATCATTCAGAAATCAATCAAGACAATCGGAATCAGAACATTTTCATTTCACAAAATCTTGTTACACCTGCGATATAGCAAGAAAAAAAATCACCTCGCAGTTGAATTTCAGAGCAGCATTTAAGATTTCAGAATCTAGCTGGGAAAAAGATGAACTGGTCGCTCAATAGCCACTCTCATCTGAAAGGTCGTGGCATATGTAATAGCGTCGGATCTTCTCTAGAACGTCTTCGAGCTCTGGTATCTGTCGTTCCTGCTGCTTGAAAGAGAGAGGAGTCTTTTGAAATGTCATTTCTTCATTTTGAATTTCGGTTTGGGCGGGCTCCTTGAAAACTTTTCATTTTGAAATTCATGCTGACATCACCGTAGACTTTTCGGCAACTTTTCAGCTAACTCTTTTTGCTGACATCACCATCCCTCACCCCTGTGGTGAAGAATAACATCACCATATATATATATATATATAAACAAGGCTCTCCTAAGCTCATGCTTAGGATAAGATAAGCTCAAGTATGTGGTGGGGCCCACTTAGGGACCCACATGGGGATAGGGGTGGGGGGATTAATTTCAAGGATTCCCTATGATCTTCCTCCCTGCAAAAAAATCAGCTCCAACGGCAATTTTTATCATCTCCATATGGGCCTAAGAGTTTAATGGTCAACAATCCATTCGGATTGATATATAGTCAATCCAATGGTCCAGTAAATTCAGATCTTACCGAAAGTTTGTGGACATGTGCAATTTAAGGAGGCAATGTGCTTCGTCCATTTGGATGGACCAAAGGTGGGCCCCACAAGCACAAGCTTACAAAATTTTCTCCCTAAGCTCGAACTTAGGGGGAGCTTTGCTCATATATATATATATATATTGCAGACTGATTTCAATTTAGAAATCAGCGTCAATTGCTCAATTGATTTTGACTCTTCAATTCATTTAATACTCCATCAATTGGTCATTAACTGACCCTTCTTTTCTTACCCATCTCTTAAAGAGAAAAAAAGAGACCACCATGATACCACATCATTATGGCCCATTGCAATTCTGAATTAAAATCTTCTTTGCTCCTAAAAATGTCATTATTAAGGTTAAAAATGGTAATGTCTCTTTAATATTATAAATGCCACTAAATTATCAATCTCACCTATTTTATTCACTCCATGATAGCTGGGCTTCCCTGGTGCACCACCAATTAAACACACATGGAAAAATATGGTCAGCTTACAATATGGGCCCTATCCAAATGACTCGGTTTCATCCATAGTGCGGTACTATTTTTACATTTTTCACATCATAAAATATGTTGCCCATGCTAAGAACGGGCGTCTTTCGCTAGTTCTTTAAATGACTCAAATAACTTTCACAAATAAATATCCTTGCTAGTATTTAAATGACTTAAACAACCTTCACAAATAAATCTACTTGTATTCCCTATTTAATTTATCCTTCGTGCTAGAAGCTTGTGCAAGATATTGAGGCTAAAATCATTTCAAATTATTTTCCTAAAGGGGGTGGTGGGGGAGTAAAATCATTTGTATTCACTATGACACTCTTTTGTTGGCCCACATATAAATCTAGACCAATCAAAACACATGGCTCCTACTCCTATTGGAGTGAAATTGGATGAGGGCACATCTATCTATAATTATTATAGTACTTTGTTATATGTATGGGAATCTGCATAAGTTGTTTTAAGGTATATTTATAATGGGATTGAATGCAAATTTTTTTTTTTTTTTGGTAAGAGGATTGAATGCATTAAAACAAAAATAAACTTAGTTATTTTCAATTGAAGGTTGAATTAGGGGGCAAAAACGCCCCTTTTTCATATAAAGGGGCATTATGAAAGAATTTTTCTCTCTCTATCGGCGAAGTTCCGCCCCAACAGACTGCCGCTGAAGTTGACCTCTACTGGAAGCATCTACTTGAAGATCATGTCGACTAGTCCAACGCTCAAAGCCTCCAATTTTTCATTTCCAATCAGGAGAGGTGTTAGAATTGCAGCAACTGATGAACTACGGTAACTAAATTCTCCATGATAAAGGACATGATGGCAGAATGGAAAAGTAAAATATGAAGTTGAAGGTCTAAGTTGACTAGGCTCAACTACTTTGATGATTCGGTGATTGAGTCATTCATGACGATGCAGCTTTTGGAAACTCCCATCTAATTAATCAGAACTAATTAGATTAAAATCTAAAATAAAAGTTCTAGCTTTTAAATTTAATTTAACAATTCATGTATTTGATAAATTCATAAAAAAAAATCTTATGTCATTAGGTAGTTGGGCCAACCTTTAGGAATTGTGGTAATTGGGGTCCACCTTCTAAGAATTAGAATATGCAGAACCCACCATTTTGATCGATCATTTTAAAAATTTATGATGTCATTTTCATTCAAAACAAATAAATTTTGTATTTTTCACCTCTACCCACTTTACCTAAAAATGCTCTTAAAAATAAGCAACCCCTGGCTATTTTTTTTCTTAAAGGCAAAAGCTCTAATTTGTAATAAGCTATAAAATTAGAAAATAAATATTTGTTTGTGTGTCGGGTCATTTTAAAAAACAATGAGGCCGTTGTTCCTATATATGCACGAGAGTATGAAAATCATTTGGGTCGGGGTTTGAAAGGTCACTACAAGAAAAAGACTTTTAGCAGCCACCATTAGCCGTCGCTAAAAGTCACCTGGCGGTCGTTAATACTCTTTAGCGACCGCCAAGTAGCGGCCGCGAAAACTTCGTCGCAAAAACGTTTTAGCGACCGCCATTGACGGTCACTAATACTCAATAAAAGAATTTTTAAAAAAGTATTACTCAACAAAAAAATTTAGAAAAGTATTAGCGACAACCAATGGCGGTCGCTAATAGTATTAAATTTAAAAAAAAAAATGTATCGGTTGTCATTTTTTCAAAGGAAGTTGTCCCCTGGGCCCCCGCGAGATGACTGGTCCGCTCGACCCCCGCCAGGGGATACCCCGGACCCCCTTCGTAAAGCGCATGTTTTAACACCATCAAAACTCTTTCAAGCATTTAAATAAATCCTAACCATCCATTTGCTAACCAAAATCAACAATTCATAAATAAATAAAGAAAGTAGTAACTTGTAGGTTCCTATCCAGCCATTTTCCTTGCTTTGCCCTGATGTGGCTGGCCCACCACCAGGAATGTGCAAGAGGAAACAGACACAACTATAGATTGAACAGAAGCGAACAAAACCTACATCATATTAAAGCATGTAAAAGTAAAACACACCCACAAAAAAAATGGTTACCTAAATTTCATATAGATTATCAGAGGTCATACTATATTTTTTTAACGGGTTCCAAACATGTAATTGTATTTATTTGTTTTAACTTTACGATTTCCATAAAAATGCCGACTATATTTTTTTAATGGGTTCCAAACATGTAATTTCATTTACTGCAGAAAAGTAGAACACTCACAAAGATATCTCAATGAATCATAAAACATTTGGCAGGGAAAAGAAAAGGAATCGCAGACTAATTATCAGTTTCCATGCATCATAGAAAGCATTAACACCATACTAAAATTTAAAAAATACCTTGGACTAGTTACATATTGACATCACTTTATGGATGCTGAGCATCAACAAAAATAAAGAATGAGAAATGAAAAGTACCAACACAACCCAAACTTCCCAACTTACAGCTCAATTAACATGAGTCTTGTAAAGGTGATTCAAAAAAACTTGGAAAAAGTGAAAATGAAAGAAGTGTATACACCATACATTGGATCATTTCTAGGTAATTTCCTTGCAAAAATTAGAACCCTTGTTCCATGAAACCCAATGTTCACAAAAAAGAGATTATTCGTTGGAATTCATGCCTCTCATCACAATCAATAGCTTACAGAAACAAAAAGATCAAGACATGAAAGCTAATGATGCACAAGATTATTTACAAATACCGCATGAGAGAGCTCCCTAACTTGGTTTACTTAGAAAGAATCGCACAACACCAAAAGTGATCAATCTGCAGCCACCAATAAAGAACTGTTATTATTTCTCCTAAGTACAAGCACAAGTTAACATGAGAAAATGTGTGCCCATTACACAAGTTTTTCCCAGCTTGAGCTTGAATTGGATTAAGTAGAGTTGGGCTTCATAGTACTAAACCGAGCTTCAAGCTTGAGTACAAATATGATCAGAATACAAGACCAACTATGCCAGTCTTAAGTAGCTTGGTTTAATTAAGCATATCAAATAGCAATTGATCAGTGAAGCCTGATCCAGCATAAAATATATATATTAAGTAAACTTTCTCCTTAGCACCACTTCTATGAGCACTAGCAGAGGGCTGCCATGCGGTATCCACTTTTGGTTACGCAAATCATGAGGAATAAACCGAGAAAGAACTCTGCTTAAGCGGGGGAGTCAAACACAACTTTATTCGTCGTATAAGAGATCTAAGTTCCAAGTGCTTCCTGACCATTGAAATGTTTCTATAGGTGCAGAAAAATATGACCCACAATAATCGGGGTGCCTTACAGGACTAATCCAAATGAAGAAGGTAACCTGCTGCCTGAAAGAGAAGAGCAAACGGTCAGAGGACCCTGGCCTAAGCGGCGCAAGGCTCTCCGATGCCTAAGTCAGTAAGTGAACTGGAACAAAGGAAGGAGAGGAAGAGTAACGTCTCTCAGGTTTGGATTGGTTGTAGTCCTGCAGGATCTTCTGTCAACGTTTTCTTCACAGGTGATTTTGGATTGGTTGCTGCTAATCGCCATTCAAAAGACCAGCAGCAGGCGACAGTTCTCGGGTACAAGACACACATGAACTGGTCACATGGTTTTAGTGGAAGAAGATCAGAGCAATCGGCTGCCGGTCTTGTCGCGCTATCGTCGATGAAGAAGCAGTCGAAGTTGCATGTTCGGTGCAAATAGGGCTCTCAACTGTTGCAGAACGGTGAAAGAGATTTGGAATCTCTGATCTGATTGGTGGGCCTGCATCACCCTCAATCAGATTAAGGCGCTAAAACCAGAAGATCAGAGATTGTCGCTTGCGCAGCTAACAAAAAAAAAGATCGGAGGAAGAAGAGATTGCCTATCACTGATTGCCATCCTCGCTGGAGAAGGCTGACGATCGTTGCCGGATTTGCACCGAAGAAGACAATTGTAGAAGAGGATCCATCCTCGCTGGAGAAGGCTGGCAATCATTGATGGCGATCCCAGACCATTAATGGCGATTCCAGACCGTTGATGTCGATCACACAAGAACCTGTGGCCCACCTTCCTTCTTCTCCCATTCTGGTGTTTCCATTTCTCCTTCTTCGATCACACTACAAGAAAAGTGGCAATTAGCGGCGGTTTATAGCGGTGGTCTATGTTTCCGTCACTAAAAATAAGTTTTATATACGTTTTTAGTACATACAGTGGCGGTAATTGTTTTTGCTGCTATTAAGTGTACTTTATGTAAGTTTTAAATACATATACACTATACATATAGCCGCGGTAATTGTAGTTTGCTGCTATTAAGTGTAGTGTATATAAGTTTTTAATATATATACATTATACATACAGCGGCGGTAATTTGATTTTGCTGCTATTAAGTGGTACATACAGTGGCAGTACTTAAATTTTGTTGCTATTGCTGTACCACGTATATAATACAAATACGTATGGTAGTGGAAAATTTATTATGCCATATATACCACTATAAACACTACGTATAGCAGCGGAATACACTGTCCGTCACTACATCTACTAGCAGCGGAATACACTTTCCGTCACTACATCTACGTATCTACTACTATAAACACTACATATAGCATATGGCAGCAGAAAGTATTATGCCACTATAAATACTTACGTATAGCAACGGAAATTAGATTCTGTCGTTCCTGCTGCTTGAAAGATAGAGGAGTCTTTTGAAATGTCATTTCTTCATTTTGAATTTCGGTTTGGGCGGGCTCCTTGAAAACTTTTCATTTTGAAATGCATGCTGACATCACCATAGACTTTTTAGCAACTTTTCAGCTAACTCTTTTTGCTGACATCACCATCCCTCACCCCTGTGGTGAGGAATAACATCACCATATATATATACTACTACCAAAAGGACATTTTATATCGGTTGCAAAAACTGCCTTATATCGGTTTTTAATATAACCGATATAATATCTTCAGTCAAGATTTTTTATATCGGTTTATTTTTTTTTATATCGGACAGTTTTTTTTATATCGGTTATAAAGCAACCGATATAATAATCTGTATATATAAGTCGGTTTGCTATATTTTATATCGGTTATTATGAAACCGATATTATATAGTTCCCAAAACCGATATCCCATCTATCTTTTTATATCGGTTGTTCTTAATTTCCACCCGCCAACTCCTCTTTTCCTTTGGCGCCTTCATTTCAGACTCTCCCCTCTCTAATATACAATCCCATTTTTATTTCGCTCATCCCCATCCCTCCCTCCCTCGTGCCTTCTCTCGTTCTCTCCCTCTCTGGCCCTGGCCATCGTCTCGTCTCCCTGTGCAGGCCATCCCCATCCCTCTCTTGCTCTCTCCTATCTTCATCTCCATCCCGCTCTTCCTCTTCCCGGAATCTCTCTCTCTCAGGCGGCGTAAGTCTCACAGCCCCCACCCCCCTTCACCGACCTTGGTTCTCTCTGCTCCATCACCAAACCCATCTCGACCCTCCCATCATCTTCTCCTCTCCATCGCCGGACTGTGCGCAGAAACGCCCCAGACGCCACTGCCCACCACTCTGTCCATTTTCCTCGCAGCGGTAGCAGGCATCACTGCCCTCTCCATCTTCCTCGCAGCCGCAGCAGCCAGGACATTCATCTCACTGTCTCTCCCCTGCCATCCTCAATATCCAAATAGGTCTTTCTCCCTCTCCCTCTCTTCTCTTCTTTTTTCCATTTGTATTAAGATCTGGATTTGGGTTTTAAGACCCCTGTTTTCATTTGTTTTGAATATCTCGATATGGGTTTTGATGGTTGTGTTTGATTGTGCATTTCTTTCTTCCTTCAATTAGGGTCTGTACTTCTGTTGTCTGGGTTTTGCTTGGTTTCTTTTTTTTTTTTATGATCTTCATTTTTTTATTGTTTCAATGTTTTCTTATGGGTGATAAAGATATGGTTATGATTGTTGAGCTTGAAAATACCATTGCTAACATGGATGACAGAGTGAGGCATTGAAGGATGTGGTGTGAATGTGATTGAATTCTAGATCTAAGTGAATTAGTTGGATAATATGATGGTCCCTTGCTGTTTAAGGGTTGGATAATATGCCCGTCTCCTCTCTATTATATATTGGCAATGATTGTAGAATGGGCTGCAGTTCAGGCTCTTTAGTTCTTGCTTCTCAGCTTTTCTGATGGAGTAGTTTGCCTTACAGTAGGTGATTGCACTAGCTGGTGCAGTAGCAGTTCTGGGCTAAGTCTATGTAGCTCCTTTTGGTCTGCAGGGATCTCTACTCTCTTCCCTTTTTGTAAGTGAATTTTGTAGAGATCGTTTCAGTGGGAGTTTTGGTGTTCAGATGGGCTCTGTTTTGCCAATCCTTGAGACAATCTTGCAGTGGCCTCTCGGTTTCGACCAGCTTGTAGCTATTTTTTTGTTAGCCTCTTTCTCTGTTCTGAGCTGCTGCTGGTAGTGTTATTTCGGTTCAGTTCTATCGGAGATTGTTAGGATTTTGTTTATTGCAATTTGATGGATGCATTAGGTTTTTATTCATCTCATGAATTTTCACACATGCATTGATTTAGAAATTCTTGAAATCTTGATTTACACATGCATTGTTTTAATCTTGTAAATCATGTGTTTCATGCATGTTTTGGTTTTCATCTTGGATGCATTTTATTTGAAAAAGAATTTTACAAATCAAGCTAGCCAATGATTTAAAGTTTCAAATGATTTTTGGCTTTTTATGTTTCATGATTTTAAAATACTTAGAATGATTTAAGATCATGTTTTCATGCTTGATTTAATGGCCCAATTGTCCCCACTTGAAAATACATTAAAATATGCAAAATATGCATTTTTGGGGGACATGGTCCAGGGGACCTGGTCGACCCGCAGTGTGGCCGGTCGACCGAGCCCATGGACCCGGTCGACCGAGCCCACTGCGGGTCGACCGGGAAAGAGCCAACAGCTCTTTTTCAAACGGTCAGTTTTATGACCGTTGGAGGCCAGGTCGACCGGGGCTTTTATGGGGTCGACCGGGCACTCGCAGAACTCAACTTTTTGAGTATAAAAAGGGGTTCATTCCCATTGAAAAAGTGTTGAATATTTTAGAACTCTTAAGCCTTCTTTGAGGTGTTTGGAGACAAGGAAAAGGGGATGAACTAAGAGAGATCAAGGGGGTCATTAGTAAAGCTCAAGCTTGGATCATTAAGTTAAATCATCAAGTAAGCTTTACTTTTATTAATCATATGTTTTATGCTTTGACTAAATTATTGGTAAATGATTTTTAGCATATTAACTATGATGTGTTGAATCCACTCTTCTCTTAATCTTTGATTTTAGTTATTGGATTCTTCACCCTTGATTTCAAACCAAGTTTTGTTTTAAACTTTGTCAATCATGCTTAACCAAAATCTTTGATTTCTTTATAGCATGATACATTAACTTGTTTGAAACTCTCTTTGTTGTTTTCAATCTATTTGAACTTTAGTTAAACTAATTTGTTTTGAAAACAACATTGAATGTGCATCACATGTTTAGACATAATTAATTCATACAACTTGTGTCATCTTGATTTTCATAAATCTTTTATAAGTTAGTATTTGTGTACATGTGATTTGCCTAACACTTCAATCAAATCTTTTTATGAGCATTAAACTTTTGAATTGCTTTAAGCATAAAATAGATTGAGCTTAATTTTAATCTTGATTAAAGTTTTCACACACACACCTCATAAGCATTCATCTTTGTAATCCTTAGTGTTTGTGTGAGTTTGTTATTCACTTTCATATCCGCCTATCTTAGAGGCAAATTATTTTGAGCTTAAATTGTAATCTCTTAGAGTGTTTGTAAGACACTTTCTTGAGAAAAATCTTTTTGATTGTTAAAGTTATTGCTTAGCCTAAGAAAAGCATTGTGTAAAGGTTATTGCTTAGCCTATAAAAGCACATTGTACGGTTATTGCTTAGCCTAGAAAAGCATAGTTGTAGAGGTTATTGCTTAGCCTTTTGAAAAGCATAATAGTGGAAATTCGGTGGGGTGTTGAGTCACAAGCCGGTAGTGGATGTAGGCATTGAGGCCGAACCACTATAAATCTTTGTGTAGTGGTGATTGCTTTTGTGGTGATTGTTTTGTTTAGCTTCCGCATATTGTTTGTTTAATCATCACATGTGACTAGTTAATGTTAAAGAATTTAAAATTGGGCATAATTAGTCATAAAGTGTAGCTCACCCTATTCACCCCCCCCCCCCCCTAGGGTAAGGATCCCCAGGACTTTCAGAGATGTGGGTCCCATTTGTTTGAAATCTGAGGTGCTGTTGTTCATCGTTTTGTATTGCTACTGGAAAGCAAATATAGTGTAGTTTACTTGTTAGTGAGTTGGTGCTCTCAATGGAGTAGGTTGCAGAGGTCCTCTCTTTTTCTCCCTCTTATTTTTTTTATCTTTTCTATCCCTTATGTTTCTGGGATGGCTTTTTGAATCTTGTATGTATCATTTTTGCTTGTCTTTGTCCTCTGGGCTTTGCCCTTTTTCTTCTTTAATACCAATTTACCATTAGCAAAAAAATATATATTGGCAATGATTTGTTCACTTGATAGTGGCCCAAGCTGAAGCTTAGGCTCTTCAACAATCCAATGGTGTTATCACCACTGTAATGGACATCAATAGGAGAAACAAAGCATGTAATCTGAGCTGAATTTATAAAAGTAAAATAATACACCGCTATGTAATGGGGCTTGAACATCTCCTTGTGTTTACAAAGAATATGTCTCCACTTCCATTCTAGTTTAACTATGATAACTCTACTTCTAATTTTGACATTCTTTAAAAAAATGGATTACATAAGAACTTCTAGCTTAACTTGAGAAGCAAGCCCATGTCACTTGCATAAGTAACTAAGTGATGGAGCCCACTTGGCTTGGAAGGCTAGACCTCGTGGGACTTCTCTGTATGAGATAGATTCATGTGACTGGACTGCATCGCAAGTTTATGTCTTGAGCCATAAAAAAGGGGGGGGCTGATCTGTTTATAATTGAAGCTGGCATGGGCATTTTGCTTTTCGATATCCTTCATATTCCTTATTTCAAATAGTTGCCCTCGCTCTATATATATATATATATATCCATCTTTCTCCGTCTATGATTTATTATCTGTTGATTGGTTCCACTTTGCATTTAGCAGAACAACAAAGATGGCCAACCTGATTGGTATCCTTCATATTCCATTATTTCATATAGGGACTCTAAATTGGCACAATATACGCATCTGGTAGGGTTAAGATTGTCGGCCAACCTGATTTTAAAAACAGATTGGGTTAGATTCGACTCCAACCTAGACACCCATAATAAAGATTTGTTTTTACCTGACATAATTAAGAATTGTCATGACTGTGTTTGGTTCTTTCTCATGTCAGTTTGCACACAGAGAGTGTATACAGAGGTGGTGTGAAGAGAAAGGGAATACAAATTGTGAGATCTGTCTTCAGGTTAGTATCCGAGAAGTGGAGATATGATTTGGGTTCTTCTCTGATTTCACTCTTGTGGGTGTTTCTTTTGACTCTTATGAAACAAAACTGGGTTTTCTTATTCAGGATTTATACTTGTTTTTGATACTCTATTTATATATGGTTTCTAGTGAAATTTAGAGCTATTTGAATCTGGGTTTTGTATATCTTTCCCAGTATGTTACAAGCAAGTTGGAATCTCTTCCATCTGGGTCTTTCGCCTTTCTCTTTTTGACTGATTTCTGTTATTTTTTCCAGCACTGGAATTGGTTCTCTATTCTTGTGTGGGTAAATAAGGATTGGATTTTCTATACTTGAGTGCTTGAGTTATTTGTTTTTTGCATAGTTAAAGGATGATCTTCATCAATGTGTTTTCTACAAATTTTGGTGATTGAAATTAGGCTTTGTTATGTTTGGTTCTTTTGCTTTATTTTGTGATCAGGATTGGGCTTCCAACTTGTCCAGTTATGCTTTTTGGGAAAGGTGACTAGTCCGCCGTCTTTATCAGTTCAGATACAATGAAATTGAATCTTTACTGTTTATTTTTAATGCCTTAATGATTATGAAAATTTGATCATTAATAAGTCATTTTGTGGCTTGGATGTAATGAATATTGGGTCACAGCTTTTCCCCCTCTTTATCCTAATAGAATTATACTTTCTCATTTTTTACTATTTGTATATTTCTGTTAATAGGTTTTTTTTAATCTGTAGATGGAACCACTACTATAATATAATTGGGTTTTCTGTTAAAAGCTCTGTCTTCTATTTTTTGAGCATTCTATATGATGTAAATTGATTTTTATGTGCTTTTTCACATGCTCCAATAGTTTCTCCTATAATAGAACTTGGTCCTTTTTTGTTTCTTTATTTCAATGATTTACTTTATTATAGAAACCGACATGATTGATGGGGAAAAATCAATTTTGCAGAAATTTGAACCAGGATACACAATACCAAAGAAGGCCAGATTGGCTGATGTAGCAGTGACAATCAGGTAATTTTCCTTCACCCTTTTGGTCTCTCTAAAATGATGCTTTCAAAATCAAAGTACTTCACAGGTTGGTGGACATCCGAACTGTCATTGTTTGTATATTTTATTATGGTTTCTCTGGAAAGAGCCTTCATGGGTCTGATTCGTTTTTTCAGTTCTTTTAGTGGGTAGGATCCAGATATGTAGTTTTCTTCTTTGCTCAATTACGACAAATTTCAGAGGCTTGGAGAACATCACTAAGATTTGGACTATAACGTATTTGTATCCTGTATTGAGTCACAGGGTGTTCTATTAGAGGGCTTGTGGCGCAATTGAATGTACAGTGAAATCTGCATTTTCTGTTCATACAGGGGCTGTGCTATATATGCCCATTTCAATTCATTTGCAACCGTCTTGCAAACGGAATGGGATGCAGAAAATGTGGCATTCAGATGGAGGTCTCCTGAATGCAGTATCCTTTTTTTTTTAAGGTGAACAAAAGTTAATTTATGTCCCAATGGGCTGTGAAGTACAAACCTGCATGTGGAACATATGTTCATTATCAGTTCATGGGTGTTGAGTTTTTTTTTTTTCAATCTTGTGAAGTTCTTTTTTCTTAACTATTCACTTATAAATGAAAGGGATGAATCTAGTAAAATCCATCTAATTCCCTAATGAAACTGGCTAGAGACCTCTTTGGCAATTGCTTTGGTTATCTTATGCAAATGTCTGCACAAACTAGCAACCAAAGTGTTACACCTACTTACTTGTTTTGACTTCACCAAAATACTAGAGATTCCGTACTCTTGGATATGAATAGAGTTAATTATTAAAACTGACTGACTGATGAATGGATATGGTTTTGAAAATTTTGAAATGTGATTACTTGGTTGAATTGCCACTCTTATAATGGTAATTGAATTGTCATTTTTAAATCTTGTCATATGTATAGTGTTACGGTTGGCATGCTTTCTTCTTCTGCTAAGCAGCAACTAATTGAGGGAATGCATATCCAATGCAGGCTTATGTATGGTTTGGACTACAAAGGAAATGTTTGTGGGAACAGGCATGCAGATCCAGATCTTAGTGAGTTGGAGATTAGATATTGGTTGAATCCCAACCAGGTGTATCAAAGTGGGCTGAAGGCAGTCAGTTCAAGCTGGTTGATGCTAGAAGCGTTTGTTTGATGGAATGCCCCGAACCATCCAATGACGGCCTTAATTGGGTTTGTGATTATCTGAAGGGAGATATTCACATATCAGTCGATGACTGGATTGATAGGAATTACGATTATTATGAGTTCCTCACACTGGAAATGAGGAACAGTTTTCTTCAGCTTCAAGGCCCATGTTACCCTGTCATATTTCCTAGTAATAATGGTAAGTGACAGAGACCCATTTTAACACAATTTATCCTGGCCACATATGCAACTCTCTTTCTTACTGAAATAGTATTTATATTTGAGTATGACTGTCAATCCACCAAGGGTAGACAATGCTTCAAAAATGACCTTTATATTGAACATTATATTTTTTTCCATGTGGTCTAATATTTGTTTTTTGGTAATATATTGCTTTCATTTTTTGAATGTGACTGTTATTTTGTTCTTAACCATTTCCTGCAGGATAAGGGTTAGAACTTCCCAGTCGGGATCTAAGTTAAAGAGCATTCTCTAGCTACCATTGGATCCATAGGATGATTGTTCTAGATCATTGATCCATGACCCCACTAGCTCTCAAGTCCAAGGACACCATGAGTGTCTTTGAGCTAATGATCATGTAGTTTCTCTTTAGCATGATCTATGTTGAAACATTAGTTGAGTAGGATTCAGCCATGTGCATGCTTAGTTGTATTCAAATTGGAAATCTCTAGTTGAGAAGTGGGACGAGTCATCCACTCTTTCATCATCATGACAAGCAGGTTTCTAGAAACTGTATCCAATTGAGTTTTACACTTTGTTTCATTGTATGGTGTTTTGTGGTTGAATGTTTATATGATAAGATATGACAACACCTTTTATTTGACATTGTTACTTTCAGCTTGATGGATTGGAAATGATGTTGTTTCTGTTGTCATTGGAGCAAGTGATCCGTATCTTCACATAGGTGGAAGAGTGAGACTCTCTCATCAACTAATACTTTGGATTTGGAAGATCTACTAATTTGCATGCATTTACTCATTTTGTGCCTGTATTTTCAGGAAGTAAACCATCTTCGTGCTGTTGCCATTCTGATGACAGTTGTAATGATTATTGCTATTCTTTCATCAATAGCTATTGTTCGCCGCATCCTTATGGTGACATCTGTTCTGAAGGTAAGCAATGCTTTTTATCTATTGTTGGAGTTGTTGTTATAAAAGGAAGCTAGATTTTATGTACATGAATAGAAATGGAAGTTGGATGTGTAAAGGTTTTGTAATTTTACATGAAGTTGGATGTGTAATGGTTTTGAAAATGCATGTACATGTTTTGGAATGTGTGTATTAATTATATGAACAGAGGTTGAAAGTTGTGGAGTGGAATTAGATGTTACAATTTATTCATATGTTGGATTTGAACTGAAGTTACAGTCATTTTCTACAAGTTACAACTTGTTAATGGTGGAGTTTGCTGCAGGTGGGTGTGTGCAAGGTGGTGCAGCAGGTGGACTATGCAGGGTGGTGTAGCAGGTGAGCTGTGGGTGTGCAGGTGGTGGAAGAAGAGGAGGCAGTGGGTGTGTAGGTGGTGTGTGTGCGTGCAGGTAGTGGAAGAGGAGAAATTTCTCTTTTCCTTTTCTTTTCGATTTTTTTTTCTAATGTAGCTCAAAAGATTATAGCATCTGTGGTATTTCATTCTGAGAAATAAAATATTCAATTTATGAACTTTTGTTCTTTTATTTTCTATGAGATGGATATGATATTCACTTATATAAGTAGCTGATGTAGTGGGCCATCACGTTCATGAATACTCCATATAAATCACATTCTTTTGTTTTTTTTTGTTTATATATACAATATTTCCATAGAGATTTGTCTAGTCAAGCTTTATGTTAATTATTAGTTATGATCATTGGCAAAGTTTGTTAGACACATGGATACTGTGGATCTTTAGAATTCATCAGAGTAACTTTGCTTAAAGATCTATTGCCTTGTGATTTATTCTTGGTCTTGAATGTGTTTCTTTTTTTTTTTTTTTGTTTCAAAGAATGCCTACTATCACTATTCTCATTTTATCAGATGCAGCTTATTCTTTGTTTACATTCTTCTCTCTTTCGATTTTTTATCAAATTGCACCTTTTTTTGGTGTGTGTGTGGTGGGTGTTGGGTAGGGGATTTCCTTGCATTTTTTAGAATGGATTGTGTTATATATTGTGTAGAAGATTGGACCCTATTAGTGTTCTATTGACAATAGATGCATGTGTGTGTTGATGTTGAAAACAATCTAATTAATGATGAGCACAAGATGCATGTTTAAAACTTTGCTAACCCATTTCATCAATTAACCTACAGGATGAAGCAAAGGACAATTTTCTATTATTTTGAGACAACTTGAAAAAATTGCTAGTAGTTTCTATTATTTTTAGGGCTGTATTAGTTGTTTTTACTTTTGTCCACACTGTCAACTTGTTCTCTTTGGTTTTTGTTTTTACTTTGTTCTTCACTTACATTCTTATAGCAATTTTTATTTTATTTTTTCCTCAGTTCTTAATGCAAGATATTTTACTGGATTCATTGTTGCCCAGTTCTTCCCATAGTTTCTGATGTTTAAGACCATGGATTCTTGCAGAAGGTGCGTTGAGATTACCAAGTCTGGTATGTGGCAGATCCTAGTGAAAGTCCAAGGGATCCTAACCCTAGAGGGGGGTGAATCGGGTGATCTACACTTAATGACTAATTATGGCCAATTTTAGTTTCTTTAAAATAAACTATTCACATGTGATGATTAACATACAATATGCAGAAGCTTAAACAAAACAATCACCAGTACACAAGGATTTATAGTGGTTCGGCCTCAATGCCTACACCCACTACCGGTTTGTGACTCAACACCCCACCGGATTTCCACTAATATGCTTTTCAAAAGGCTAAGCAATAACCTTTACAATATCCTTTCCAAGGATAAGCAATAACCTTACAATGTTGTTTTTTTAGGCTAAACAACAACCTATACACAATGCTTTTATATGGCTAAGCAATAACCTTACAATCAAATGATTTCTCTAAAGAAAGTGTTTTCACAAAACACTCTAAGAGATTACAATTAAGCTCAAATAAAATTGCCTCTAAATAGGCGAATATGAAAATGAAAAGCTAACTCACACAACACTCTAAATAATGCAAAGATGAATGCTCATGAAGTGTGTGTGTGAATACTTCAATCAAGTTTAAAAGATAAGCTCAATTAATGTATGCTTAATGCATTTGAAAGTTTAAAGCACATAAAAAGATATGATTGAAGTAATATGCAAATCACATGTACCAAATACAAACTTGTAGAAGATATGAAAAACAAGGGTTCACAAGTTGCATGAAATTAATTTAGTCTAAACATGTGATGCATGTGCAATATTGTTTTCAAAACCAAACTAATTCAACAAAGGTTTAAATGAATGAAAACAACAAGGAAAGATTCAAAACAAGTTAATGAATCATGACATAAAAAGAAATCAAAGATTTTGGCAATGCATGATTAACAAAGTTTATAAAACAAACTTGTTTTGAAATCAAGGTGAAGAATCCTATGACTTAAATCAAAGATTAAAGAAGTAGAGGATTCAACACATCATAGTTTATATGCTAAAATCATTTACCAATAGTTTAACAAAGCATAAAACAATGACTAATAAAAAGCAAAGCTTACTTGGTGGTTTAACTTCATTAATATAAGCTTTAGCTTTCCTTAATGACCATTAGCCTTCCTTAGCTTGATCCCCTTTCTTTTGCCTCAAAATACCTCAAGAAGGGCTTCAAAAATCATCCCAAATGGCTAAGGAATGAGTTTCTTTTTATAGAAAAAGTGGTCCAACGGCTCCTTGTCGGTCGACCCACAGGTTGTTGTCGGTCAACCGACACCTCAACGGTCAGATTTCAATGGTCAAGAAATTTTCCATTGTGCAGGTGTGGGTCAGCCGACAGGAACCGACAAGCTGACCGACAGTACAATTTTGTTCAGAAAATAGCTCTCTGGAACTGAGAGGCTTTCGGTCAGCTTCTGAACCATGGTCGGTTAGCCGACACCTGACCGCGATGCTAACCGACAGTGTGGCTAAAATCCCAACTTTTGCACATTTCAAAGTATTTTCATGTAGGGATTTTTGGGCCACTAAACCAAGCTTGGAAACATGATTTTAAATCATCTAAGTGCTTTTAAAATCATGAAACATAAAAAGCCAAATATAGTTTGAAACTTTAAAACATAGGCTAGCTTGATTTGTAAAAATCTTTTCAAAAACAAATGCATCCAAGATTTAAATCCAAAACATGCACAAACTATAAGGTTCACAATATTTAAAAATAATGCATGTAGAAAATCAGATTTCAAGATATTTAACTCAATGCTTGTGTGAAAAATCATGAGATGCTAAAATGATAATGCATCCATCAAATTGCAATACACAAAATCCCTAACACCTAGTAGTCTTTTTTAGTTTACTCATGCTTCTGTGATTTATTCTTCTTCAATAAATGAAGACTTTTACTACATAACAGAGCATAGTATGTATAGATGCCCTTTCAATCCAGAGTGAACAAATTGGGAGGGAAAATAGTACAAATTTTGATCCTAATAGTCTGGCTTCAGGAATTTGGACATCTAAAGATGTGTGGATGGTTACTACTGTTTGTTTCCATTTGGTGGCACAAGTTCTACATTTAAAGATTCTTTTCATTTTGAGACCGTGCTTTGATGGGACCTGCACGGGATAATGGCCCTTTACATGTTCACTACACATTTAAGGATAATGGCCCATTATTGATTACAAGACTCATTATTGCTTTAGAATTGTCTTTTTTTTTTTCTGAAAAAGGCCATGATCAACTTTCCTTTTTATTGTTTTGTATCTTGTAATGAGAATGTTGTTTTTGGAATAATGACATGGTGTTAGTTATAGAAATGAATGAACATAAGTTTTTTTGTGCATCTTTCTAGTGTGTTGGGGCATTGAAGTGCTATGGTCAAATGGTGTATAACTGATGACGAGTGGTGAATGACTTTGTAGTGTGTTGGGGCATTGGGTTGTTTATATGAAGTGTTTTTTTGTCATGTACAGGTACTAGCAGGTTGTAAAAAAAAAATTACATGTCACACGTACAGGGGAGACTATGCCGAAATTTCGAGAAAATCTTTCCAGGTACATCCCATGTTTTTTGGGTCTACAAAGATGTGAACCTTTTCTATGAACCACTTTATTTCGTTTAAGCTGTGTTTGATTGCATATGGTGGTTGTTTTTACCAGGAAATCTCATTTTACTGTATAGTTCTTCATGCATGAGATAGGAAGCATATATATTAGCTAGGCTTCTCTTGCAAAGTATTGATCGATGAAGTGATTTATGCCTTGTAGCTCCATTTTTCATTGGAGAACTAATCGGGGAAGCAGCGGTACACGGAGGCATCATATGCCACATGGTACATATATACATACTTTTGGTTTTTTTGTTTATATATAGTTCAACTTTTTGTACATCCCATGGAAGACAGTGTAGATACTATATATATATATATATACACAATATTTCCATAGAGGTTTGTCTAGTCAAGCTTTATGTTAATTATTAGTTATGAACGAGGACTAAGCGGTCGTTACATGGAGGCATTATGCATGTAGTTCTCAATATATAATTTTATCTTTCTTGCTTTAGTTTAACTTAGCTTGTTAAGCTGTACAGTACATGGAAGTGAATGAACTACCTATACTATACTATGCATGTGTATATATGTACATAGAAATTAATTTGTTTATATATATACAAAGATTTTTGTTGTTTAGATGTTAGTATTTTGAGGTATATTGCAGGTTTTTTTTATCGTGGTACAACATGTTCTTGTGATATTAAAAATAAATAAATTGTGAAATTATATCGGTTTTTAATGAAACCGATATAACAAACCAATTACATATTTTTTATATCGGTTATTCTTAATCAATTATATCGATTATAATTTAACCGATATAATAAACCATATGAAACCGATATAACAAACCAATTACATATTTTTTATATCGGTTATTCTTAATCAATTATATCGGTTATTATGAAACTGATATAAAAAATCATATGAAACCGATATAACATATATTAATTATGTCGGTTTGGCTATAAGTTATATTGGTTTGACTATAAGTTATATCGGTTTTACAATAATTTATGATATATATACATATAATATTACATCGCTTTAGGCTTAACCGATATGAAATATTACATTTATTATATTGGTTCTGTTTATCTTTTATATCGGGGGTACTTATATCGGTTTGAAATTCACGCAAAAATCGATATAATAGGTCTTTTATATCGGTTTTTAGCCAATACAAAAACCTTTTTTTCTAGTAGTGATATATATATAAAAAAACAAGGCTCTCCTTAGCTCATGCTTAAGATAAGATAAACTCAAGTATGTGGTGGAGCCCACTTAGGGACCCACATGGGGATGGGGGTTGGGGGGATTTCAAGGATTCCCTAGGATCTTCCTCCCTGTAAAAAATCAGCTCCAACCGCAATTTTTATCATCTCCATATGGGCCCAAGAGTTTAATGGTCAACAATCCATTCGGATTGATATATAGTCAATCCAATGGTCCAGTAAATTCAGATCTTACCGAAAGTTTGTGGACATGTGCAATTTAAGGAGGCAATGTGCTTCGTCCATTTGGATGGACCAAAGGTGGGCCCCACAAGCACAAGCTTACAAAATTTTCTCCCTAAGCTCGAACTTAGGGGGAGCTTTGCTCATATATATATATATATATATATTGCAGACTGATTTCAATTTAGAAATCAGCGTCAATTGCTCAATTGATTTTGACTCTTCAATTCATTTAATACTCCATCAATTGCTCATTAACTGGCCCTTCTTCTCTTACCCATCTCTTAAAGAGAAAAAGAGAGACCACCATGATACCACATCATTATGGCCCATTGCAATTCTGAATTAAAATCTTCTTTGCTCCTAAAAATGTCATTATTAAGGTTAAAAATGGTAATGTCTCTTTAATATTATAAATGCCACTAACTTATCAATCTCACCTATTTTATTCACTCCATGATAGCTGGGCTTCCCTGGTGCACCACCAATTAAACACACATGGAAAAATATGGCCAGCTTACAATATGGGCCCTATCTAAATAACTCGGTTTCATCCATAGTGCGGTACTATTTTTACATTTTTCACTTCATAAAATATGTTGCCCTATGCTAAGAACAGGCATCTTTCGCTTGTTCTTTAAATGACTCAAATAACTTTCACAAATAAATATCCTTGCTAGTATTTAAATGACTTAAACAACCTTCACAAATAAATCTACTTGTATTCCCTATTTAATTTCACCTTCGTGCTAGAAGCTTGTGCAAGATATTGAGGCTAAAATCATTTCAAATTATTTTCCTAAAGGGGGTGGTGGGGGAGTAAAATCATTTGTATTCACTATGACACCCTTTTGTTGGCCCACATATAAATCTAGACCAATCAAAACACATGGTTCCTACTCCTATTGGAGTGAAATTGGATGAGGGCACATCTATCTATAATTATTATAGTACTTTGTTATATGTATGGGAATCTGCATAAGTTGTTTTAAGGTATATTTATAATGGGATTGAATGCAATTTTTTTTTTTTTTTTTGGTAAGAGGATTGAATGCATTAAAACAAAAATAAACTTAGTTATTTTCAATTGAAGGTTGAATTAGGGGGCAAAAACGCCCCTTTTTCATATAAAGGGGCATTATGAAAGAATTTTTCTCTCTCTATCGGCGAAGTTCCGCCCCAACAGACTGCCACTGAAGTTGACCTCTACTGGAAGCATCTACTTGAAGATCATGTCGACTAGTCCAACGCTCAAAGCCTCCAATTTTTCATTTCCAATCAGGAGAGGTGTTAGAATTGCAGCAACTGATGAACTACGGTAACTAAATTCTCCATGATAAAGGACATGATGGCAGAATGGAAAAGTAAAATATGAAGTTGAAGGTCTAAGTTGACTAGACTCAACCACTTTGATGATTCGGTTATTGAGTCATTCATGACGATGCGCGCAGCTCATCATCTGGTCATCCAACGTTCGAGTAAGGGCCCTTTTGGAAACTCCCATCTAATTAATCAGAACTAATTAGATTAAAATCTAAAATAAAAGTTCTAGCTTTTAAATTTAATTTAACAATTCATGTGTTTGATAAAATTATAAAAAAAAATCTTATTTCATTAGGTAGTTGGGCCAACCTTGGGCCAGTTTGGCACTTTACTTTTAAAATCAAGTGGAGTGAAGTGAAATAAAAAGTATGAATAAAAAATATAGTGAGTTATGATGGTATTTTATTTTTAGTTGTTGAGGATAGAATATTGTTGACTTTTGGTATGAAAAATGGAGTTTTTTTTTCTTTTAGTAAGTAATTGTTGTTGCTTTTTGACTTTTTGTTGCAAAAGTTGAAGAGAGTGTGAATAAAATATAAGTGACTTTTTGACATTACTCCACCTGACTTTACAAGTAGAAATACCAAACTAGCCCAGGAATTGTAGTAATTGGGGTCCACCTTCTAAGAATTAGAATGCAGAACCCACCATTTTGATCATTTTAAAAATTTATGATGTCATTTTCATTCAAAACAAATAAATTTTGTATTTTTCACCTCTACCCACTTTACCTAAAAATGCTCTTAAAAATAAGCAACCCCTGGCTATTTTTTTTTTCTTGTAATAAGTTATAAAATTAGAAAATAAATATTTGTTTGTGTGTCGGGTCATTTTAAAAAACAATGAGGCCGTTGTTCCTATATATGCACGAGAGCATGAAATTCATTTTGGGTCGAGGTTTGAAAGGTCACTACTAGAAAAAAGACTTTTAGTAGCCGCCATTAGCCGTCGCTAAAAGTCACCTGGCGGTCGCTAATGAGTATTAGCGACCGCCAAGTAGTGGCCGCGAAAACTTCGTCGCAAAAACGTTTTAGCGACCGCCATTGACGATCGCTAATACTCAATAATAAATAATTTTTAAAAAAGTATTACTCAATAAAAAATTTTAGAAAAGTATCGCTAATAGTATTAATTTAAAAAAAAAAAAAAACGTATCGGTTGTCTTGAGGAAGCTGCCCCCTGGGCCCCCGGGAGATGACCGGTCAGCTTGACCCCGCCAGGGGATACCCACGGACCCCCTTCGTAAAGCGCATGTTTTAACACCATCATAACTCTTTCAAGTATTTTAATAAATCCTATTTATTCATTTGCTAACCAAAATCAACAATTCATAAATAAATAAAGAAAGCAGTACCTTGTAGGTTCCTATCCAACCATTTTCGTTGCTTTGCCCTGATGTGGCTGGCCCACCACCAGGAATGTGCAAGAGGAAACAGACATAACTATAGATTGAACAGAAGCGAACAAAACCTACATCATATTAAAGCATGTAAAAGTAAAACACACCCACAAAAAAAAATGGTTACCTAAATTTCATATAGATTATCAGAGGTCATACTATATTTTTTTAACGGGTTCCAAACATGTAATTTCATTTATTTGTTTTAACTTTACGATTTCCATAAAAATGCAGACTATATTTTTTTAACGGGTTCCAAACATGTAATTTCATTTATTGCAGAAAAGTAGAACACTCACAAAGATATCTCAATGAATCATAAAACATTTGGAAGGGAAAAGAAAAGGAATCGCAGACTAATTATCAGTTTTCATCATAGAAAGCATTAACACCATACTAAAATTTAAAAAATACCTTGGACTAGTTACATATTGACATCACTTTATGGATGCTGAGCATCAACAAAAATAAAGAATGAGAAATGAAAAGTACCAACACAACCCAAACTTCCCAACTTACAGCTCAATTGACATGAGTCTTGCAAAGATGATTCAAAGAACTTGGAAAAAGTGAAAATGAAAAAAGTGTATACACCATACATTGGATCATTTCTAGGTAATTTCCTTGCGAAAATTAGAACCCTTGTTCCATGAAACCCAATGTTCACAAAAAAGAGATTATTCGCTGGAATTCATGCCTCTCATCACAATCAATAGCTTACAGAAACAAAAGATCAAGACATGAAAGCTAATGATGCACAAGATTATTTACAAATACCGCATGAGAGAGCTCCCTAACTTGGTTTACTTAGAAAGAATCGCACAATACCAAAAGTGATCAATCTGCAGCCACCAATAAAGAACTGTTATTATTTTCTCCTAAGTACAAACACAAGTTTACATGAGAAAATGTGTGCCTATTACACAAGTTTTTCCCAGCTTGAGCTTGAATTGGATTAAGTAGAGTTGGGCTTCATGGTACTAAACCGAGCTTCAAGCTTGAGTACAAATATGTTCAGAATACAAGACCAACTATGCCAGTCTTAATTAGCTTGGTTTAATTAAGCATATCAAATAGCAATTGAGTTAAGCCTGATCCAGCATTTAATATATATATTTAAGTAAACTTTCTCCTTGGCACCACTTCTATGAGCACTAGCAGAGGGCTGTCATGCGTTATCCACTTTTGGTTACACAAATCATGAGGAATAAACTGAGAAAAGAACTCTGCTTAAGAGGGGGAGTCAAACACAACTTTATTCATCGTATAAGAGACCTAAGTTCCAAGTGCTTCCTGACCATTGAAATGTTTCCATTTGAGCTGGGCCACAAGTTCAATTTTCACAAGACAATCAAATTGGTTATACCACATGGTGAAACAAAAATCACATCTTGTGTCATCACAATTTCTATATCCTCCAGTTTGCAAAATCAGATTTTGAAATCTAAACAGAGAAAAAAAAAAGATATCTCTAACAAATGAAAGGAATTGAAAACCCAACAAACAAACAGGCCTCTAGTCGCCACAAACATTTAATGGATTGGTTTGTGCCCATATTGCGAATAATTTATAATAGAAACGAGAATTCAAGGATCAGCTTTCTCCATGGCCCTGATTTGGATGAAGCTCGCATCGGAGCCCCTAACTGTCCACAACAACTAATAAAAATGAGAGAGAGAGAGAGAGAGAGAGAGAGAGAGAGAGAGAATGGAGATGTATAACACTAACATGTGCAAATCAAGCTGTCAATGTAGAAAAAAATAAGCAAAAACATCCTAATTTATCAGGCAGGCACACCAAACAAAAAAACCCAAACAATACACAAAAACATCCAAACAAGCTACTCTTTTAAAAACCCACAGAAAGTAAACAACCAAAATAAAATATAAGGTACTTGAAAATAATTGTAACAATAAAATCTCACACTTTCTATTAAATAAAATATGGCTTCACCAGTTACAAAATGTCACTTGATGAACAAATAATAACTTGGTACAAAGAAAAAGAAAAATGTACTATGAAACAAGATTTAGTATCAAACACCCACTTCTTCATTTCTTCATATGGCTTGGTCTTTCAAGTCATCCAACGATCAGATCCTAAATCAAAGACATATCATGTCGTCTTCTTTATATTGCAAGAAGTGAAAATAGCGCGTTAAGTTTTAAAACCACATTTAAAAAAATAATTCAGTAGCAAGTTTTAGAACCACATTCAAATGATAATTTTAACAACTTGAGTTAGCCCACTCCTATATAGGGCACTGATCATTAAAACCATATATATATATATATATATATCTTCAGCTCAACTAAGCAGTCAAAATCAAGTAGTCAGTGATACATGCATGTTCACCTGAAGAACCAGACAAAAATAGTCTGTAAAGTACGTATATGCAGTGCATACAATTCCAACGCGAGTCTGCAATAGATGCATATGACGTTCCACTAAGTCTTAACCACAAGAACTATAAAAAAAATTACCAAGTACAAATGCCCAAAGTGCAGCACTATTAAAAAAAATTATTCCAAGAAGGCAAGAACCATACATTTCTTCTAGCTTTTCTCTAGGAGTGGGTTGAACCTTGATTCAACATGCAAGTTATTTGAACATGCAGCAAACATATTAGTAAATTCCTCATAGCCAACACATCAACACCAAAGGCACTTGTTCCGGAAATCAGCAAAGGTTGTGAATGGCATGTAATGTGTATCACTAAAATATATACTTTAAGAATCCTGCTATATGGACTAACTCATGGACAGAACCATGGACTAACCCCATGGTTCTCATCCAAATATTAGATGTTCTCATCCAAACCATGGGGTTAGTCCATGGACTAACTCCATGAGTTAGTCCATGTAGACTTTTTGATGCTTTAAAATTGGGATGGTTGAAGCATGTAACCCAATATTAATTGTTGAAACTGAGTCCATGTAGTGTAAGGTCCCAGATATGTATCACATTGGTTTTTGGCCCATTAGAAGTCAACTGACTCTATTAACCTCATAAATTCAAGTCCCCTACATTCAACATAGGTTTTAATTGGAACAAGAAAATGAAACAAAACCAAACAGAGTCACACATAACAAGTGAACTATTATAGGTTCTCTGTATATGATGTGGCAAAGAAAATATAATAAAATAAAGGATCTTTGTGGTACAAAACGGAAAATCTTAAAATCACCAAAGCATTAACCTGATTTCACCATGTTGCCGCTGGCCAAGATTTAGAAGTATAATTGCAAAACCAGTCCCAAGTACCTGCATAATAGATCAAACCATAGAAAGCAGTAAGTGAAAAACACTTGGATGCATGAAACACTCCTCACTGTGTTTTTGCCTTTCCCTGTTGAACTACATCATTGGCCTGTTTAAGTGGAAGTACAATTTGTAGAATAGAAAAGTTCAGAAAGAATATTTACTCACATAAAGCGGTCCTAAACCCCATCTGGATGCAACAGGTGACAATATAAACCATAAAATGAGACCAGCACATGCCGTAGGACTGATGGAGAAAATTGCCATCAACAGCATATATCTATTGATGTTTATGGAGAAAAATAAAATACAATAAAGTCATCCAATGTGTAAATAATCTTTGAGTGCAACAACTAGAATGTAGGACACCTACCAGGGAGTCTCAGTTTGTCATGAAGAAAAGAGAAAAGCTTCCTCTTCAACCAACTGGCTGATTGCGGAATATGAAACTTCTGAACATCCACAAAACATAAAAAATGTAAAACTCAGATATAGAAAAAATTTATCTTATAATTAACCAACTGCAAAGTATTGATTCGTTTCAATCAAAATATTTAGTTCATTCTAACCAGATCATCATCGTCATCTTCAAAGACATCACGAAGATGTTTAGCAGGTGGTTTTGGTGTGACAGCTACTATTAGAGAATCTGCAAAATACATCAAGAACACTCATTATGGAGGAAAATCCAAAAAAGGTCAAGTAAAATCAAATCCGTTACCCATTCATGTCATGCCACGTATAAAAATCCGCTGCTCTGTGCACTTGCACATATAAAAATCATGTCGTGCCATTCTGAGGTGTGGAAACTTATAACATTATTCTAAATCTTCAATTCGTGAAGTTCAAGACATTCATTTACTAGGTTAGCTTTCGGGATTCCTTTCAGTATGGAATGATTCCATAATTGTATTTTCAGAACTACAACTTAAAGATCTTAATAGTTTGAGTTTTATAAAACAAATGGCAACATTCTTTTTTCTTTTTTTGGCTCAAAATTATTCATTTTACATGTCCTGTACTTAATCGGATTACTTTTCTAAACCTGAATAAATTGTTACAGCTGTGTCTTTAGCTTTGTACTTTAAATTTAATGTCCATTTACTTCATTTCCCTAAGACTCTGATCCTTGATTCCTTTACTATTTAATTTTTCTTTCTGATGGTTTTCTGTTTTGTTTTATGTAGTTAATGGAATGACTGGATCATCAAAAGAGAATTCCACTGATCAAGTGCACAATTTTAGAAGGATTCCTCTTAAATTAATTTCAACCAAAGCTTCATTGGGAAGGTATTTTTATCCTTCCACGTATTACTACATCCCATTATAGGAAACCAGCAGCAGCTATCAAGGAATTTTCACCTGTTGCCATGCGAAGGCAGGGTTTGCTCAATCCAAGGGCCTATTTCAATGCTACGAAAATTCTTTCCTTTATCATAAATGGACATTAGGTGAGTAAAGTAATGTCAAATCCGTTACCCATTCATCTTTTTTTTTACCACAAAAGTTTTGTTCTTCATTGTTCTGTTCATCTTCTTTCAAAGATAGAACAAGAAGAAGAAAAAAATTTGTCTATGGCCTTCTACCAGAAACTAATGATGAGATAGATATGGCCATAGCAGCCCAGGAAAAAGACCCCAAAACAGAGATTCCAATCATCATCTCTCTCTTTCCAATCTTGGGTCTAAAGCATACATATACCCAAATACATCAACAAGAAATTATCACAATCAAAAGAGCAGAATACCTAGATTACAAAATAAAGAAAACAAGCAGTTTATTAAAGAAAATCTCAACTACATTGACATCATAGCATAAAGAGTACCTCTTGGTGTTGCAGAATTGCAGGAATTTCTGTTCTGTTCTCTCTGACTACCAAGACAAAATGAGGAAACAACTACTTCACTCTTTCACACTCTAGAAAAGGGATAGAGTTCTCTTCTGATTTCTCTGTTCTGGGTCCGATTGGAAGATTGGATGAGCAATGGAAGATCAAAGTTCAATCTCCTTTCCAACACAGCCCTTATCTGTTTCAGAAAAATAGAAATCGATCTGACCCTTGAGATCTGTGATAACAAATGTGGCCCACCGCAGATCTGGTCCTCATCTCAGACGAAATCGAGCAGCAATGATCGTTGCGGCAAGCCTTGACTTCTGCGATATACAGCAGCTGATTCTTCTCCTTCACTTACAGCGACCCGAGGGCTCTGTGACCAGCACAGGCAAGCGTTTTCTCGTTTCTTCTGGCAGCAACTGCTGGGCTGGGCTTCTGGAATCCGACCTGTACACTAACCGGTCCTGGGAGCCTAGGTTTCTTCTTCCTCCTCTATTTCAGAAGATCGACTGCTGTAAAGCAATCCCACTGCTGCTCCCCTCCATTCTCCTTCTCTGACGGACGAAGGTGGCTGGTTGGACTTATGTCTGACGACGTCGTTCGACTATAACATCGATGGGCAGTGATGGGGAGGTAATCTCTGGGCAGCGACTGCACTCCTTTTTTTCCACACAACCAGAGGTCGAAGTCCCTCGAGTGCACAGTGCAGAGCGAGAGGGAGAGCGAGGGAGAGAGAGAGAGAGAAGGAGGGGGAGAGGGAGAGGGAGAGGGAGAGGGAGAGAGAGAGAACCAGGGGCGGCTCTGGCGCAGGGAGGGAGAGAGAGAACCGGTGGCGGCTTCGGCGCGCGGGAGGGCACAGTGCAGAGCGAGAGGGAGAGAGAGAAATAGAGGGAGAGAGAGGGAGAGGGAGAGAGAGAGATTGGGGGCGGGAGGGGAAAAAAATGGGAAGGAAAGAATGAATAAAAAATAGGTTTCGGGGGTAGGTTAAAAGATCATTAGTGACAGCTATTGCGGCCGCCTTAGCGGCCGCTAATGTTACTTTTTGCGACCAAGCAACCGCCCGCTTTTTCATCCGCGAATGACTAAAATTCTAGCAGTGATTGAAAAATAACAAATAAAGATTCAACCAAGTAAATGAATCATGCTATAAAAGAAATCAAAGATTTTGGCAAAGCTTGATTAATTAAGATTGTAAAACAAACTTGGTATGAATCAAGGTGAAGAATCCAATCCAACTTAGATCAAAGATTAAATGAAGTAATGGATTCAACATATCATAGTTATCATGCTAAAAATCATTTACCAATAATTTAAACAAAGCATATAACATATGATTAATAAAAGTAAAGCTTACTTAGAGATTTACCTTCATTGATCAAAGCTTTAGCTTTACTAATGACCCCTTGGTCTCTCTTAGTTCATTCCCCTTTTCCTTGTCTCCAAACACCTCAAGGAAGGCTTAAATATTCAACACTTTTCCAAAGGAATGAACCACAATTTTTACTAAAAAATTGAGTTCCAGCGTATCCCCGGTCGACCTGGTACAGAGTCCAGTCAACCTGGTACAAACAGTCAAAAATATGACCGTTGGAGAGCCAATGCCCGGTCGACCTGCAGTGTGCTCAGTCGACTGGGTCCATGGGCTCGGTCGACCGAGCACACTACAGGTCAACCCGAGTCCAGGGACCTTTTTCCCAAATTTTGCATATTTCAAAGTGTATATCTTTTGGGAATTTTGGGCCATAAAATCAAGCTTGGAAACATGTTTTAAATCATTCTAAGGGGTAAAAACATGAAACTTAAAAAGCCTAAGATGATTTGAAAGTTTTAAAACCAATGACTAGCTTGATTAATAAAAACTTCTTTTCAAAAACAAATGCATCCAATGTTTAAAATTAAAACATGCACGAATCATTAATTCTAAAAGACTTAAAACAATGCATGTGTAAATCAAGATTTCAAGATTTTCTAAATCAATGCTCATGTGAAAATTCGAATGATGCTTAAAATGATAATGCATCCATCAAATTGCAAAATACAAAATCCCTAACACGTGAGAGCTGCGTGATGGAGATGAGGTGAGAGCGAGAGAAGGAGACGAGGGCCAGAGAGGGAGAGAGCGAGAGAGGGATGAGCTAGGGAGATTAGGGCGGGCGCATAATAGATGGGTTTTTTAGATTGTTTTTTTTGGAGATGGTGGGAGAGGGTGAGGGCTGCGTGATGGAGAAGACGATTGGAAAAAGGGGGCACCGGTTTTCTTCAGTGGGATGGGTCTGCGCCTGATAACAAAGATGAGTTTTTTGATATCAACAGAGATGGAGATGGTGGGAGGGATCTGCATGCCTTGACTTAGAGGGTGAGGTTTGCGTGAGTGGTGATGGAGGCGAGGGATGGAGATGATGCCGATGAGGGAATGGAGATGGAGAGGGAGAGGGAGATGAGGGAATGGAGGTGACGTGAGTGTGAGAGTGAGGTGAGAGCGGGAGAGGGAGACGAGGGCCATAGAGGGAGCGAGCCAGAAAGGGATGAGCGAGAGATGGAGACGAAGGCCAAAGAGGGAGAGAGCGAGATAGGGGTATTAGAGCGAGGGAAATTAGGGCGCGCACTTGTAATATAACTCTTAGCGGCAGTCACTTATGGCCAACCCTAAAAACTGACGCTTTATGGATGCTACAAACTAATTTTACCCTCGAAAGTATTGGCCACTGGTATATAATATTCAACTGTAAAAATAAAAACTTTTGCGCAAACCGCTGGCGCCATTGGATTGATAGTTTTACCCACGGTCACAGTGGAGGCCGCCATTAAAAGTAACTTAAAAATTGAGTTACTGCGGAGGTAGACTTGGCCGCTGGCATAGTGTCTTATAGCGTCCCATTTTAGCGGCCGCCGATATAAGTTCGGCGCTAAAAATATATTAATTTTCTTGTAGTGAGGGTCTTGAGTTCGACTCCTACCCCTTTGGTTATTCGGGTACTATGTGCGGCCATGTATGTATCCCTAGAGAATAATCCTTGCTCGTTAGAATCGGGTAAACCCTAGGCTAGAGGCTAAAGGTCTAAAGGCTGGGCTAGCGAGGGATATTGATACGAACTTTCTTGTATTCCTAGAGCTATGGTGAAAAAGATACAAATCACTGCTCAAAGAGGAAGTTCAAGGAAGGTAATTAATCTCATATGGGAGATTGCACCAAACATAAAATTGTTAATTAAAAACCAGTGATGATCATTTTAATGATTGTTCTACTATAAATACAGAGGCTACCCACTTTAGCACTTAGATATTAACACCAAAAAAGCTCAACGTGGCACCAAAAAAGCTAACTACCCACCTACATGTCTAACTCATTCAAAGAGAAACCTAGCCAGCAATTCCTATTATTTTGGAACCTTCTAACAGAAAAAATCCTGAACCCTTATATGGCCAACCTAAAGATGCTGTAAGTAATGCATCAAATGCCACATGGGATTTACGTGGCTTCCCTTAGACCCGTATGGATTATTTTTAGCCCAAAGGGCTAGGACAACCTCCGTTATCATAAAAAAAAAAAAAGAAGAAAAAAGTAATTCATCAAATTGTGAGTTGGTGCACCAGACATTTGATGTGTATCAGATACCTACTGCTGGGTCATAAAAATAAAAATAAAAATTCAAATGCTATAAGTATATAACCCAAAGTCGTCGTCGACTTGTCGCCTGAGGCTGAAGGAGGGTCTTTTCATTTTCATCACTCAAGTCATCATCAAGATCAAAGAAGGTAACCGTTTGATTTTTTGTCACTCGAGGTGCTGTCCGGGCTAGCAAGGTGGATTGACACAGGTGCAACCACACATGTTACATTTGATATATAGAGGCCTGTTTAAGATCTATGCGGAGGTCAAGCAAGACTGTAAGCTCACTCTAGGAACTACCATTACTACATAAGAAGTGGAAAATATTACTTCATTACTTTTATTGAAGATTGCTCTAGATATACCTATGTATCCTTAGAGCTAAAGATGACTTAATTATCTAAATTTAAAATTTATTTGTCTGAATTTGAAAATAAATTAAATAGAAAAGTAATTAATTTTAGAAGTGACAGAGGTGATGAATACACTGCAAAAGATATTCTGGACTTCTGTGAATCCAAAGGAATTAAAAGAACAAGTACTGCTCCTTACACACCTCAACAAAATAAGATAGCAGAAAGGAAAAGTCGGACTTTGATTGAATGGTTAATTGTATGATGATTTCATCCGGTTGTTCAAAGAATCTGTGGGGCGAAGATTTGTTGACTTCTTGTTTTATCATAAATAGAATCTAGCATTCTAAGACAATACACCCTTTGAAATTTGGGAGGGGAGAGAGCCTAATCTAAGATATTTTAGAGTTTGGGGTTGCCTAGCCCATGTTAGGATAGTTGACCCCAAAAGGCCCAAGTTAGGACCCCACTTATGGGAATGTGTGTTCATAGGTTATGCACAAGATAGCGCTACCTATAGATTCCTAAAAACTGGAGACCAAACTCTAGTTGAATCTAGAGATGCAAGACTTCTTTGAAGATGTTTTTCCTTTCAAAACTAGGATTACATCTAAACCTACCTCATCTAAAAAAAGTTTTGGAAATTCCAAAAGAAGAGGAACCCCAACTTAGGAGAAGTAAGAGAGTTAGGACATCCACTAGTTTCGATTCTGAATTTGAGACCTATCTAATAGAAAAGGACCCATCTACTTATAAGGAGGCAATGTCTGCCCATGATGCTGCCTTTTGAAAGGAAGTATTAGCTGATGAAATAGAATTCATTTTAGCAAATCATACTTGAGAACTAGCTGACTTACCTTCATGTACCAAGCCTTTAGGGAGCAAATGGATTCTTAAGAAAAAACTAAGGCCTGATTGAACAATAGAGAAATATAAAGCCAGGCTAGTAGCCAAAGGCTTTAAGCAAAAGGAGGGGGTAGATTTCTTTGATACATTTTGGATGATTTGAACCACTAAAAATTACTCATTTTACATATAGAAATAACATCATCGTCAACAAAGCATTGTCCCAACTATGTCTAGCTATAAATAAATAATATATTACATTATTGATTTGGCAGAATGAATTGAATTTTATTTTAAAATTTTATTATTTTTATCATTTCTACATATATCTTATTTTATTTTTATTTTTATATTATCTCAAAGAGTTTACTCCGAAATATTTCACCAAGGTTTTGCATTGGCTAAAATATCTCAGTTTGGTGGGCAAAACGATATGGGGTCTCAAAATAAATTCTCTAGGGTTGGTAATATTTGTATTTATACCATGAAAAACCACTCTCGCATGTTCATTAACTGGGTTGCTAAGGCAAAGAAGCACGCACAATAGTCATCGGAAGTCTTTGTCTGCTTCTAAAACAATGGTAGAGATCATTGAGAAATATAGGTTGGCGGACAGAGAAGATAAGTGCTTTAAGAACCGATTTTCAATTGGACCCGTGAAGTATGGTCAGCTGATGAATCGGTTGAGTGCAGGGCTATGTTGACACCAAAAATGCACTTTGCCTTTCCAAGATCCAAAGAGCTACATGAAGTCGCAACCTGCCATAATTAGGCAATACTGCTTCCAAAAATAAAATCTTGTCAGAATCAAACAAAAACTGCAAGATTCTTCCAGACAGCCAAAAGAGGAGTACACAAGAAGTTTCGGGCCATTTCAAAATCATTTGGCCTAACTTCGCTTCTCCGACAGCCGAAAAGGAGCCTCTCGGCGGTAAAGCTCTCCGGGACCATGATTTCCAAGACAGAACCTATGGATCATCTTAAAATGACTCCAATAGGTTCCCTGTCAAATTTCAAGTCAATCGGACATCGGTTGACCGCACATCAAACCGCGACATCTTCATCGCGATAAAAAGCAAGTCTGCAGGTGATAGGACCCCAAACGGCTTCGAAACTCAAACAAAAGCCTATGGTTGGTCTTATTTATTGCTCAAGAGGCTTCACACCAAATTTCAGGTCATTCCGACATCGTTTGACCCAGTTTCAGCTTCTGACGGGAAATCGGCAACTCTGCGCGACAAAGTCTTCGGCTTTCTCAGGAAATTGGAAACTTTGCAAAATAAAATGCAAGGATTCTCATCAGGTTTCCTACAAAGAAATCAGGCCAATAAATGATCAAAATGTCAAAAAAAAGTACAGAAGAAAAAAGAATAAAAAAAGAGCAAAAACGGACGCAAAACGGGACCAAAAAGGGGGAAAACCCCCCCAGGGTCGCAGACCCCTGCGACCCTGGGCCAGGGTCGCCGGCGACCATGGACCCCGGGGTCGCCGGGAAAGCCCCGGAAACCCCGGTTTTCGCCGTTTTTTCGCGATTCGAGGAGCCCAGCCTCTGGTACTTTCCAAAATTCATGCTTTTGAGACACCAAGTCCTCTGATATCCGTCCAAAACACGGGTAAAACATCAAGAGTATCGAAGACAGTATTGATCGCCACCCGGTCAACCAAAAAAAGTGTGCTTTCCACCCGACCGATCGAGAAATCGACAGGACAGATGGCACCGACCCGCTGTTGGCAACAAACACCTGAAATTACATGGTCATCTGATGTCGATCTACATGAAGATCCATCGATGATCATCGACAGAAGAATTCCAAAAGACATGGCACGGCCCGCGACTCTTCAGCTGCTCGGCGACCACTTAATGCGATTAATTGACTAGCTTTATTACAGTCATTAATCCATTTCTTTGGACGGCCCAATCAGAAGCAAGCATTTGGAGTTACAAGTCAAGAGATTCATGGCATTTAACCCATGAAACTCCTCCCATCATGGCGATTAAAGGCGATTAAATGCCCTCAATCTCCTCCGGCCAATCAGAAGCCAAGAAAAAGGAGTTATAAAATAAACAAATCAATTTTGTAACTCCTCCCATTATGTGGCTTAATGACATTAAAAGCCCATAAGCTCTCCTAAATGGCTACCAAGAGCCTATAAATAGGAGAGCACTCCAAAGGAATCCAGATCGGAAAAACACACAACAGACATCAGACAGCAGTCAGAAATCCAGAGAAAAGAAAAAAAGAGAGAAAACTCTGCGAAGTTCTACACCGGCCACCGCAACAAGGTGACAAAAGTCCCTTGGGGGGTACCCCCCAAGGTCCTTGCCTTCTCCTCCTGCCTCCAATGGCTTAGATATGGCTTTTCAGCCCGTCTACTCGGTTTTTTATTGGACATAGGACCTTCCTTTGGTCTTTGTCTTCTAAAAACCCGAGGTTATAGCCAAGCCAAGCGAATCAAATAGCATCCTCTGTTCTCATCTGCATGGATGATGGCGAAGCCCACATATGGCTTGCGACCGTCAATCTAAACGAGTCCTCCACAATCTCCTGAGAAGTTAGATCCTCCTTTTCTTGCTTTTCATTGTAGTTTGTATTTTTTTAAAAGAGACAAAATCACAATTCTTGTCTTTCATTGTTGATAAGGATTGTAAATCGGCTATAAACGCCAAAATCGGCTATAAACGCCAAAAATCGGCTATAAACGCCAAAATCGGCTATAAACGCCAAAATCGGCTAAAATGCCAAAAAAATCGCCTTTCACGGCAAATCAAGAAAAATGTCTCTTTTCTTAAATATATGTGCAATGGAAAACTTGAAAGAAGTTGATTTCCTTTTTACTTGCGAAGGTTGATCCCCGGATCACCACTTGCAATTCCAAGTAAAATAGAAAATCTGGCACACCCACAAAAAAAGAAATGTTGATGCACGCCCCTGCCCCCCGGTTACGAAAGGGTCGGACCAAACGGACTCCCACGTCCGCCGACCTAGGTAAGAACCAAGCAGGAGCGCGGTCCATCAAGCTGGCACACCCGGTGGGACTCGTTTATTTGAGAACACGATGCTAGAAATGAAATATTTGCATATCATATATTTTGCTCTATGCTTATATTTCTTTTCTCGATTCCTTGGCTACTTTATAATTGGTGGCCTATGTTGAATTCTGCAAAAAAAATGAGATGAGATTTTTTGTTTGGAAATTTCTAATTCTTTGAATTTATTTCCATTCTTTCTCTTTTCAAAAAAAAAAAACAAAAAAATCAGATTTGTCATTTTTGGATTCAAAATTGAGAAACCTTGATCCGTTCCTATCGTTCATCGCGCTTGCAGAAATGTTGAGCCTGTTCGACTAAGGTTTTGGGCCATGGTTTCTCTTCGATGAGTTCATTAAAAAATCAAAAAAAAAAATATATATATATATATAAAAAAAATTTAGATTTCTCAATTTGAATTCAAAATTGAGAAACCTTGATCTGTTCCTATCGTTCATCGCGCTTGCAGAAATGTTGAGCCTGTTCGACTAAGGTTTTGGGCCATGGTTTCTCTTCGATGAGTTCATCAAAAAAAATATATATATATATATATATAAAAAAAAAAAAAAATTTTAGATTTCTCAATTTGGATTCAAAATTGAGAAACCTTGATCTGTTCCTATCGTTCATCGCGCTTGCAGAAATGTTGAGCCTGTTCGACTAAGGTTTTGGGCCATGGTTTCTCTTCGATGAGTTCATCAAAAAAAAATATATATATATATATAAAAAAAAAAAAATTTTAGATTTCTCAATTTGGATTCAAAATTGAGAAACCTTGATCTGTTCCTATCGTTCATCGCGCTTGCAGAAATGTTGAGCCTGTTCGACTAAGGTTTTGGGCCATGGTTTCTCTTCGATGAATTCATAAAAATAAAAAAAAAAAATAAAAAAAAAATATAAAAAAAAAAAGACATAGACCACTAAGGTTAAACCAACTGTGTTCTTTGATCATGGTTGATTCAAAGAAAAGCCTTGTCCAGAGTGTGGAGACAGCTTGACTGTTCTAGGCAAGGGTCCTCCAAACGGGTTCATTAAGTAATCCTACCCTTACCTGGGGGCAATTCTATCAATCAAGATTTCATAAGACCGGGTTAGGAGGCCTATGTGTACTCTCTCGTCTTTTAAAAAAAAAAAATAAATAAAAAATATAAAAATAAAAAAAATAAAAATAAAAAATAAAAAAAAATTTCAAAAAAAAATCTTAAAAAAAAAAATAATAAAAATAAATAAAAAAAAAATAAAAAAAAGATTTTTAAAAAAAAAAAAAAAAAAAATCTTCAAAAAAAAAAAAAAAAAACTTCCGTCATTTTGGGTTTAGATTGGAGAAATCTTGGTCTTCTTCTTTCTGAGCACTGGCGCTCGCGGAAATCGCTGAGCCCGTGTTCAGATTGGAGTGCCTTTTGCTCTCCTTGATGAACCCGATATTGGCCTTTCAAAAGAAAACTCGTCATTTTTAGATTCAGATCCGAGAAATCATGGTTCATTTCTTTCTGAGCACTGGCGCTCGCGGAAATCGCTGAGCCCGTGTTCAGATTGGAATACCATCTGCTCTCTTTGATGAATCCAATCTTGACCTTTCAAAACAGAGAATCTCATCTCATAGATGCGGTCTCAAAACATTTGTGTCTAGCGGTACTAGTACGCCCTTTCAGGGTCTACTGTATTGCGACCGGCACATCTGTAACTCCAACTTTATATTCTTCTTACCTCGAGCAAGCTCTGCTTCTCGATAAGTCGAATTTAAGTTCACAATTGCTTCTAGCAGTCACTGGGATGCCCATTCCGGGCTTACCACACCTGCGATCAGAACAATTGTACCCTCTATGGCATTTTGCCTTCCTCATATTGTTTGGGTCATCTACCTCGAGCAATTTGAAAAGACGAAACCATAGAACTTCCCATTTATGATCATTATATTCTTGTGATTACTAATGGATGTGGTCTTGTTTCAGAAATTTTCGAAAAAACTAACAATGGCAGCTTCACTAACCATTACTTTCGACGAAAGCAAGCACCAACTCATGCTTCAACAGAAGCAAACCACGCGCGCCTACAAGCGCCCCATCAGCTGCCGAAGTGTTAACTCCCTCGGCAATTCTGTGAACCCCGGGTCGACCTCGACTCCCCGGACTATCGTCTTCGGGACGCTGGGACCATTCCCACTTCCTGAGGAACAAGCTGCTCCCTCCAAGAAGCAGAAACTCGCCTCTCAACGTGTCACTACCGTGACACCAAAGGCGAGCACAAGAAGGCCTGAAGCCCGTGGCAGCCCCACGAAGCCTCAACCTGCAAACAACCAGGTCTACCCCAAGACTTGGTCCCCAAGACCTTCACCAAAACAAAGAAGGTCCCAGGCATCCACTAAGCCAGCATTCCTGGCCCCACTCAAGGAGAACCAGTTCTATCCTCTTGCTTACATGAAAGAGGAGAGACCCATCTGAAAGTCCTGGGGATCCTAACCCTAGAGGGGGGGTGAATAGGGTGAGCTACACTTAATGACTAATTATGACCAATTTTAATTTCTTTACAATTAACTAGTCACATGTGATGATTAACATACATAATGCGGGAGCTAAACAAAATAATCACCACAAAAGCAATCACCTCAACACAAGATTTATAGTGGTTCGGCCTCAATGCCTACATCCACTACCGGCTTGTGTTCCTCACACCCCACCGGATTTCCACTAATATGCTTTTCAAAAGGCTAAGCAATAACCTCTACAACTATGCTTTTCTAGGCTAAGCAATAACCTTACAATGTGCTTTTATAGGCTAAGCAATAACCTTTACACAATGCTTTTCTTAGGCTAAGCAATAACCTTAATACATAAAAGATTTCTCTCAAAGAAAGTGTCTTCACAAAACACTCTTATGAGATTACAATTTAAGCTCTAATAAATTGCCTCTAAATAGGCGGATATGAAATTGAAAAACTAACTCACACAACACTCTATGAAATGCAAAGATGTATGCTCATGATGTGTGTGTGTGAAGACTTCAATCAAGTTTAAAATTAAGCTCAATCAATATATGCTAAAAGCATTTAAAAGTTTAATGCACATAAAAAGATTTGATTGAAGTGTAACGCAAATCACATGTATAAAATGCAAACTTGTTAATGATTTATGAAAATCAAAATGACACAAGTTGTATGAAATTAATTTATCTTAAACATGTGATGCATATGCAATGTTGTTTTCAAAATGAAAGTTTAACTAAAGATCAAATGAATGAAAACAACAAAAGATGATTCAAACAAGTTAATGAAACATATTTATAAAACAAATCAAAGGTTTCAACATAACATGTTTTATAAAGTATTTTAAAACAAACTTGGATTGAATCAAAGTAAAGAATTCATCACAACATAAATCAAAGATAGAATGAAGGTAATGAATTCAATACATCATAGTTAACATGCTAAAAATCATTTACCAATAATTTAAGCAAAGCATGAAACATATGATTAAGAAAACTAAAACTTACTTAGAGATTTAACTTCATGATTTCCAAGCTTTAGCTTTCCTATAGACCCTTTGGTCTCTCTTGGTTCATCCCCTTTTCTTTGTCTCCAAACACCTCAATGAAGGCTTGAAAGTTGCTCAAAGTTCCACACTTTTTCTCATGGGATGAACTCATATTTATACTCAAAAAGTGAGTATCAACGTGTCTTCGGTCGACCCCATACAGGCCCCGGTCGACCTCATGCAAACGGTCCCAAATATGACCGTTGGAGAGCCAACGGCTCTCTTCCCGGTCGACCTGCAGTGTGCCAGGTCGACCTGGTCCATGGGCAGCTCGACCTGGTACACTGCAGGTCGACCCGGGACCAGAATTCCCATGTTTTCTCATGTATCAAAGTGATTTTTGAGGGGATTCTTTTGGGCCATTAAATCAAGCATGGAAACATGATTTTAAATCATTCTAAGTATTTTAAAATCATGAAACATAAAAAGCCAAATATAATTTGAAACTTTAAAACATTGGCTAGCTTGATTTGTAAAAATTCTTTTTCAAATAAAATGCATCCAACATTAAAACCAAAACATGCATGAAACATATGATTTACACGATTTAAAAACAATGCATGTGTAAATCAAGATTTCAAGATTTTCTAAATCAATGCATGTGTGTGAATTCAAATGATGAATAAAATGAATGATGCATCCATCAAATTGCAATAAACAAAAACCTAACAATCTCCCCCTTTGCAATTTGATGGCAAACCTTCAATATGTTGGCAAACCTTGCTCAACACTAAGACTTCACACACAGTCTTCAGCTCCTCCTTGGCTGGACAATTCTTGAAATCTCTTTGGATGCTTCTTCATTTAGCTTGGGCTCTAGCTTCATTCTTCATTCTTCTTGATGCTTGGAGCTTGATCATTCTTCAAGCTTTCATTTCATCTTCCTTTCTTTAGCCAAGCAACTTTTTTAGCTCCCAAGCTTTCTTCTCTTCATTTCTCCCTTTTGACCATGCACTCTTCTTTTGGCAAGATGTGCATTCTCTCCACCTTTAGCACTTTCTCCCCCTTAATTCTTTCTCCCTTTTTTTTGCCATTAAGCTTGAGAACTTTCTCCCCCTTTGCCATTAAATTGCAAAGGTATCAATTGAAGAGGGGTACCTACACACATGAACCAAGGAAAATACCTTTTAGTAGCACCTGTTAACAAAGGAAATCGAAAATGAAGTACATAACAGGTCATCATGCATGGGTAATAAGCTATAAGGGTATCAAGAGCCAATATAAGGGTGAATTTGATCAAAACTAATACTTCCTATGAAGATTTACTCCCCCTCAATCCATACTCTTCTTTTGTCAAACTTTTGACAAGGATTTAACTATTTGGTGCAAGAAGATGGTTTAACCAATTGAGGGTTAACTTCAAGTGAAGGATTAGATTCCAAATGACTAATAAGCTCAATATGATCAAATTACCAATATAGAGCAAGGTCAAGGGAATTTACTAAGCATAGCATCAAATAATATAACTATGAAAATCATATGCTATGAAGGTTTTGAAATCATTTCATACATTCATTAAATATAACTATCATGCACAAGATGAATGAAATGAAGTTCAACCATGAACCTACCTCAACCATTAACCAACCAAGATTATTAACACATAATCATGGTGGTCATAAGATTTACCTATATGAGCATGAGAGGTGGAAAACACGAAAGATTATGATGCTAATGGAATGTGACAATTACAAAATCAAGCATCATAAAAGGATATTCATCACTTTAAATGATATAACTAATGGGCGTAGTGATGAACAAGAAAAATTACATTTAGAAATATATATAACTTGGTAGAGCATGCAATTTACAAAAGTGTCAAATCATATGAATTCAACAACTAAGAATCCATCAAACAATCTATGAAATACAAGGAATGGATTTCAAAGAGGTTCATATGATTAAACACTACTATGAAGTTGAGACATGTTTAATGAATGATACCAATAAGAAAATTACACATGAATCAACAACATAACCATCCAAGTCAAATAAAAACTAGAAAGCAAGAGGATGGATTTTAGAGTCCTAGAATGGTGTCTTCAAATAAAACTAAAATCAAGCACAACCAAACAAGGAACTATATAGACATTTGCATATAACAAGAATGTAACTAAATGAGTAAACATGCGAATTGCCTATCACAACATTCATTTCCATTTCTAAGATGATAAAACCAAATGCAAAAGGAAATGAAAACATGGAACATGCTTTGATAAATGAAACTAATGAAGTTTTTAAAGCAATTCCACATATGCAATCTTCAAATCATAAACAAAATCCAACAATGAACAAAATGAGTACGAAAAGAAGATAACATATTATCAATCATCAATTTGTATTCTAAAAATATAACTACAAGGGCTCATACAAATTGAAAACATATTTTCCATACCAAAAGATATAACTAGTAAGTTCATGGAAAATCCGAATTTATTTAAATCATTTGTTTTTCAAAACAAATTTTACTAAGACATTCAAACAAATGATTTTGCAACACCAATCGATTATGAAAGGTCTAGCTATAAAAGCTTTTGAAATCATAATCAATTGAACATGTAGAAATGCAATACAAGATATGAGAGTAAAAAGCAAATCTAACATGTGAAAAATATAATCAAATGATTTTGAAAACCATGATATATAACTAGATAAGTACATGAAAACAAAATCAAGTGATCATAAGGGAACAATGCATTTAAGAAATGTAACTAATGAAAGAACAAAAATGCAAATGCAACATGACCAACAAAAGGATTTAACTATAAAGAATAGGTTGGTCAATGAGGTCCAAGGCCTTAAGGTTTGTCTAAGTATCTAACTTTAGGAATCCACCTAAGGTCTTGAGATGGTTGATCTTTGAGGTCAAGTTTAGAAGTCCCACCAACTTTAGGAGATTTGACTTGATAAATCTTAGATTTGGACCTATCACCATGAGATTTGAATAATTTAAGCTTAGGTTGGTGATTAGTCTCTTGGGGTTGGTGAGATTATTTCTTAGGGGATTGGTTCACTTTTCTTTTCTTCTTATTTCCTTCCTTTATTTGACTTTTGAATTTTAGATTTAACTTAGCAACTTTATTCAAAAGTTCTTTCATTTGTTGAGTTATGGGAGGAAGATTGAGAAGCTTTTTGTTAATAGATTCTTTTAGAGTTGGTTTAACTTGTTTAACCTTTTTAGAATCTATTTTAGGAGACTCCTTTTTAATAGGTTTTACTTGTTTAGACTTCTTGGAGTCTTCCTTGGTTTTTAGTGTCTTACCCTTCATTGAATTTGACTTTACCTTTTTGGGTTCAAAGTTGGGTTTAGACACATGGCTTCTCCTTAGTTTGCACTCAAACCTAAAGTGTCCTTCAATGCCACAATAATTGCATTTAGTCATGGGCAAGGAGGAATGAGTACTAGAGAATGAGGACTCACCTTTCACAAAAGTGTTGGTGAATTTAGGGTCATATGTAATATTCCTATCAAAACCAAGACCCGTCCTATCTCTTTGAGATTTACCCAATTTAAATAACTTTTCAAATTTTTCTTCACTATGGGTAAATTTGCACTCATATTTATGTTTGTAGGTTTTAAGTTGAGTGACTTGGTTTTTAAGGGTAGAATTTTCAAGTTTAACTTTTGTTAGTTCTTGTTCAATTTCCTTAAATTTGCTTAGCTCTTCAAGGGCAAGTTTTAATTCAAATTTAATTTCATTAATAACATTGGATCCAAGTTCTAGAGTGTTTATCTTAATATGAGCATTAGATAAATTTTCCTTGGAGATATTCAACTTGGATTCTAGGTTGTTAATGTTTTCATCTTGCCTTTTTAATTGATCTCTTAGTTTAGAATTTTCCTTATTAAGATTATCACAATCTATCTTTGATTCTCTTAGGTCATCTTTAATATTAGATAGATTATGCAAAGAGATCATGAACTTAGATTCTGCACAATTTATTAATTCTTCTTTTTCTCTAAGTTCATCTTTTGAAGAGACTAATTCTTGGTTTAGTCTTTTAGATTCTTCTTTTAATCTTCTATTCTTCTTAGAAAGCTCTAAGGATAATGTGCACAAATCCTCATAAGCTTCTTCAATGTCAATTTCATTTTCATCACTTTCTTCTTCTTTTAATTCAAATTTAGATTCATTAATTTCAATGTTTGAATCTCCATTTGATGGAAGAAGGAGGGGACTAGAAGAATCTACACAAGTATCTACACAATCTAAAATAGTGGAATCCATTCTAATGATTTTCATGGAAGCATAACACTAGGGTTTTAACTCTAGGTTTTTACACCTAATCAAGAGTTCCAAACACTTGATCCTAATATAGAGCACGAGGCTCTGATACCAATTGAAAGTCCTTGGGATCCTAACCCTAGAGGGGGGGTGAATAGGGTGAGCTACACTTAATGACTAATTATGACAAATTTTAATTTCTTTACAATTAACTAGTCACATGTGATGATTAACATACATAATGCGGGAGCTAAACAAAATAATCACCACAAAAGCAATCACCTCAACACAAGATTTATAGTGGTTCGGCCTCAATGCCTACATCCACTACCGGCTTGTGTTCCTCACACCCCACCGGATTTCCACTAATATGCTTTTCAAAAGGCTAAGCAATAACCTCTACAACTATGCTTTTCTAGGCTAAGCAATAACCTTACAATGTGCTTTTATAGGCTAAGCAATAACCTTTACACAATGCTTTTCTTAGGCTAAGCAATAACCTTAATACATAAAAGATTTCTCTCAAAGAAAGTGTCTTCACAAAACACTCTTATGAGATTACAATTTAAGCTCTAATAAATTGCCTCTAAATAGGCGGATATGAAATTGAAAAACTAACTCACACAACACTCTATGAAATGCAAAGATGTATGCTCATGATGTGTGTGTGTGAAGACTTCAATCAAGTTTAAAATTAAGCTCAATCAATATATGCTAAAAGCATTTAAAAGTTTAATGCACATAAAAAGATTTGATTGAAGTGTAACGCAAATCACATGTATAAAATGCAAACTTGTTAATGATTTATGAAAATCAAAATGACACAAGTTGTATGAAATTAATTTATCTTAAACATGTGATGCATATGCAATGTTGTTTTCAAAATGAAAGTTTAACTAAAGATCAAATGAATGAAAACAACAAAAGATGATTCAAACAAGTTAATGAAACATATTTATAAAACAAATCAAAGGTTTCAACATAACATGTTTTATAAAGTATTTTAAAACAAACTTGGATTGAATCAAAGTAAAGAATTCATCACAACATAAATCAAAGATAGAATGAAGGTAATGAATTCAATACATCATAGTTAACATGCTAAAAATCATTTACCAATAATTTAAGCAAAGCATGAAACATATGATTAAGAAAACTAAAACTTACTTAGAGATTTAACTTCATGATTTCCAAGCTTTAGCTTTCCTATAGACCCTTTGGTCTCTCTTGGTTCATCCCCTTTTCTTTGTCTCCAAACACCTCAATGAAGGCTTGAAAGTTGCTCAAAGTTCCACACTTTTTCTCATGGGATGAACTCATATTTATACTCAAAAAGTGAGTATCAACGTGTCTTCGGTCGACCCCATACAGGCCCCGGTCGACCTCATGCAAACGGTCCCAAATATGACCGTTGGAGAGCCAACGGCTCTCTTCCCGGTCGACCTGCAGTGTGCCAGGTCGACCTGGTCCATGGGCAGCTCGACCTGGTACACTGCAGGTCGACCCGGGACCAGAATTCCCATGTTTTCTCATGTATCAAAGTGATTTTTGAGGGGATTCTTTTGGGCCATTAAATCAAGCATGGAAACATGATTTTAAATCATTCTAAGTATTTTAAAATCATGAAACATAAAAAGCCAAATATAATTTGAAACTTTAAAACATTGGCTAGCTTGATTTGTAAAAATTCTTTTTCAAATAAAATGCATCCAACATTAAAACCAAAACATGCATGAAACATATGATTTACACGATTTAAAAACAATGCATGTGTAAATCAAGATTTCAAGATTTTCTAAATCAATGCATGTGTGTGAATTCAAATGATGAATAAAATGAATGATGCATCCATCAAATTGCAATAAACAAAAACCTAACACCATCTCCAACCCGACTTCAAAGTCATCCCAGCATGAGCCGGCTTGTTCCTACAAGCCCAAAATCAAGTCATGCATCACAAGGCCTCCACAAGCATCTGCTAAGGCCTACAAATCTGCAGTTCGACCCTTCATATCTACAGGGGCCGAACTTCACAAGTTCAAAGCTTCGCTGCAACTGGCGAAGGATAGGGTTCGCATCCTGTCCTTGCCCAGCTACAAAGAAGACAGACTCGGCTGCTGCGCCCGAGGGAGCACATCCTTCATCGTCAGAGCCCAGTTAGAGCTGACCGAAGCTCAAATTGCTCGTCGTATACGCCGCCGCGCGTCGTATAGACAAAAGAGACTAGAGAAGCAAAGGACTCAGCCTCCCACACTTCAAGTCTCTCCCAAATGGGTCGAAAAAGAAAGACCCAACCAAGTTGCTGCCGTCCATATGGTTGGAAAAAACCAGAAGGCGCCAAAAATCAGCAACAAAAATCCATGTCCGACGTCCAATGACCCGCAGCGTCTCAAGGACAAGAAGACATTCAGAAGAATCCCCTGCTCCTTCAAGCAAAGGACAGCAGAGTGATCCTTCCTTAAGCTCCTCTTCAAAAAGAATGAGCCCCAGCTCAGTCACCAGGACAGTTTCTTCGTTCGAATCACGAAGGATGAATGTCTTGGCTACAAATTCTGAGCCACCACCCCACGATCCACCTCCAGAAGATGCGATCACCCGCATCCAGCAGTTGGAACAGGGCCAGCAGAGGATTGAAACTCTGATGGAAAACCTTCTCCTCGCCTTCCAAAATCAGGCGAACAATGAACCTCCTCCGAATCATCAAGACGACGAGGTAAATAGAGAAGAAAATGAGTCACGCGCCCTTACCAAAAAGGACGTAGACGGTATCCTCGCCAAAGCAAAAGAAGAGGATATACTCAAAGAGCATGGGATCAAGCCACCATATCCCTTATGGATGGACTCGGTCCCGTTCCCCACCAAATTCAAGCATCCTACTCTCCAAACATATACGGGGAAAGGATCAGCCAGACAGCACGTCATCCACTTCAAGATCTTGACGGGAGCTATCGCGGATCAAGATGCACTCAAGATCCGCCTCTTTGCAAGTACCCCTAAAAGGTACGGCCTTCGATTGGTACTCCACTCTGCCGGAGGACTCAATCCAAAATTGGGCCATGCTAGAGACACGCTTCCTAACTCACTTCAAAGGTGAGGATCATCCCGCTACTATGGCTCAGCTGTGCAGCCTAAAACAGGGGGAGAATGAATCAACATATGACTTCATTCACAAGTGGAAAGCAATGGCATACAAATGCTCTGATGTATTGCCACAAGCGTCGCTAGTCGACATCTGCCGAAACAACATGAGAGCCAGAATCCGCTCCATGATCATCGGCAACAAATCAAAAAACCTGGGAGAACTCCTAAAAGCTTCCATGGAAGCTGAAACGGTGATTAAAGACCTCAACAGTCAGAAATCATCAAGAAAAGAGCCAACCGCCATTGCAACCTCTAAACCAAAGAAGAAAGAGGTCCTCAATGTGCAGACCAAGTCAGCTCCTCAGCCACCAAAGAAAGCTGAAAACAAAGCTGCTGGTAAGAGACCTGAACTCTCTGACGCCTTCAAAGAACGAGTAGAGAAGAAATACCCGTTTGATGAAGATGTTGATGAAATCTTCGGGGCTCTTGTGGCAAACGGCAAGCTCACCTTGCCTGAACCAAAAAGACCGGGTGATGTTGGCAAAACCAACGATCCTCGGTACTGTCCATACCACCAGATGATCTCGCATCCTCTCAATCAATGCTTCGTTGTGAGAGAGAAAATAAATGAGATGTGGAAAAACGGAGTCATCACCTTTGACAAAAACTATGGGTCTGCCTCCGTCAACATGGTGACATGTGGACAAACATCAAGATCACCGAAGAAGAAGATCACTACTTCCTTCAAGGTGATAAACTCAATCGAAGCGTCCGAGGAACTGGTTCCTTACCCGACACCAGACGGACAACCGATATGGGTACATCCCGATCTCCTGGAAGATGAAAATTGGGAGGTCGTGAAAATAAAGCCTACAGCTCAACAGCGAAGGCAGGCTAGGGAAACATCTCCTCAAGCTCAAACGGCAAGAGAAGACCCAGCCAAAACCAGAGGTCAAAGAAAAGGCAGAGGCTTCCTCTACCGCTTCACTGGAGGTAACAAAAACATCCCTTCCAGAGACTTCAAAGGGGGTAAGGAAATTCACTCTCAGTGATTTCATGCCACCTCAATTCAGAGAAACCATGCAGGAGACATCATACTCTTGCAATTCGGTAGTTGGATTCTCCATTGATGGATACGAGTCCAGCGACACCGATGATGGATTCGAATCCAACTACACAGATGAGTGGGAGGAATCCCTTGAAATAGGAGAATATCTCTCCGATGAAGAATGGGTTCCTGAGTCTCATCTTATGCCAGTAATCTGGTATAACCCCCTACAGCCACAAGGATCCTGGTCTGATGATGAAGAAGACCAAGAGGCTGTACAAGAAAATGCTGCTAACCCAGCACCTCTCATCACTCCAGTGGAAATCAACAATATTGAGCCACAAAGAGATGATGAAGAAGAAGATCCGGCTCCCATGCCTGATCTTGAAGAATATGCAAGGATCTTGCAGCGACTCGCTCTACAACAAGAGCAAGAACGCGTCAACGAGCCTCCTCGCAATCCAGAGCCTGAAGTCCCTGAAGACCACCAGGTACATCCTCTCTAACTCCTGAAAATGGAGAAAATTGCTGGGTAGACGATCCTCTCACATCCGAGGATGAGTCTGACTCCAATCAGGCAACGTCTCCCGTCAGAGCTTCCTGTAATGTGATAATTCGGGATTATAGCTCTTCCGAAGCATCGTCTGATGAGAGCACTTACACTCCGGCGACGCCTAGCAATGTATCTTCTGGAGCCACCTCGTCTCACGTGACTTTCACTGAGATGACACCCTCTCAGGTTTCTTCTCCTGAGACTGTGACTTCAAAGTTCACACCCTTCCTGACTGAAGAATTCCCAGCTATTGATGCTTGGGACGATGAATTAGTCAACGAAGAAGAAAGATTGCTGGATGCTGTTCAGGACTTGTTCCCAGGAAAATGCTCCATGCAACACAATCACTGAGGATGGTAACTCTGCTGCTGATGCATCCTCAGCAAGTGAAAAACGACAGCCTCTTGATCTGAAGACAATCTTCCAACGAAGACCCTTCTCAAGAAGCTCTCGAAGTTGGTAGAGGCACCCGCTCTGGCCGGGACTACCACAAAAATTACAACCAATCTTCCTTTACATATGTAAATCCTTCGGGAAAAGATGTTGTAAGCGCCCCTAGTGGCAACAATGATGAACATGCAGGCCCTAAGGAGGCTTTCAAGTATGACTTGATTGAACACTTCAAGCACATACCTGCACGTCTGCACATCCTAGATTTGTTGCGAATGTCTCCGCACACTCGTGATAATCTCATCTCAGAATTACAAAAGCTGAATGAGGATGTCGACAAACATGCCCCGCAAATCCTCCAAATTGAAATGGATTACCGGGTCAAAAACTCAGAAGCCTCCTCAAAGGGAGAAAAGAAGAAAAACTGAAGGGTCATGCATTGAATGCCTCTCGGTTAAAAAAGCAGCCAGTGCAAACCATCGCCTTCACAAAGGATGACCTCCTACTTGGCGAAACCAGGCAATAACCGACCCCTGTACTTCACGGGATATATCAAAGAAATGCCTATGCATAGAGTTCAGATCGACCCAGGTTCTGCACTCAACCTCATCTCCACATCGGCTCTTGAAGAGTTGGGCATCCACCCAGAAAACTGAGCCACACATCTGTATCTATCTTTGGATACGATGGGAGTACTCAAACGCCTATCGGCAAAATCAGGTTCAAATTGCAGATCGGTGATCTTATCTCTGAGGTCACAGTGTATGCAATAAAGACCCCTTCATGCTACAACATCCTTCTCGGACGCCCTTGGATCCATGAGAATGGTGTTGTCCCTTCAACTCTACATCAATGCATCAAGTTTGTTGGCGACGACGGCATGATACATCGAGTCTTTGCGGATAGAAAACCCTTCAAAGGTAAAGAAATCCACTTCGCAGACTCACAGATGTATGAAGGTGAAAAAGAAGAAGAGGAGAGTCATACAGCATCCTTTGCCGAAAGTCTCCAGAAAAATAAAGGCAAAGCTCCTCAACAATCACCGGAAGAAAACAAACCATCCGGTAAATCTGAAGAGAGCATGCAAACTCCCTTCATCATCTCCCTCAAATCTTCAAAGCCTTTGGTCATCACAACTAAAGTGAAGAAGGCAAAACAAAAGCCTGGGGGCAAATTTGTTGTCTCTTTCATGTCTATCATGCAAGACACGGACTCGGATTCAGAGCCAGAAGACGACACATCGTCAAGCCAAGCTGACACTCAGCAAGTTCAGCCTGCTCTTACTCCAATGGAGACAACTTCTGACATAGAAGATCCTACGTCAGCTTCCTTCGTTGTTCCAGCAACTTCAGCAAAGGAAAAACCGATCTTCTTCCATAGATCGGATGCTTCTTCATCAAACTCCATGCTTGAACCTTTCCAAAATAAAGGTACGCCTCAACTATCCTTATACAGTTCTGTGGCACAAGCTATTATGAAGAAAATGGGCTATGACGCTCAAAACCCAGTCGGTTTGGGAGAAGGACGCGGTATTCTCACGCCATTGGGGCCCGTCTTGACCAAAAGCCAGCTGGAAGATTGGAGACTCTACGGCTATGTAGAAAAATCTTCACACGGGTTAGGGTATGATCCTGACACTCCCTTGAGACAGTTGACACAAAGGCTTAAAAGTCAATATACTGACCAAGCCTCAACATCTCAAATCCATGAAGACATCGATCTCCCTGGATATCTCTTTGATGAGTCACCTGACAAAGATCCAGGAAGCTCATCCAATTGGCACGATTTCTCCGAAAATGAAGAGGAGTTGTCCGATGGCACAGACGTGTGGACTTCTGACCAGAAGAACCCTCATCTCCAAAAGAAGTAGCCTACTTCGACTCGGTTTCAACAGGCGATTGGGATCATCTCATAGCAAGCCTTGGGAAAATTACCGATCAAGAAGACCAGTGGAAAGGAACAAAACCTTGGTCTGGAAATGCCCTTGAAACCCCAGAAGGTTTCGTTGAGCTTAGAAGCCTCCGAAAATATTGTGGAGGAACCACCTTCGAACCTTCCAACAGAAGATCCTGTTCAAAAGATAGACTTGGGAACACCAGATAACCCACGTCCTGTATTCATAAGCAAGAATATAAAGGATGATGAGTTACCCGAGTATATCGCTTTTCTTCGTGAGTTCGTTGATTGCTTTGCATGGTCTTATGCTGAAATGCCAGGCTTAGACCCCAAAATAGCAGTTCACAAACTCAATCTTCAAGAAGACATCAAGCCTGTCAAGCAAGGCCAAGAAGATTCCGTCCAGATGTGATGGATAAAATTGAACAAGAAGTTCAAAAACTCAAAAGCGTCGGCTTCATCCGTGAGGAACAACATCCTGAATGGTTGGCCAACATTGTCCCCGTGACAAAGAAAAATGGGCAGATCAGGGTCTGTATTGACTATAGAGACCTGAATGGCGCATGCCCAAAAGATGAATTTTCCGCTCCCCATACCAGAGGTAATGATTGATAATACCTGTGGATTCGAGCGAATGACGTTCATGGATGGTTTTCTCTGGCTACAATCAGATAAAGATGCATCCTGAGGATGAAAAACATACATCCTTTCGAACCCCATTTGGTGTGTATTGCTACACTGTCATGCCATTCGGTTTGAAGAATGCTGGTGCCACATATCAGAGGGCTATGATGAAAATATTCCAAGATATGCAGCACAAGACGGTTGAATGTTACGTTGATGACCTCGCCGTCAAAAGCAAAAGAAAAGAAGATCATCTCGAAAACCTTCGAGAAGTCTTCCTCCGGCTTCGCAAACACAAACTGCGAATGAATCCATTGAAATGCTTCTTCGGCGTCTCGTCGGGTAAGTTCCTCGGATTCTTAGTTCGGGAAAGCTGGAATAGAGCTTGACCCCATAAAAGTCAAAGCCATTCTAGAAATGCCCTCTCCAAGAACCTTGAGAGAACTCAAAGGGCTTCAAGGGAGATTAGCCTACATCAGACGGTTCATCTCCAATCTTTCGGGGAAATGCCGTCCATTCTCCCGGTTGATGAAAAAAGGTGTAAACTTTGTCTGGGATGCTGACTGTGAAGCTGCTTTCCAAGACATCAAGTCATACCTGACAAAACCTCCAGTGTTAGCTGCTCCTACCACTGGAAAACCATTCATCTTGTAAACAAGAGCCCTTGATCACTCTTTGGGAGCTCTGCTTGCGCAAAGAAAATGATCAAGAAAAGAAGCTGCTCTATATTACCTCAGCCGCATGCTAGTAGGTGCAGAGCATCGCTACTCTCCAGTCGAAAAGAATGTCTTGCAGTGATGTTCGCCGTACAAAAGCTGCGTCACTACTTGCTTTCCATACACAGTCTACCTGGTCTCGAGGGTCAACCTCTTGAAGGTCCTTGTCACAAAGGCAGGTTCTCTCAATGCTCGACTGGCAAAATGGTCCATCCTTCTGTCACAATTTGATATTAGGTATGTACCACAAAAAGCAATCAAAGGGCAAGCTCTAGCGGACTTCCTCGCAGAGCATCCATTGCCTAAAGATTCTCCACTCAGAGATGATCTCCCAGACGAACCAGTCTACAATGTGGAGACTTTCTCACAAAGTGCCTCCTGGGACATGTACTTTGACGGTGCAACCAGGACAAATGAAAAAAGACAGCTGATCTCGGGAGTTGGCATCCTCTTTGTTAGCCCCGACAAATACATGATTCCACACGCTTTCTCGCTACTGGAACCATGCACAACAATGCAGCTGAATATCAAGCTCTGATCTTAGGATTGGAACTCGCCATCGAATCCAGGTATCACCATGCTGGAAGGTCTTTGGAGACTCTCAACTGATCGTCAACCAGATGAATCAGAAATTTTGAAGTCAGGAAGCCAGATTTGCTGGCCCTACTACAACAAGGCACAATCACTTCTGCAAAAAGTTTGACATCTGTCACATCACCCACATTCGTAGAGGTGAAAACATACGTGCAGATTGCCCTAGCGGACTTGCCGCATCCATGGCAATCCAGGAAGGGGAAAACATGCAAGTCACAGTGTGCGAAAGAAGAATCCTTCCTCCTCTTAACACACACCAAGCAGTTGCTGAATGCCACCAAGTGGTCGGAAGTCGGATTTCAATCCTTCAAACTTCAATTGGCGACTGGAGGGATCCGTTCATTGATTACATTATGTTCGGAATCCTACCTGAAGATCCAAAAGAACGGGTAAGCATCCAAAGGCGAACCCCAAGCTTCCATTTGGATATTCCTTCAAAAATCCTTTACAGGAAATCCTTCAACGGAGTACTTCTACGCTGCTTGTCACAACAAGAGGCTGAAGAAACACTCAAAGAAGTTCATGCTGGTCTTTGTGGAGCTCATCAGGCTGGACCTAAGCTCTATGATCAGATAAAAAGGTTAGGATATTACTGGCCTACCATGGTAGCTGACGCAATGCAATTTGCTAAGCGCTGCCAACAATGCCAAGTTCATGGAGATTACATTCACATGCCTCCAGAATGGCTGCATCCTACAGCGGAATTCTCATGGCCTTTCGAAGCTGGGGTATGGACATCATAGGTCCTATTTCTCCCCCTTCAAGCAAAGGTCATCGCTTCTCTTCGCCGCTACGGATTACTTCTCAAGTGGTCAGAAGATTGCGTTTAACGAAATGAAGACCTCATCAGTCCTTCAGTTCCTACGCACCAACATCATTTGTCAGTTTCGGCATACCCAAAAGATTCGTCCATGATAACGGACCACAGTTCCGGGATCATCGATTCTACAGGTTCTGCGACAAATACAAAATTCAAAGCTGTCCTTCGACTCCATACAATCCGGCAGCAAACGGGTTAGCAGAAGCTTTCAACAAGACACTCTGCAAAATCCTCAAAAAAATGATCTCTAATCACAAAAAGAGACTGGAGCGACAAAATGTCTGAAGCTTTGTGGGCCTTCGAACCAACGTTCGAGGACCAACCCATAGCACACCATTCTCCTTGGTCTATGGATGCGAAGCTGTCGTGCCCTTGGAAGTACAAATTCCTTCCTTGAGGGTATCCTTGCAAAATGACATGACTCAAGAAAGCAATGTCAAATTGCGACTCCATGAGCTGGACAATCTCGATGAGAGACGGCTCGAAGCTCAACAAAGCATTGAACTTTACCAAGCACGTATGGCAGGATCTTTCGATAAAAAGGTCAGGCAACGCGCCTACAAAAAGAATGACTTGGTTCTTGCGGTAAAAAGACCAATGGTCTTCGCTCACAAGTCCAAAGGCAAATTTGAGCCAAATGGGAGGGACCCTACGTCATCGACAAAGTTTTCTCCAATGGCGCATACGCACTCCTAAACATGGAAGGTGACAGATGTATGCTGCCCATCAATGGCAAGTTCTTAAAGCGGTACTACCCTTGAAGACTTACCCAACTGGGTAAGAGCAATGCCTGTACGGCCAAAACCGGTTTCCAGGTACACGCTCGCTAAACCCACCCTTTTTTAGAATTTTCATATCAAATGTTGAAATTTCTAGAAATCTAAAACAATGCTTATTTCATCGTTTCATTGTTCAAAAAAAAAAAAAAAATCCAAGTTCAGGAACCTTTCCTCTAACTTGACCAAATTTTCAACCTTGAACCCAAAATTCATCGTTTGAAACAAAATCGGAATTCAGGGATTCCACCCTAGTCAACCCTGCCTTTTTACCGCCAACATGGTTTTAGGTCAAAACTTATGACCCTCGTGTCTTTAAAAAAAAAAAAATGGTTTTTCAAAAAAACCGCGAGGAAGCGACGCTTAGTCGATACTCGCACAAATCGGAAGCAAGCGAACCACGTTCGACACTTCAAAATCGCAGGGAAGCGACATTTCGTCGATACTTGCAAAATCCAAAACTGTGGAGATGTCAACATTTCAGGTGATATCCACAACCCAATTTCAAAGGTTCGAAAAAAACCTAAAAAACTGTGGAGACGCAACATTTCAGTTGATATCCATAACCAAAGGTTCGAGAAAACCACAAATTTCAAAAATCGTGGGGAAACGACATCAAGTCAGTACCCGCAAAACCAAAATTTTTGAAAAGCAAGGATGCGACATTCCATCGATACTTGCACCCAAATCCGCGAGGATGCGACATTCCATCGATACTCGCAACCGAATGAGCAAGGATGCGACATTCCATCGATACTTGCAAGAACATTCAGCAGGGAGGCGACTTTTAGTCGATACTTGCATTTTTTGAAAACCAAACCGGCTATAAATGCCATCAAAACGGCTATCAATGCCACCAAAACAAAACCGGCTATCAATGCCACAAACAAAAAACTTGGATTTCAAAAAAAACGGCTATCAATGCCACCAACAAACCGGCTATAGATGCCACAAAACAAACGGCTATCAATGCCACCAAAATTGGCTATAGATGCCACAAAAAAAAATCGGCTATCAATGCCACAAGAAAAGCTGGCTCTCATGCCAAAATTGGCTTCCATGCCACAAACAAAAACCTGGCTTTCATGCCAAAACAATCATTTGACAAAAGATTTTCACAAAATGACAACCTTTTGATCAAATCCCATTTAGCAATTACTTTTATCACAAAAAGATTCAAGTGAGCGTAGGGATAACAAAAAAAAAGATCCCATTTAGCAATTACTTTTATCACAAAAAGATTCAAGTGAGCGTAGGGATAACAAAAAAAAGAAAAGCATCCCATTTAGCAAACTTTTAACAAAAAGATTAAAGTGAGCGTAGGGAAAACAAAAAAAAAAAAAAAAGTGTTCACAAGCACTACAAAAAAAAGTACCAAAAAAATACAAGTGGTACCAAAAAAAAAAAAAAAAGAGAGAAGGATGGTTTCTGTATACAGGAGCTCAATCAAAAATGGTCTCCAGCCAAGAGTTCAGCTCCCCAAGCAGACTTTTAGCTCAGCGTCAAGGATTCCAAGGCACGCTTCTTCAGGAACTTGCCATGAGATGCTGGTGGGTGTGTACCCCTTCTCTCACACCGGAAGCTTACCTCGAGCAGCTTGCCATTGTTCATCTCATCAGACTTCCTTTTGAGAACCCGTTCGGCATCTGCAACCTGGTGAGCAGGGCACTCTCCCTGTCGCGAGCTTCTATTATGGCAGTCCACTTGGCAGCGACTTGTGGCAGAAGCTCAAGACGTTTCCTGGCCTCATCGACCTCCCTATCAAGGATGTTAAGGTCATGTGTCAGCTCGATGATGGTACCTTTCTCTATTCCTCTTCGGACTGCCACCTTCCTGCTTTCTGTAGCCTCATCTAGGTCAGACTTAGCCTTATCAGCAGGGTCCAGGAACATCTCCTTGAAGAACTGGTCATCAGCCAAACTCACGGTCTCAAACCACTTGTCACCCAGTGCAATGATCCTATCAACGATCGCCCTGGCACCTGTGACATCCAGACCAGCTCTTCAGCATCACTGAGAATCTCCTGCACATGCTGGATCATGCCAAATCCGTTCCAAGTGCCCAGAAAAGAGAGTCTCAATCCAAGAGCGCACAACTCGCACCACCACCTTCTTCGCAAATAAGAAGAGATGGCCCAGCTGAGGATTCGCCCAACTCCGTTGGTCGGCTACTCATGTCATCATCTGTTGAAAGAGTAACAAAAGAACTCTTTCCAGCTGAAGCTGCTCCTGCTCGGGAAAGGAATCTCAGCGCGAGGAATCTCCTCAATATTGTCAGAGCTGGTCCCAGGAATCTCTACCTCTGGATCAACCTCTGGCATCTCTTGCTCTGGAAGCAACGGATCCTCCTCTGCCACTTCAAAACCTGCAAAGGAAACACAAAAAGGTATGAATATGACCCTGTTTGAAAATCATTATCAGGAGTTATAACTACAAAATACCTTCTTCGACGACTGGCGGAACACTTTCTTCCTCCATGACTCATCGAAAGCATCATCAACATTTTGCGTCCATCGATGGTTCAAAGTCATCAGAACCCTGTGGCAAGTCAGCTGGCAACAAAAAAATGTGTTAACAAGCCAAGTCAAAAACAAAAAAAAAAAGAAAGAGCAAAAGAATTCGTACCAATTGGAGATTCTGGATTTACTCCAGAGTCCCTCGGTTCTTCTTCAGGTGCCTCAACAGGATCCATCACCACCTCATCGGTTGGGACTCAGGCAATCACCAAGTCTTCCTCTGCTAAAAAAAAAAAGAAAGAAGAAAAGCAGAAACAGAAGCAAATCATAACATGGAAAAATCCCATGAAAAGAATGGAAAGAGAAAAAGGAAGAATCATACCTTACCGACGGTCTCTTCTTCTCTTCGGCTTTCTCTTCTCTGGAGGCTCGCAGCATCCACTGGACCATCCTCATTGATAGTAAAGAGGACTTCCAAGTTAGGAGGTTCCTCATGCTGCCCTTGCTACTATGATGACTCCTCCTCCTCTTACTTCTGCGGGCTCGCTTCTTAGAGGAACCTGCCCCGCCGTCAGAGTCAGGTTTCCCACTTGACTCATCACTGGATGGTCTGCTCTTGCCAGTGACTCCACGGAAGCTTGCCTCTGTGCCCTGCATCCAAGCACCAAGTTCGGCTTCCTCCTGTTCTAGGCTGCTCCAAAGCCTCGTCAGGTATTTCTCGAACAGCTTCAGAAAAACCTATGACGCCCTGGTCACCGAGAAAGCCTATCTTGTGCTTCTCTCCAGAAAGGAAGGCCCAAACTTCCTCTCGCCGGATGCCATCCGACTTCCCAAGGCCCTTTCCAGATGCCATCTTTCACATCAAGCTCCTTCCTGGAAAGTCCCGATATGCGAAAAGCTCTCCGCGAACCAATTCGCAAAGCCGGAGTCCGGAAGTCAGCAACACAGGATAAGAAATCATGGCTGTAGTGTCTTCAGCACTATAGAAAGCCCATGCATTTCTCCCGTCCTGTAAGCCTCCAAAGCGCTTCACCATGACTTGAAGGCGCTCCAACAACGCCTTGAGAAAAAGCCCAAGCTGCAAAGCAAAGCGAGAGGGTATCATACGGCTGGATGTCGACGAAAAAGATGTCTACGGTACACCATCGTGCCGACACGTATGCTGAAAGCCACTCTCTCTCTGCATTTGTCAAGGAATAATGCCTTCCCGACCCCGCCCTGGTAGAGTCTCGGGAGGCACCAAAATCAAAAGCCTTCTTCCGCAACTCCGGAGAAAGCTTTACTGAAAGATTGCCCCATCTCGACGTCCCTGAACCGTCGGATCCTCATGCGGGCAACAAAAGTGATTCGGACACGGCTTTGCCCTTAAGCCAGTCGAATCATCAGAGGATCATCATCCTGTGCAGCACCCAGCCGATGGAAGCCAGGACAGTGGTATACATACCACTGAATAAAAGATATGGGCTGAAAATACCCTATTCATGGGGAGCCCAAGCCGAACCAAAAAAGCAGGCAGCCTGCAGTTCGGTACACAGGTAAGGAGTAAAGAGGCTGGCACCAAAGCAAGCTGCTCTCCAAACGCCATCTGACAAGCCGGAAAAAATACAATGCGGCCTGATGTGGCGTTCATCTCCTCCAGCAAATACAGCCTCACCAAGCCAATAAGTGAGGTAAACAGCAAGATCTCTCCGCAGTGCAATGTCAGGACATATGGCGTTGTGCTTGCACAGAAATCTCTCAACTCTTCTTGCATGGCCAAGATCTTCTTTGAACTTGGATCTGAGCTCCAGCTTCCTGGGTCATGCTATCAGAAGGATCCCTACTATCAAAGAAGTTGGGGAATGAAGAGCAAAAACTCTTCCAACTGCTGGAATCTAACTTTCGAACCCCCCTTCTCCTTCAAAAAAATCATAGAAGGCGACGAGCTGAAAGTATAGAAGCCTGAACTCCTCAGACTGCCCCTCGAGGACGCTGTCAATCGGCATAAACTCCTCATAGAGTTTGCCGAGGATGGGCAATCCGGTAATGGCGCTCAACTCCTTCAAAGAAAAACCAATCTCACCATTCGTCACAACGAAGGTATTGGTTTGAGGGAGGAAAGACTCCAGCATAGCCATGAAGGCCTCGTCGGAAAAGATCACGGTCTCCCAAAGCGGACCGCATCAAAATCCCGGCTTCCTTCAAAACGGCGCCACCAATCAGCAGGACGCGATCAGTCCACGACTTCCACTCGGAGTCAGCATTGAAACGACCTCGAAGTCGAAAGGCTTGATCCAATTGCTGCCGTCACGCTGAAAATACCAAGGCCCACCGGTCTCAAATCGACCGACGGATAATCAGAGCCCTGGTAGCCGCTGGATGGCATCAACAGGTCCATGTCAACAGGCGACCTCTCCGTATATCCAGGAGAACCGCCAACAAAAACCCCGGTCTTGATTACATTTGTCCTTCTCACCCACCTTGGAGGATCTTCCCTCTTAGGGCACGTGGGGGCAAGGCTCAGAATCGAGACGGTGCGATCAAACATCGACCGGGTAGTAAAGTCTTCTTCTCACCATTGCTGTGAAGGAAAACTGAAAAGATCTCCCTGGTATGTAA